>CM045759.1:155481936-155871298 GCA_025200525.1 Camellia lanceoleosa
AACGAAATGTCGGTTTCTAAATTCCCCATTAAAAAATATTTAGGTGGCGACTCTGTATCTGACAAAGCAATCCATGTTTGGCACTTCTTTGCAAAAATCTGTTTTCCAAAACGATTTGCTGGATTTGGACTCTTTGGTTCAGATTTAGAACCATGACAAATTGAGTCCGAACTGTGGGGTGAGGCCCTCACGCGGGGTGCGTCCACAGTTTCTGGTGACTATGCTGGGGAGTTTAGAGAGCTTGACTCGAACTCATGATATCCTATTTTGACTACACTTATGTGTTTCTTTACATTGCATGTGCATTGGTGCGCCTAGGACATCGTGTTGGCCATCTGCTATTCCTGAGCGGTTTGCCAGAAGCTTGACTTTGTCAAAGAATGCCATAAGGCTGACCGGTTACGGGCTCTACCAGTATGGGAACACAAACCCCAGTTTTACCGGGGCACCCTTTTCGACTATTTGACCTAGTGCATATTCGGAATCCATAGTGACCATTCCAAACTAGGACAGGTTGTTTACCTGATATAGGTTGTTTGAAACTGCTGTGTGCGTAGTGAAACCCTAGCTCTTGACAAAATAGGACAGGGGAACCATACCCCAACATAGGGGTGTTTTGGCTCTCTTTTACTTGCCATGTGCTTTTAGAGTGTATCTCTACAGGAACGTACATATCAGTCTGTGAGTTTGAGCATCAGGCCTGCGGGCATCAGTATCGATGTTTTTGAGAAACAATTATATCTGCGGGTATCCGATTCAGTGTTTTGAGGCCGTGATTTTAGGGAACAATGATCGTGATAGAGTACATACTGTTCGCCCACGCCTGTGTTTATTCCGCTTTGGGTCAAATGCCTGATGTTTCTCTTCACCAGAGATTCGAGTACAGAATAGCCAATGTTCTCCTTCATAGAGGCAAGGCAAATATCTGATCCGTTAGTCAACGTTCAGGATCAGCAGACTTATCATGACACAGAATTCAGAGGAAATCGTGGTTATGACAGCCGCATTAGATCAAGGAATCACCCTGCTAAGTGAGACCAATGTTGATGTACCGCATCCGCCCAGGTCGGCTGCTGCGTGCCTGATCTGGGAACCCCAGTTGTATCAGGCTCGTGAGCCCACTACATTCGAATTGATGCGGATGATTGGTGACCTCTAGAGGTGTATGGCAGATCTCGCCTACGGAATATCGGCTTCACCACCAACTGCACCATATGCTAGGAATTTTGTACCGCAAGAGCCTCCCCTATTGGAACGGATTGTGATTGAGCTCAGCCAACCTGAGGTTGTCTCAAGTTATAGTAATGACGTGTCAACATCAACCCAAGCCCTCGATCAGGCTGAGGCCAGAGGTAAGAACAAGATGGAGGTAGATGCCGATCCCATTGAACAGTTGCAGTGCGCAGTCGAGGCTTTGAAAGCCGGGGGGATGAATAAGCAACAAATATTCGCGGTGGCGGCCAAAACTGTGGATGATGCTTTCCCCACTCCAACCGAGGGGAGTTCTAGCCAGACAAAAAATCAGGATAGACCTCGTCATGCCAGAACAGTTCCCTCCACTCCCAACTCTGCACCTGGGAAAGATCATAAAGTTAAGGCAGTGCCTGCCGACCCTTTCGCTAGTGCGTCTAGCAAGAATTCTCAGACTTCAAAGTATCTACCCCGAGGGCGCAGGGTCTTTCACGCTCTCTACATGCTGTTGTCTAGGGCACTCCAGATCCTTGCCGAAAGGGGGCACCTTAAACCCCTTGAGCCTAGGCCTCTCTTAAAGGATCTCCCTCTCACACATGATCTCGAAGTGAAGCAAGCATTCACCAAAGAAAACCGGTCACGCTATTGATAACTGTTTTCACTTTCGTCATGAAGTGCAAGATTTGATCGACAATGAGGTTATCCTCCCACCCACCTCAGCGAAGTCTGTCACTGCTGGGTTGTTAGATTTTGAGGATACTATGAGTAGGTGAACCACCTGCGGGCGACCCTCAGTGTATTTTGGATGTGGCGTCTGGCACGCATTTTTGAGCATCTGTGAATGCTAGTTTTGTAACTTCTGGCTTGGGTGTCGAGTCAGTCCTTTGTTTTGTTTTTGAGTCCGCTCATCGCCTTGAGTCGGTCCTTTTGCTTAAGGGTCCGCCTTTGTTGAAGGAAGTCACCCCTTGTATAGAATGTCGTGATTCCGGGTTGTTGCCTAGAACACCGTTGTTGTCTTTTTGAGTCTGTCATTGCGGGAGCCAGCTTGCAACCAGAAATCAATGAAA
The DNA here is from genome assembly GCA_025200525.1 of Camellia lanceoleosa. Taxonomy (NCBI): domain Eukaryota; kingdom Viridiplantae; phylum Streptophyta; class Magnoliopsida; order Ericales; family Theaceae; genus Camellia; species Camellia lanceoleosa. The sequence goes on from CM045759.1 coordinate 155,484,195, forward strand.
CAACATGCGCTATCATGCTTCGCTTTTTGCTACCTTGAGCTAGTTGTGCCAGAGGATTTGAATGAAATGGCGGAACATCTCACTTACTCTTCTATGCTCTAAACTCATTGTATTGACCTAAGTTTTTCAAAACCATTTTTGAACACGGTGGTGATGAAAACGAAGAGGAAGGAATTCCTCAGGTTTTACAAAACTTTGATCAATTTGAGAGAAAGTGAGGCATGCTGAGCCATTAATGAATGAAATCATGCTTGTTAGCTGCATTTCAAGAGGACCCTCGCTTGATCTAGATTGTTCCACACTATCTTCAACATGAGCGATGTGTCGCCAGAAAAATTTCAAAAACAAAATGTTTTGCGCGGTCTTATGAAGACCTGTGTGGAATCGCTCTTGAGATTGTGCATCCTAGGCTCGCTCTCAGCCTCAAGGTTCAATCCATTTGTTTTCAAACCTTGAACCCATTCAGAACGTTCAACGATCAATCATCAAGAGAGGCTTGTGTGGCCAGATTTGAAGCAGCCCTCGAACAAGAGGCACCAAAGTTAGATCAAGAGGTCAGACGTCGTCAACAGGAGCTTGTGAAGCTAGAACAGAAGCACTCCTTAAACTAGTGGCAAAAATGTCCGATGCGCTTGAAGAGCCGGAGATGGATCCTTTTGCAAATCAATAACAACCGCCTACCATCGATATGGATGGCTTCAAAACCCTAAAAACCATTTGGCATGGACTTGTTACACTTTTACCCTTTAAGAGGCTTACAGTCCGAAAACCCGTAAGGGCACCTGTGCAAAAGTTAGAGCAAGAGAAAATACAAAAGAAAAAAGAATACAAAAAAAAGAAGAAGAAGGAGATGAAAAACAAAAAAAGCAAAAAGAAGAAAAGAATTGACAAAAAAGAAGAAAAACAGAAGCTCGCAAGGTCGAAAACCCGCAACGGGCACCTTGGCAAAAGTTAGAGCCTGAAAAAAAGTGAAGGTTAAAATACCCGAGTGTACCTTAACCGGAACTACGTAAGGCTTGATTCCCATGTTTGGGATACGTAGGCAACTTCATTTCGAAGTCCAGCCCCCAACGCTTTCAAAGCGATTTAGTCCATGTAATGGTTTTGATCATCCTTGCCTGCTCTGAATCCGATAGTTCGGTTGTGACACCGGAACTACGTAAGCTTGATTCCCATGTTTGGGATATGTAGACAACTTCATCCTGAAGTCCAGCCACCAACGCTTCCAAAGTGACTGTGTCCATATATTGGTTCTGACCATCTTCGTCGTCTTCGTGTCTGAGAGTTCGGTCGTGATCATCACTAATGAGGACTATTTACAAAATGCTACGGCATCATCCAGACAAGGGGCAACTTTCCGTTGCCATGAGTCGCCGTTCAAACCAGGGGCAACTTTCCGTTGCTGTGCAGCTCTTTCAAGCAAGGGGCAATTTTTCGTTGCCTCCGATCCGAGATTGCGCATCTCAAGAGTAAGTTCTGCGCTTGTTGAGCGGTGGCCGTTTGACAAAAATAGTTTTTGAGAATTTTTACTGAGGTTGACTATTTTCTAAAAAATTATTCCATCTTTTCCAAAACTGGACCATTTTCTTGGACCCAGAAAAGGAAAATTTTCAATGCTCATAGCCTAACTCGCATGATTTTCAAATAAAAAATCGAACAAGTATGTTAATCTAACTCTCATATTGGTCAAAACTATTTTAGTAGAAAACCAAAACAAAAAATGGTCAAAATGATGAACTAGGGGCACAGTTGAGTAAGGCTCCCTATCTTTCCCCCGATTGTCAATACTTGCCAGAAGGGCACTCTATTTGCCAGAAGAAGACACAACTAAAGCTGTCAGTAAAGGGCTGAAAGCTCTCAACAACCTCTAAGCAACGAGGTATCAAGTCAACTGCGAAGCACAAATTGGAATGGATCAAGATACTCCATCCGGAACATCGACTAGACGTCCCGGGAGGAAATAGCCGCGAGCTACTAGTGTTGGGCGTGAACCCACAACTTTCTCTTCACCTATCAACCATCCAGGGGAGGGATATAAAATGAGAGATTAAATAATAGAGAGATATAAGTTGAGAGAAAAGTGAGCAAAAGGGTTTTGAGAAAAAAAACCGAGCCTGAGGGCCGAGTGATGTGAGAATCACAAATGAGAAAGGATGGGAAATAATGCCGGAGGAATTGGCTCCTCGTGATTTGAGGTCTCTCATTTTTGTAACACGTCTGTATGTTGTGTCTTTTGTTTTATTTACCTCAACTTTTGTTTTGAGCCTTTTCCGAGCGTGTCTCGTTGTGATTAGGTTGTGTACTTTCTGTTTGAGTCTTTTTTACTGTGTTCAGTTGTAGGCTCAATACCCCGGTTTGGAAAACCCTTTTTCAGATTCAAAAAGTTTTTTTTTAATCATGCTGTGCTTAGAGTGCTGTGCCATTCTCCACATCTATGTGAAGCAAAAGAAGGAGGGGAAAATTTGGGGCATTTGAGTGTGCTTCAACTTCAGCCGATTCTATCTTTGTATTCCGTCTTATCAGATTGGACTGTTTGTTTAGGGTTTGCTGTGTGTAGAATAAACAGAATGGCCTGTATATAGATTAATTCCTAGCAGAGTGTAGGCCGAGTGTTCAGACTAAACAGTGGGTTGTATGAGTTGTTTTGCCATTGGCCGGTTCCTTACCTGGTTATTTGCAATACAAATGTTTGACTTTCAGACAGGAGATCAATTCCATCTACATTGTTATGTGATGTGATGTAATGCAATGCGAAGCATGAAAATGTACTAAAATGTAACACTTTCTCAGATAAAAAGTTTTGTTTCACTTCATCATCTTTCAAGTACAAAGTTTTAGAGAAAACAAAACATGTCTGCGGCAGTACATGGTACTCTAGCTACCAGTAAAAAAAAAATGAGGAAGAAAAAGTACAAAAAAAAAAGAAGAAGAAGAAGAAAAGCAGCAAAAATCTGGATCAATGACAAGCGGCCTCAGGCCTAAGGGTCTGTCCTCGTCCTCTTCCTAGACGAAGGTCCAGGAACATCGTCATCAGCGCCGTCATCTGAGCCTGAGTCAGTGCCATCACCGGTCTCCTCCTCAGATGACTTCGCCTCTGCCTCCTCCTCCGCCTCGGACTCATCGCCGTCGGGGACTGGTGCCCGTGAGCTACTTCCAATGTGAGTGCGCCCCGCTTTGGTGCGGGGGTATACTTTGCCGTCTCGAGTGGGAGCGAGAGGGCCAGCTGAAGCACCTCCTACAGTAGGAAGCTGGAAGGGAGGCTGAAAAGTACAAATGGCAAACGATCGATGTCGATCACGAGAATGCGATGTATGAATCTGATGTGTGAATAGTGTGAGCAGTGTATCAGTGCGAAATACAGTGTATGAATACAATGTGTGAATATCGTGAGCGTGTATCGCTGCGTAATGCAAGATATGAATACTGATGTGTAAATCGTGGAGCGTATCGTATGAGAATATAGTGTATGGGTACAGTGTATGAATGCCGTGACTAGTGCAGTGAACAGTCTATGGGCTACAGTGTGTCAGACACCGTGAGGACTGTGTACCAGGTGTTGAGTTGTGCATCGGATTATGTGAAACAATTTATATATGGTTTGAGACCGTGGTCAGAAGAACATACCGGAATACTGTAAATGGCCAGGAGGTCGAGGCTCTGCTGAAGCATCCCCATCACCGAAGTAGTCAACTCCAGCGACTAGCGAGTGTACTTGGAGGAAGCCTGCAAAAGTATTAGAAGTTTTAGTATTTTGCGGAATATTAAATGAAATGACTATGCAGAATGCAAAATGCAGTAGTACATACCGGAGGTAAGCCGTAGAACCCGACTAACTCATGATCAGCTGAAGGGGGAGCAATAGGGATCTGGTAAGTCGCCCCACCCCACCCTCTACATGTCATCATCGTAGGCAGTGCTGGCTAACTAGCCCTCTGTCCCCTCCGAGCTCCACTCCTGCCACGGACTCGAGCTGTCCTCGATGTCCCTGCCCCTGCTCCCACTCCGATTCACGTGGCAGCCTCTCTCTCTCTCACGTGACGCCTGCTCAAAGGCTGCATGATGTAGGTCCGGACGTACTCTGCATAGTCGCCCTCGCCCCTGAAGCCCTCCGCATCCTAGCCGATCGTGTAATCGGCCATCTCCTCGGCAGTGAACCTCTCTGTCTCCCTCATGTGTATGGGAGGCGGACCCGGGACTATCTGCTCTGGCAAACCCAGAGTCTGGCATATGAAACGCTCACCCAGGTACCAAGCCCGACAAACCGGGCCCTCCAGCAAGATCCTAAAATGTGCAGTCTCCTCTGCACTGGCAAATCGATCCCGAATCACGGCTGGCAATGGAACCCAAGGCTGCCAGGTGATCTGTAAATGATATGTAGTTTGTTATCGACTGTTATTGAAAATACAGTGTAAAGCGAAGCTTAAATAAACTCTAAAAGTTGAGCATACCTCCGCGGGGGTGATGGTGTCGAAGTAGCGGTGGAAGAAGATGAAAGTCTCTTGGGGTCTCCGCACGCATCTTACATCGAAGCGTCGGGAGAATGGCACGCCGAGAGGAGTCTCCACGTCTGGCACTGGGGCGAGCCTTGGAAAGTAGGCGAAGACCCATAACTGCAGAGCAAATATCAATATGCTAATCAGATGAAGCAGAATACAGAATAAAGCAGAAATTGCATAACCGTGTATTGTGCAGTGTATTATGCAGAGTGTACAGTGTGTGCAGTGTATAGTTAGTGTAAAGCAGAGTATATGTGTGCCGCCTGTGCAGTATACAGTCAACGTGAAGCAGACCGCAGTGTGTGCAGTGAACAGAGTACAGAAAATGTAAAACAAAAATGTAAAAGAAGAAGAAGATGTACCTCCCAAGCCCGCCAGTAACCTCCGAGCAACTACCCGCTGCAACAGGAGGCTGAGCTCATGTATCCATATAGAGTGGCTAGGGCAGTGCCACCCCAGTCGAAGCGCAAGATCCTGGTCACATCCACTAGTGCGCTCAACAAACAGAGGGGCACGGTGTTTGCCCGGTCGGCGAAAATGGTAGTCCCCAGCAGAAACATCAGGAAGCCGCGGGCGTACTGCTCCACCTCCTCCTGAGCCATCGGTACCTCCTCGGCCAAGCTTGGCTGAGTCCGGAAGCGGCTCTCAAACCATGAATATCTGACGAAGCTAGGACGTGCAAGAGGCGGCATCTCGCCGAGCAGGTAAATCTGAGCGGCCTTCCACTCATCCATATCGGTGTCGAAGGGGATCGGATCACCCCTACCCCGATGCCGGTGAGCATCGAGAAATCATAGGGAGTCATCGTCATGTCTTCCACGGCAGAGAAATGGAAGAAGTCAGTGGTATCCCACCACCTGTCCACCAGAGCGGCGAGAAGAGGCCTGCTCACAGTAAGCCGGGATAGTCCTCTGCAGAAGGCGCCGAAGTCGGCCTGGTCTACGATGTGGTGGACCGCATCGGGTAACGCCATGTACCAATCTCTAGCGGCGACATTCCCATACCCCCGGAAGGCATGAGAATCTCCCTGTATTCGAAAACAACAGTGGCGAAGCAATATACAATATATAGTTTTGAAGAACAGTCAAAATTGGTACAATACAGCGTGTGTGCACATTTTTCAAGTTCAAATAGACATCGGGTGCCGGTGTGCTTGTAGTGAACTACAACATGTGACGTGTCAGTATGTTCGAGTGGTTCAATACATGTATAGTGTGTGTACACGTTTTTCAAGTTCAAACAGGCATCGGGTGCCAGTGTGCTCGCAGTGAACTACAGTGCATGACGTGTCAGTGTGTTTGAGTGGTTCAGGGCAAATACAGTATGTGTGCACGTGTTCAGATTCAAACAGATATCAAGTGCAAGTGTGTTCACAGTCAACTACAGCATACAGTGTATCGGTGTATCCGGGTTAAGCAGTTAAAGAACATAATCAACTGTGGAAGTTAAATGTTCTACATTGCGGAAAATGAAACGGGGAAGAACATACCTCGGAAGTGCCATATGATAAATGTGACTCCGGCTCGCGCAGGAGAAGCTCTGGAGCCACCATCCTATCGAAACTCCTGAACTGGTGAAGTCCGTCGGGATACAGTATGTGAATCGCCGGCCGGTAGGTCGCCGGATCGAACGGGCGGACGCTCAAAGGCAAGAGCTCAGCCTCGGGATCAATCTCGTGCTATGGGGGAGTCCCGCCCTGTGGAAGATTGTCTGCCATTGTAATACCCCGACCCTCATATCTGATTCTGCTGTCTTTATAATCTCCTGTTTTGTGTCTTTGAATGTTATTGTGAAAATCTATGTGAAAATATAGTAAGAGAGCATGGAACTTGGAAATATGAGTTTCTATCTGTTGAATTAGAACGTATCTGTTACACTTGAATCACTTAAAATGGAAATTGAGCATCGTAGAGATTTAATTTGCAGAAATTGATTTGATATTTGGAATCTACATGATTTTTAAGCTATACGGGGATTTTCTGTGAAGTTTTTATTTCGGCACCCTAAAGCGATTGATTTTCGTCTTTTATGCCCTTATATATATATATATACATTGTATATCTATCTAAGACTTGTGGAGTTGAGATCAAAAACGTGGCCTACTTTGAGAAAGAAAGAAAGAGAGGAACGTGAGAGTTGAAGGAGAAGAATTGGGGGAAAATAACTTTGACTCACCAAAGAAGCTCATCCATTAGTAGGATTGGGAGATTGAGGTTAAGGTAACCAAATTTCTAGTTTAACTTCTCAAGAATTTCATCTCATGCTTGTGTTGGTTCATGGATAATCTATGTTTGATCCATTAGGGTTTCTCATTGATTTGGTGCCTTGACACTTTGGACATCAATCTTTGTTTCTATAGCATTAATCCATGCCAATATGTTACTACTATGTGCTATGTTTGTTGAATTTGTAGAACTTGAATATACTTGGAACATTGGATGGGATTTGTGGAAATAGTGACTTGTTAAAGCCTCTAATTTGGCCTAACTTGATGTGATTAAGCTTTAATTTATGTTTTGGTGTTGTTAGGTGAATGTATTGCTTGAATTTGACCCTTGATTTCATAAAAATTGAGTTTGAATGATGAATTTTGGCTTGAAAATCGGGCTGCCCTGAATTTGGGTCGATGTCCGCTCGAGCGGGAAAATACACCTCCCAGCAGTTTCTGAAAATTACCCTGTTCGCTCGAGCGGGGGATATGTACGCTCGAGCGTAAAAATCGAACATCCAGTATTTTGGCGGATACTACTTTGTCGCTCGGCGGACAAAGCTACGCCGAGGACCTGCTTCAAAGAAGAAAATATGTTTTGTTCAGTTTTTTGTGTTTGACTCTTTGGTGTTATTAGAATATTCTTTTCTGATGAGTCTTAAGAGATTATAGCTTTATAAAAGTGTGGAGGCATATGAATCGATTTTAAAGGAAAAGAATACTAATTTATTAGTTATGTTGTGTGTAGGGCACACTCCAGAAGGAACTCATACGCCACCACAACACTGTGAGTAATAGTGCATTTTACATATATTTATGTATCAGTTTTCTGTAAGATAAGATCATAACTTATGTGTTGATCTAGAACTGAAATGTGAGCACCATAGTTATCTATCTGTGCCGCAAGGCTACCTGAGTCGAAAGACTATCTGTGCCGCATAAGGCTACGAGTCGAAAAGACTATCTCGTGCAAGGCTACTGTTGTGCCGCAAGGCTACCGGGGCCGAAAGGCTATCTGTGCCGCAAGGCTATCTGGGCTAATAGGCCAATCTGTTATCTCGGTATTTGGTTTTGATACATATACTACTGTACATTGTGATTTTTATTATTACGCACTACTATTCACTGAGCTTGTCTCATTCTGTAGTTTTGTTTGATTCTGTAGGAACCAGCTTGAGGAGCCGATCTAGCACACTTCATGCATTTTGTCAGCCTAAGGATAATCAGGCACTGGAGGAAACCCTTACATATTAGATCAGTTTTCTTTGTAAATGTAATTTTTGGTATCCACATCGCTGGTCAGGGATATGTATTTATTGTTTTGTATGCCTAAAACCTGGGCTGGTTTGTGAACGTTTATGTAACCTCATTTTGTGTGCATGTTACTTTATGTTCAATGTTAAGATGGTCCTGGCTTGTTGATAGTTGCTCAATGGATATTTCTAGATGTCGTTTTAAATTTAATGCTTCCGTTCAGGCCCCCAATGTTATACCATACAGGTTATTCTGTCTGTTTCTGCTTAAGTCATGCCCAAACTTATAGGGGCTGGGTTGGGATGTGACAGCCATCTCAGAGAAAGTGTGAAAATGGCCGAAAGAGGGGAAACCGGGCTAGAATGTGAAAAGTCAACCCTAGGAGGGCGAAAAATGGCCGAAAAAGCCGAAAGACGAAAAGGGCACAAAAACCAAGAGAAATTCGAGGGAAACAACCCCCGAGTAGTGAAAATCGCAAAAGAAACGCTGAAACGAAGAAATGTTCGGTTCAAAACATTCAAAACGCGAAGGTATTCGCGAATCGAACGACGAAACGGGCGCGAAAACACAAGAAAACGGAGAAAAGAAGGGAGGAAAACACTCTGGAGAGAGAGAGGATGAAATTTCGGCCAAGAACAAGTGAGGAAAATAGGGCTAGAAGCCCTATTTTATAAGACCCGAGGTCAAAAGACCAAACTACCCCGATCAGGCAGATTTGGCCGGTGGAATGTTTTTGTGACCGGTGGGAGGCCGGTGAACTCCCATGATGGCCGGTGAGCCTCTTACATCCTTTTTTGGGTCAGATATGTGGTTTGTGGCCTCTATTTCTCAGCACAGTGCAAGGCAGTGCATTTCCGAAGCTCAATCGGATTCCGTTTTGACCTCGGACCGTGTTTTCTGTGCAAAGCACTCAAGTAAGTGCGTGACGTATCCTTTTTGTATCCTTTTGTCTCCTGAGAGATTCAAAAGTTGCCCCGCATACATATGTTACAATGTTTTGTCGTGAAACGTACGTTGAGTTATGCGTCGTTCTATTCGCATTGTCATGCGCACGCCATACTTGCGTTAGTACGCACATTCTTATATCGCATTGTCATGCACACTTTACATGCATCGTCATGCATTTCAAGGAACGTGCGTTGTAATGCACATTTGAGTTTAGTTTGCATTGTCATGCATAACGAGCAATGTGCGTTACAACGCGCATTTGAGCTCATTTGCATTGTCATGCATTTCAAAAACCACGCGTTGTTGCGCATTCCAAGCTCAGTTGCATTTGTCATGCATCTCAAAAGCCGTGCGGTGTCTTGAATTTCAAGATCATTTGCATTTCTCATGCATCTCAAAAGCTGCGTGTTGTCGCGCGTTTCAAAATCATGCATCATCGTGCATTTGCATTTCAAAAAAGAAGAAAAGAAAGAAAACAACAAAAATAACATGCATCATTTGCATTTCAAAAACAAAAACACAAAAAAATGCATTATCATGCATTTTCCCTTTGTCATGCATTATTGTATATAGTGCATATGTCATGCATTTGTATTATATAACATGCATATGTCATGCATCATTGTATATAGTGCATATGTCATGCATTTGTATTGTGTAACATGCATATGTCATGCATTTTCACTTAAATAGTGCATATGTCATGCATCATTGTAAATATTGCACATGTCATGCATATCACTGTAAATATTGCATATGTCATGCATTTTTCTATATATATTCCATTCCAGTGCATATTGTATATATTGCATTGTAGCTTGCATGCATCCACTGCATCATATCCATCTATGGCTTGCGCCTTTCTATGTTGAGCTTGGTCTGGTATGTGCCCATACTTTTCACGTTAAAGCACAGTTCTGCATGTGTACGCGCCTATTCCATGTTAAGCTTGGTTTGAGGGTTACGGCACCTTTTCTGTGTTAGACGCGGTTCGTTTGTGTACATGCCTTTCCTAGGCAAGATTTGGTTTGGCCCGCGTGCCTTATCCATTGTATATATTCCATTCCAGTGCATATTGTATATATTGCATTGTAGCTTGCATGCATCCACTGCATCACATCCATCTATGGCTTGCGCCTTTCTATGTTGAGCTTGGTCTGGTATGTGCCCATACTTTTCACGTTAAAGCACAGTTCTGCATGTGTACGCGCCTATTCCATGTTAAGCTTGGTTTGAGGGTTACGACACCTTTTCTGTGTTAGACGCGGTTCATTTGTGTACATGCCTTTCGTAGGCAAGATTTGGTTTGGCCCGCGTGCCTTATCCATTGTATATATTCCATTCCAGTGCATATTGTATATATTGCATTGTAGCTTGCATGCATTCATTGCATCACATCCATCTATGGCTTGCGCCTTTCCATGTTGAGCTTGGTCTGGTATGTGCCCATACATTTCATGTTAAAGCACAGTTCTGCATGTGTACACGCCTATTCCATGTTGATCTTGGTTTGAGGGTTGTGGCACCTTTTCTGTGTTAGACACGGTTCATTTGTGTACATGCCTTTCCTAGGCAAGATTTGGTTTGGTCCGCGTGCCTTATCCATTGTATATATTCCATTCTAGTGCATATTGTATATATTGCGTTGTAGCTTGCATGCATTCATTGCATCACCTCCGTCTATGGCTTGCACCTTTCCATGTTGAGCTTGGTCTGGTATGTGCCCATACTTTTCATGTTAACGCACAGTTCTGTATGTGTACGTGCCTATTCCATGTTGAACTTGGTTTAAGGGTTGCGGCACCTTTTCTGTGTTAGACGCGGTTCATTTGCGTACATGCCTTTCCTAGGCAAGATTTGGTTTGGCCCGTGTGCCATATCCATTGTATATATTACATTGTAGTGTAATTTTTGCATCTAGCATTAGGATCATGTTCTTTCATTAGCGGGTCATTCCCTACTTATGTCATTCCACCCAATTACTTGTGTTCTTGTGTCTATCTACATCACTCATAGTTCTGCATGTGTACGCACCTATTCCATGTTGAGCTTGGTTTGACGGTTGCGGTACCTTTTCTATGGTAGACGGACTTTGCATCTCCATTATCCTTTTGACATTTGTGTGGTTTTGAACTGCTCATGATTGCATCATGATCCAATTGCATTGTATATCATTTGCATTGTTTATACATAGTTTTGTATCTTTTGCATATTATTTTGCATTGCTTTTACATTTGTTTTGTAATTTTGCATATCATTTGCATTACATTAGATTCAATTGCATATCATACTGTTTGTGCACCCCTTGGTCTAAGGAGACCTTAAATCCAACATTCGCATTGTCACGCAGCTTTCGATTGCATTGTTATGCATGTTGTTAACGATATTGTACCTGTTAAGTTTTCTTTCTCTTTCAGGCACGATCTTGTATGTACGGTTCATTTGAAGCTGGTTCAACCAGACGAACCGCACATGTATTGTATTCTTCGAGTGAGACATATTGAGAATTGCATAATTCTCTTACATCCTCTCTGCATTGTAGTGTAGTTTGGTTTGTGCTAGCTTAAAACGGTTGCATTGTTATGCTTCGTTACAGCTTTCTTTGCATGATCATAAGTTATGCTTGGCTTCTTACATTTTCAGTTGCATTTTGCCCCTGCCTTTGGGGGCATATCTTTATTGTCTTGCATGCTTTGTCTAAGTCTTCGGCCTTGTCAAAAATGGGTTGTCTCTGGCTTTGACATTCACTCCCGTCATTGTTATGACTTTCGAGTTCTGTCAAAGAGGGGCAACTGTAGGCACCCCATTTTTGACCGTCGTCGAGCCTTGGACGTCACCGCTTGAACACTCGGTGATCATCCATGTTTGTGTTTGTGTTGAGTTCCCGGAGGTCTCAGCCACGCGCGCCTTGCCTCAGGATCTCTCAACTCGACTGTTGTGTGTTTCGTTTTGCACCAAACACTTGTGTTTTGCCTTTGAGGGGCAGGGAATGGCTTGTTAGCCATCCCCACACATCACCGGCCATGGCTTGATGCCACCAGCCACTAGTTTGTTGCCACCGACCAAATGTTTGGCCGACCGGCACTATTTTTGGCCGGCCGACCATCTATTTTGGTCAAATTGCATTTTTGGCTGGTCGACCACTGTTCATCTGCTTTTCCAGATATTTTTATGCCAGCTGTGCTAGCTGGCATAGACTTTGCTCCCCTCCATACACGTGTATGGAGGGATCTCCCTCTTGACTAGCTTGTTTGGAAAGCTTTACAAGAGGGATTGTCTATAAGAGGGAGCCTCTTCTCTCTCCATTGGGGTTGGCCAATTTTTCCAGAGCTTTGAGTTTTAAGGTTAGGGTTTGTGTATCACTTATCTCTATATCTCTCTTGTGTGTATTTAGTGTGTGTTTGTCCTTACTATTGCACAAAAACACCCACCATTACACCTTCCCTTAGCTGTTGAGGCATTGAAGGGTTGTTCTTGAAGTTTTGGAGCTGATTCAACCTTGAAGGAGCTGTTGGAACACCATTTTTGAAGAGGGTCAACAAGGGTAAGAACTTACTCCTTTTTACCCCATTTTTGCATAGCTTTTTAGCCTACCTTGCAACTATTTTTAGACTTTGTGTATTACTAATAAAAGTCTTGGTTTTGAGTGCTTTAAATAGTTGTGTAAGAGTGTTTTGTTGTTTGGGGGTGTTTGACCCCTCTTAGGCCTTGTTTGGCCCTATTTTTGTGCTATTTTGGTGAGCTCCGGGACCACCTTGTTTGGGCCTCCTCACCACTGAAATCTTGAGGGATTTCAGTGGTGAGGATGGTGCCTTAAGGTCCTAAGAAGGAGAGGGCCACCCCCTCTCCTTGTTGTCCTTGAAAAGGATCATTTTAACCTTTTGAGTGAGCATCTTATTTAGGTTCATGTTGGCCATATATTAGCTGCTATTTAGTGTTATTTTGCCATGCTATAGCACTATTTTATGTTGGTTTAGGCACACCATGCTTGTTTAGCATACATGTCTTGTAATGCCATAATTTGCCTTAACATGTACTTAGCATGTAGATTACCATGCTTGCTTGTTTTGGCCAAGCTTTGTGAAGCTTTTAGGCTTGTTTTGCCATGCTTAAGGTCTGATGTAGGTTGTCTTAGCCATGCTTGCCATGCTTTGTTTAGCCCCTTTACATTCTTGGCTTGTAAGCCTCAAGTGTATGAATCATGAGCATGTCATTTCAGTCCTCATGACATGCTTTCATGCTTGCCTTTGATGCCCCTTTAATGTGTTAAAAGGTTGTTGTCTTACGCCCCTTGTTTAGGCCCTTGTGCATGCTTGCATGTTTAAGCCATTTAGATGCCATCTAGATGTGTTATTGGCTTTGTCTTAATATGCTAAAACTCTGATTTTGGTTGCTTAATTCAAGCCATGTTCAATTTTGCTAAGTGTAGTTCAATACACCTTTGGCTCGCCTTGAATTTTGGCTTTGCTTGCATGCCTTGTTTGCCTTGTCTAGTTGGTTTGGCACCTTTCATGACTTGATTTTCAGAGCCTATAATGCATGCCATTTGTCCATGTTTTCATCCTTTTAAGTGTGCTTGAGTGTTGCTCTTCAATGCCTAAGTGTTGGTCCTTGTGTGCATGCATGCTTGCATGTTATTTGGTCCTCATTCTCTTAGCAATTGGCCACTGCTTTGGGCTTAGTATAGAGCTGCCCAAATTAGTTTAAGTCCATTATTTGCATGTTGTTGCATGCTCACCTTGTGTGTGTTGTTGCATACTTGTGTGTTGTTACATGGTTTGGTTGTTTAACATGTTTGCTCCATGTGTTGTTGCATGCTTGAAAATCCACATTGCATCTTGCACACTTGTTGGTTTGCATTGCCTCATGCCTTGCATGCTTACTTGCATAGGTTGTATGCCTAGTATGCATTGTGCATTGCATGCCCATGTTGCATACTTAGTTAACATGCCTACGATGCATTGCATTGACATGCATGCTTAGCCTCTTGAATTGAGCATGTTAGAGGTTGAGCTCCTCGCTTGTTTATGTGCATTTCATTTTGAAATCAAAGCGCATAACTTGGTTCTTTGGGGGCCATCACGCATGGAAATGCGTGATTGGTGGTCCGAGAATCGAGAACCATGTCCCTTTGAGTCATAAACATGATAAGGGATGTGTTGGTGCACGCATTTGCTTGAAATGCATTGGTATGCCTTGTTTTGCCCTCTGTTGCTGTCAAAACAGGATTCTGCAGGAAGGTTTGGTCGACCGGCCATCTTTAGTGCCGACCGACCAACAGCTTATGGCCGGTGATCATTTCTAGTGGCCGGTGATAATTTCCTTTGGCCGGTGACCAATTCCCTTGGCCGGTGGTGTCCCACAGGGTTCATAGAGTGCACCTTGGGAATTTTTCAATGATCAGAGGAGCAGAGCAGGGAAAATAGAGGCAACTTGTGCATGGCAGTGGACTTCCGACCGGAGTCGAGCACGCATTGCATCGAGCCCTCTTCCCGAGGCTGTTTACTGTTTTATTAGATTAGTTAATTTGCTTAACTAGTTTAATTGGTCTGTAATATTTAATTAGCTTGTAAGTTAGTTAAATTTGTATTATTCTTTCGATCCCTCCGAGTGAGGGCGTATTTGTAATAACTGTGGGTGCGTGTGTGCATGCCCTCCAACCCCCACTTCTTTCTCCCTTTTACTTACCTGCTTTGATGGTTAGTATTAGGACATGTTTAATTTAGCATACCTTATGGTATGCATCCGTGCATCATTCATCATTATTGCATGCACCGGGCTTGGTGCATCATGCTAACAGCATAGTATTCCAAATCTAAGTTGAATACGTGCTACTTGTTGTATCTCACATGCCATCCTAGGATTAGCCGAGCCTATTCTAGTGACATTCTATATGCGTTGCATTAGCCACTTAACATGGACTTGGATCATGCATGATTGCTAACATGTTTATTGTTTTGGCTTGGAGTACACTGTAAGTGTTTTATGTTTTAGCATCGCACATGAATGTGAATGTTAACATGACAGCATGCTTACCATGTGGCTAGATGTTTATGTGATATAAACTGCCTGAATGCCTATGGGTGAAGGTTGGATTGTTTGAGTTGGGACAACTCGTTGAAATCCGTGCTTTAGCCTACTTGCGAGTAGCAAAATTTCAAACTGTTTTTCAAAACAAATGGATATGCAATACTTTGTTCCAAATTAGGTGATCTAGTCTATACTTGTTTTGCTGTGCGCATCACATAGTAAGATTAGCTAATTAATCGGAATAAGAACGCATGTATTTTCAAAAATGAGATATCATGGTTAGTAAAGGCCGATCTTCGGATCGGCTGAGAGGGGGTGCTCATAGCTGACCTTTCCAAATCGTACCCAAGTTCCCGAGCCGAGGCAACTTTGGTGATGACGGACACGTGACCTTTGGCAAACGATTCAGGGTTTCCTAAATTCCCCATTAAAAAATATTTAGGTGGCGACTCTGTATCTGGCAAAGCAATCCATGTTTGGCACTTCTTTACAAAAATCTGTTTTCCAAAATGATTTGCCGGATTTGGACTCTTTGGTTCAGATTTAGAACCGTGACAAATTGAGTCTGAACTGTGGGGTGAGGCCCTCGCTGGGCGCGTATTGGCTTCGATTCCTCGGTGGTTGACAATGTAACCCAAGAATTTGTCAGAGCCGATCCCAAACGCACATTTGGAAGCGTTCAGCTTCATTTTGTATTTGCGTAGAATGCCGAATGTCTCTTCCAAATCGGCTAGATGAGTTTGCTCTTCTTTGGACTTGACCACCATATCGTCAATGTAAAGTTCCATAGTGTGGCTGAGTTGCTCCTTGAACATGGTAGTGACTAGCCTTTGGTAAGTTGCCCCTGCATTCTTTAGCCCAAAAGGCATAACCTTATAGCAATAGGTTCCTCTTGGAGTAAGGAATGCAGTTTTGTCATGGTCCTCCAGATGCATGGCGATTTGATGGTAGCCTCTGTAGGCATCAAGGAAGCTCATACGCTGGTGACGTGCCGTAGCATCTACAAGTTGGTCAATTCTGGGTAGGGGAAAACAATCCTTGGGGCAAGCTTTGTTTAGGTCGGTGAAATCAAAGCAGACACGCCAAGTCCCATTCTTCTTCTTCACAACCACAGTGTTCTAGAGCCATGTAGGGTAGGTCACTTCCCTGATAGCTCCGGCGTCAAGCAACTGGTCAACCTCTTCAACAACGGCGACAGTGTGCTCTGCGGCTTACTGCAGGCTTTTCTGTATAATCGGCTTACATTTGGGGTCGACATTCAAACGATGCTGAGAGATAGATGGATCTACCCCCGACATCTCATACGGTGACCAGGAAAATATGTCAAGGTTGCCGAGTAAGAAGGTAATTAGCTGCTGTCTGTCGACTTCATTCAGGGAGGCACCGATCATGAAGAACCTGTCAAGATTCTTGACAATTTCAACTCTATCCACGGTTTCCATGGCCTTTTCGCTTGGAAGTCGTCCAACATCGTCAAGGCTCTCTCGATCCGGCACCTCAATAGAATTCACTTCCAGCTCTCTTGGTGTCTTTGCGGCAAGGAGATAACATGTTTGTGCCGATTTCTATGAGCCACAAATTTGTTCAACGCCTCGTTCAGTAGGGAAATGGTGCAATTGATGATAGGTGCTTGGCATGGCCTGCATGGTGTGCAGCCAAGTTTGGCCTATGATGAGGTTATACAGCGAGGGCAGCTTGATGACCAAGAATTCCACATCCACTGTTCGCGAGCTTGCTCGAACTAGTAGCGTGACTTTGCCTAACATGTACTTTGGATTGGCGTTGAAGCCGAATAATGGATAAGGAGCTGGAGAAAAATCCGATTTGGTGAAGCCGAGTTTGGTGAATATCTTGTAATACATAACTTCCGATGTGCTCCCAGGATCAATGAGTACGCGCTCAACGGTGAATCGGTTTACGCGTAACTCGATTACCAAAGGATCGATGTGAGGAAGTGCCACTCCGGCCAAATCTGAATCATCAAAGGCAATGCTCGCAGCTTCATGGGGCCATTTAGCCGGGGTGAGTTGATTTTGAGGGTCGGGACGTGACTAAATCGTATGCACCGCGGATGCTGCTGGTAGGCTGTATATCATGTAGACCACGCCGAGTGGGGGTGAATCCTGCCTTAAGGCTATTGCTTTGGTTGAGTTTTCTTTTCGGACGTACTGTTGTAGCTAACCATCTTGTACCAATTCCTCCAAGTGATCCTTCAATGCATAACTCTCAGTATCATGACCGTGGTCTTTGTGATACTCGCACCGCATATCTCGTCGTCTCGTGTCGGGAGGTCCCACCATTTTGGGTGGCCATTTGAAGAATGGAAGGTGTTGGACTTTAGACATAACCACGCTGATTGGCTCCGATAACTCCGTATACTTCTTGTCCATGCGCCTTGTGCGCCTGCTATCTACTTGAAGTTGTTCGCTAGTTCGGTGGGAACATTGGTCGTTTGATCGACGTGAATCCTGTCTTTTTTCTCGTTTAGCCCGATGCCGCAGCTCGGGACTCTGAGGTGACACAGAGTTTACCGGCTGGACAATTTTAGGATGGGCCATCTTGTCAGCCTTGTTCCCGGCTTTAACCCGCAAGGCGTCGTCTTCCACTTTGTAGTATTCCTTAACTTTCTTCATCAACGATCAGATTATTTTGGGGGGCCTTCTAGTCAAGGAACTGCGGAGAGCACTGTCAGGATGCAAACCTATTTTAAAGGCGGTGATGGCCATGGAGTCATTACAAGCATCATCAACAAGATTAAAGCACCCCCAATAGCGCGCCGAATACGCTCTTAGTGTTTCTGCAGGCTGGATCTACATTGCCCAGAGAGAGTCGACTTGTTTCGGCTAGACCTCGCTAGTGATGAATCTTGCCCTGAAGGATTTTTGTAATTGATGGAAACTCTTAATCGATGCTGGCTCCAACTTATAATACCATTTGACTGCCAATGGTCCCAAGCTGCTCGGAAATATTCTACACATGAAAGCTTCGTCGTCTGCATGCAACGTCATGGCTTGCTTATAGTGACGGATATGATTCGTGGGATCCAATTTCCCGTCGTACAAGGTGAATGATGGGGCTTTGAACTTCTTGGGTAGTACTGCCTTTGCGATCCATTACACAAAGGGATTGTGCTGGTCCTCTTCATCTGAACCATTTCGTCTTCACTTATGCCTTATACGTGGGCTCTCTTCAGAGGAACTGGTAGTTTCAGGTTGTCTCTTCTTCTTGGGCTCCGGGGATAATGAGTCAGAGTCGCTGTCAGTGTCTTGTGGTCAAGCTCGAGGTCGTCGACCACCTGCCCTCAGAGGTCGTTCTAGATCTTGGCATGCAGCTTGTTTGGACTTCGCCACTTCCACGGCCAAATCCTGACGAAGACGTTCGTTCTCAGCGATCATGTTCTCCAACCTCTGTTCGTTTTGCTTTGCTTGTTCCATGATCACTTGCACTGTCTCATGCGCTGAAGTCGAGGGTGAGTCGAAGTTTAAGGCATGTCTTGCGGCGATAGTCTCTGGTCCCAACATGTTTGTTTGGGTGAGATCATCTCTCGGTGTAGTTTCGTCAGCAATTATTGGAGGATCTTCTGTTGCGCCTACCATGGATGTAGTTGAGTATTCCCATAGACGACGCCAATTGTAGAGAAGCTAGTTTGGAAATACTCTTTGGATATGGGACGCTCGAGATCCTCAACTGGTAGCCTGAAAAAGAATGAACACTCCGGTTGGGGATGCCGGAATTAGCACTCCGATGGATAAGTCAGTGTATACTCTCTAGATTGCGTGTGTCTTAAGTTAAGCGTACTAATTCTCACATACCTCTTCTTGTTCGTCATTCTTCTATTTATATACGCTCCTGGTCTTCTAGGTAGGGCCCGCTCTTGATCTGTTATGTACTTATGCACTCAGCTCCCCCCATTATGCCGTATTCCAACTTTTAATCAGCCCCCTGCTCAACTTATTCGGCATTTGAAACGTCAGGGGCGGGCCGAGTGCATACTTTACACTGATTGGGAAAATATATACACGCCTATTCAAGTCTGCTTTTATTCGGCTACCACACGCATGCATACACACTTATTACAACATTATGCCTTCACGAAGGAGGGTTCGAAAGAATAAGCTAACCAACTAGCTACGCTAATTAAACTAACTAATTATTACAAACTGAAACCAAATAACTAGTTAAATTAACTAACTAATTGTTTACAACAATTAATTAGCTACAACTAATTAATTACAACACATGCTTGATCTAATGCTAATTAAACTAACTAACTAATCTCGGGAAGTGAGGAATGCATGCATGCTTGATCCTTCACCCGAAAAGCCACCGTTTTACTGCTGCAGCCTCTATTTGCACATGTCATCACTGAAAATTCTGCCAACTTCCAGAACACCTCTACTCCACCTCAAGTACACATTGTGCAAAAAATGACTGATGGCTGACAAGAGGGACAAGGGGCCGGTCGACTACCATTGGTGGCTGTCGGCCACTGCTGGCTTACACTTCCATGCTGCAACAGAGAGCAAAACAGAGCAAAACAGTGTATTCTCATAGGTTGTCTGTACTGTTTACCCTCCTTATCATCACACAAGCTCAAAGGAGAGAAACTCTTTGGCCCTCAAACCATCAATCATGTAATTTCCATGCATGATGGCTAAGGTACCAAGTTTGTACAAGTTCAATAAATGCACAAACAAGACCAAAATGAGCACTACTCTATCATGCATGATCAAGCGCAATGGTGACCTAGGAAAATGACACATTTCATCACTTTGAGTATGAAATGTCCCATTTTCCTTGTGTTCAAATTAATGTCCGATTTGAACACATGCAATGCAACACAAAGAATGCTTATCTTGCACAGTTTTACTTGCCAATTTTGTTTACTCATTTTAATTACCAAACCATTCACTAATCAATTAGTCCTTTGGTGAGTGTCTTCTAAAGTGAAAGAAGTGTCAACCAAGTGGCAGTTTAAGGCATGAGAGAAGCTTCATGCCGTTGATAATGAACCCTCAAAAGGGGATTAAACCATTAAGCATGAGCCTCAACCTCAAGCTTAAACAACCCTAAGGTTGAAACAACCCTCAAAGAAAATGAAAAAGTGAAGAAATGAGGGAGATTGCAGAGATTGTGTGTGCTAAAATTGAGTGATAAAAGCACTAAAAACATGCAACCAACTCACACCAATGATGGTTAAAGCCTTAAAATACTAAACTAGTGAATGAATTAACATTACAACTATGCAAAACAAGACTCAAACAAACTAACCAGCCTAAAAAAGAGCTAAAACAAGTTATTTGAGAGAGTAAAACATGCTGGACTTAAGCTAAGTTAAGCTAGAAAAACATGCTAACATGTGAAGCTAACTAGGCATGCAAACAAGACATGAGGGGATGAGGCTAACCCCTCCAATTTTGGAATTCAAAACAAGTTTTTGGCCATTGGAAATACTCTAAAATTCAGTGGTTAAAAGTCCCAAAATAGTTGGTTTGAAAGTGATGAATGAAAAGAACAAAGGCTATACAAGCAAAGAAACAAGAAGGGTGGACCACCCTTAACTAAAAAAAAAAAGCTTAAACCACCACTTGTAAGTCACAAAGACAGAGCTTCTTATAGTTCAAAACTAGGCCAAAAACCATTTGGAAAGATGAGAAAACAGGTATACTAAACAAGTGAACAAAGCAAGTAAACTACCTCTTGAAGCAAAGCACAACTCTAGGCACAAATCCAAGCCAAAACCACTTGCTAAAGCTCAAAACAAGTCTAAAGGAACCTCAACTCAAAGAGAAGTAACTTTGATCAAGGTAGTGTATGTAAAAGTGTAGAGAAAACTAACTACAAAACACAAAATTGTAAGTGTAGACACCCCATTTTTGATCCTCCTCAAGACTTGGACGTCATCGTTTGAACACTCGATGATCATCCATGCTCGTGTTCGTTTTGAGTTCCCGAAGGTCTTGGTTGCGCGCCTTGCCTTAGGATCTCTCAACTTGTTTGTTTTGTGCTTGGTTACGGACCAAGGACTTGTGGTTTTACTTCTGTGGGAAGAGGGAGGATTGTTGGCCATCCCCTCAATCCATCAGCTAAGGCTTTGTGCCATCGGCCTTGTTTCCTTGCCATCGGCCATAATTGGTGGCCGATTGGCACTCTTTTTGGTCCATCGGCACTCCTTTTAGTCGATCGACCACATTTTTGAGCCGAGACCTTTCCATCTGCTTTTTGTAGATATTTTTTGTCAGCTGTGACAGCTGGTGAGCACAATTCTCATCCTCCATACACGTGTATGGAGGGATTGCATTCAAGACTCAAGCTTGTTCAACAAGCTTGAGAATTGAAATTCTATAAGAAGGGATCCTCCCCCCCCTTTCCAGAGGTTCTGAAAATTGAGTTACAAGTTATATATCTCTCTATATTCCTCCCTCTCTCTCTCTATATTTGTGTGGGTTTAAGCTCAAAAGTGTAATTTCTTCATACTTTTGCACTAAAGCACCCACTAGAACACCATCATTTTGTTGTTGAGGCTTTTTGAGGCTGTTTTTGGTTGTTTTGGACTAGTTTTGATCCAAGAAGAGTGCTGGAGTTGTGTTCTTGAAGGTGTTCTTCAAGGGTCAGTAAACTACCTTTTAATCCCTTATTTTGGCTTAAGCTTTTAGACCTATTTACATATTCTTTTAAGATTAACTCTAAACTACAAAAAGTTCAAATTTTGCATGCTAGTGATGTTTGTTTCAGGTCACTTTTGTGTTGGGGGTTGCCTACCCCCTCTTAGGCCTTGTTTGGCCTTGTTTTGTGCCTTCCTTTTTGAGCTTTGGAACCATCTTGTTTTGACCTTCTCACCACTAAAATCTAGAGGATTTTCAATGGTGAAGAGGTGGTTTTGGAGTCTTGAATAGGAGAGGGAAGCCCCCCTCTCCTTGTGTCTCATTTGCTAGTATAAATGGCTCATAATGGTAGCATGTTTGCTTGGCATGTTTTGGTCCCATTTCAGCAACTTTTTGGTGTTATTTTGCCATGCTATACCTTTGTTTTAGGTTGGCTTAATAACATCTTACATGCACCATGCACTTGTAGTGCAATCCTCTCATTTGCCTTAACATGCATCATGCATTTGGACCATCATTCTTGCATGTTTTGGCTCAACTCAAAGGAGCTTTTAGCCTTGTTTTACCATGCTTGAGGTCTAATTTGTGTTGTTTTGGTCATGAATGGTTTTTTTTGCATAGCCATAGGTCAATCTAGCTTGTTAGCTTTGAGTGTCCAAGTCACTAGCATGCATTACTTGGACCATTTTTATGATTTGGCATCATTTCATATGTGATTTCAGTCCATGTAGTGTAGCCATACACTTGCCTTTGTCATCCTTTCAATGCTTTGAAGAGTTGGTGTTTTATGCTTAAGAGTAGGTCATTGTGCATGCCTCTATGCTTAAGCTTTTGGGATGCCATCTCAGTGGGTTTTTGGGCTTATTTTGACATGTCATAACTCTGTTTTTTATTGGTTAAGTCATGCCATGTTTGGTTGTAATAGGTGTAGTGTAACTTCCCTTTGTTAGCCTTTCATGCTTCATGCCTTTGGTCTTTTGTTCTAGCTTGTGTTGGCTAGGTTCAAGCATGCTTTTGGTCTTGTATTGACTTGCCTTGGGACTGTTTTGATTGCCCTTGGCCTTTTGGGGCTTGCTTTGTGTGGCCATGGTGTAAGTCCTTTTGCTAGCTTTGAGTTTTGAGCTTTCTTGCATGCTATGCTTGTCTTGTTCGAGTGGTTTGCCACCATTCCACGCATGATTTCAGAGCTTGTGGTGTTGTCATACTTGCATGCTTGTCACTCTTTAAGTGTGCTTAAGAGTTGCATCTTTATGCCTTAATCCTTGAGCCAATTGGCATGCATGCTTGTCTTTCCTTTTCATGCTTTTCATACCATCATTTCAGCACTTTTGGCCACTGATTTGGGCGTGGCTGAAGTTTGTCCATTTTGGTTTAAGTCCATCTTTTGCATGTTGTTGCATGCTTGTTATATGACCTCATATTTGCATGCTTGTGTTGCTTTGTTAAGTTAATCATGCATGCATTACATTGGTTTAATATGCTTGTCTTTGCATGCGTGTTGCATGTCTAGGTTGCATTGCATTTTGCATGCTTGGTACATTGCATATTTGCATATTTAGGTTGCATGACATTGTTGCATATTTGTTACATTGCATTTGGCATGCTTTTCTCGCATTGCATTGTGTTTGGTTTGGGGTGTCAAACCAAACACGAGGAACGAGGGACGTTTCATACTTAAAGTGATGAAACGTGTCTCGATTCTCGATCGCCAACACTCTTGATTCAACATGATAGAGTTTAAGGCAATTATGTGTTTTTGTGCATTTCATTCACATTGAATTGTGCGACTCGGCCTCTTTGGCCATCATGCATTGAAATGCGTGATTGATGGCTCGAGAGTCGAGCACTACACTCCTTTGAGTTTCAAACATGATAAGGGGTGTAGTTGCAAAACATTTTCTTGCAAATGTATTGCCATGCCTATGTTTGTACTCTGCTGCAGCAAAAGGAGTAGTCTGTAGGAAGAGATGGCCGATCGGCTATCTGGTGTGCCGATCGGCTAACAATGTTTGGCCGATAGCCTCGTAAGTGGTCGATGAGCCTTATCTCTTGGCCGATGGCCTTACCTTTTGGCCGGTGGCCTCTCAGAGTGTCCATGAAGTGGTTCAGAAGCATCACAGAGATTTGTACAGTTTTCAGAGGTGCAGAATAGTGCAAACAGAGGCAACACGAGGCATGGCAATGGATTTTCGAGCGAAGCCGACCGAGCATGCATCTCTTCATCGCCCGCTATAGACGTCCCCGAACATCCCGGGAGGGAATCCTATTTTGTTCATTTGGGCTTACTACAGTTCGGACTCAAATGTCACGGTTCTAAATCTAATCCCGCAAAGTGCAATACGAGACCGATAAATCACCAAAGAGTCCAAATCCGGCAAATCATTTTGAAAAATAGATTTTTAGAAAGAAGTGCCAAACATGGACTGCTTTGCCAGATACAGAGTCGCCACCTAAATATTTTTTTTTGGGGGAATTTAGGAAACCCTGACTCATGCCTAAGGCCACG
Organism: Camellia lanceoleosa; assembly: GCA_025200525.1. NCBI lineage: Eukaryota > Viridiplantae > Streptophyta > Magnoliopsida > Ericales > Theaceae > Camellia > Camellia lanceoleosa. The sequence goes on from CM045759.1 coordinate 155,508,243, forward strand.
TGTCCGTCATCACCAAAGTTGCCTCAACTCGGGAACTTGGGTACGATTAGGGAAGGTCACTTCGTGAGCACCCCCGCTCGCCCGATCAAAGATCGGCCTCTACTAACCATGATACCGAGTTTTGAAAACATTATGTGCTCCTATTCCGGTTATTAGCCTAGAATTACTATGTGATGCGCACAGCATACAAGTATAGACTAGATTGCCTAAGTTCGAACCAAGCATCGCATATCCGTTTGTTTTGAAAATGGATTGAAGTTTACTATTTACTTATTGTAGGCTAAACGGGTTTCACCCCAATTATTGCAATTCAACCCAACCTTCACTCAGAGAGGCATTAGACGGATATATCACATAAGCAAATAGCCTCATGGTGAGCATGCTATCATGGCAGTCACTCACACGCATGCAAGGATGCTAAAGCATAAATACTTACCGAGTACTCCAAGCCAAAGAAAGAAGCTAATTAGAAATCATGCATGAATCATAACTATGCTGAAATGCCTAATGCAACACATGCAAAAATGCAACTAAGATGGCATATGAGATGCAACAATCGATACATGTATACAACTTGGAATTGAAATACAGTGTAGTTAGCATGATACGCCAAGCCCGGTGCATGCAAGACAGATGAATGGATGTAAACATGCGAAGCATAAGGATTCTAATTGAAACATGCCCTAAAACTTACCATCATAAGCTGGTAAATAAAAGGGAGAAAGACGTGGGCTTGGAAGACATGCATCACACACACGCACACTTATTACAAAGTTCGCCCTCTTGCGGAGGGTCCGAATAAATAATACACAACCGAATGAATAACAAATTACAGCTAATTATTACACAACCCTAATTAATTAAAAAATAAATAAGCTAGCATGCAAATTAAACAAAATGGACTGCCTTAGTTCTGTTCCGAATGATAGGGATGCATGCATGCTCAAGTCGCCTTGTCAGGAAATCCATTGCGATGCCCCGATTTGCCTCTGTTTGCAACTGGTCCCAAAACACTGTACAAAGCTCTAGAAGGCTGTTAACCAGTTTTTGCTGCTGGTTTCCGGTTTGCTGTAACAGAGAGCGAGAGAGGGACATGGGAAAGTATTTTCAACATATGTGTGCACGACCACTCTCCCCGTCATTGCATAAGCTCTAGGGAGTGTAGCCCTCGATCCTCGTGCCACCAATCACGCATCTCGATGCATGATGGCCGAGGAGTCGGATTGCACGACTCGATGTAAAATGAATGCACATATAAATACAACAAGGCCTAAACTCCATCATAGGTAATCTGGAGTGTCGGTGATCGAGAATCGAGGCACGTTTTGTCACTTGGAGTACAAAACGTCCCTCGTTTCCCGTGGTTGGACTAAACCCTATTCCAAACACAATGCAATATGCATGGCATACACATTGCAACAACTAGCATGCAACGCTAAACGAAATGCAACTAAGACATGTCAACATGCAAGGAACGACATGCAAAGGTGCAACTAGCATACGCAATGTTATTAACTACGAATGGCATACTAAATGCACATGACGATATGTGACATACACAATGCACATATGACAATGGGCACACACAAAAGCATAATCAAGGCATACACAATGCGACGATCAAACATGTGACAACATAGACATGGCATACACAATGCAACATGGACTTAAACTAAAATGAATGGGCCTCAGCCACACTCAAATCAGTGGCCAATACATGATGAAAATGAAGCAACAACACGCATGCAAACATGCACAAATGCAAGGGACCAAACCTAAGGCACCAAAATGCAACTCTACCAAAGCATGGCAAGGGATGAAATATGGCATACAATCATACATTTTCCAGCTCTGAAATGTCATGTAAAATGGTCCTGAATCATGCAAACACCACACACAATGCATGCTAGATGGCCCGGATACCGAAACTAGTGAAGTACACTATACTAGAAGTACACTATACTAGAGGTACACAAAGCAATGCTCAAATGACCCAACCAGCCCCAAATAGTCCCTATGCATTTCAAGACAGTGGGAAAATGGTCTAAAATGATGGCTCAAAGTGCATGGAAATGAAGCTCATGCAATGGTCCATAAATGAGGCATACAAGCACAACCCTCAAATGCATATAAGGAGTGGAAAACATGGGAACATGGCAACCTTACATGCTCTGAAATACCATACACAATGACCCTGAAACATGCAAACACCTCAATACAAGCATGCAATAGGCTTCAAAACTCAAAGCTAGGCAAGGGTATTGCACTACAACCATGCATAGCAAGCATCATTCGACCATGAGGCATAAAAAAAGAGCTAAGGAAGTCCAAAACATGCACAAAATCAATTTAAGGCATGGCCAAAAAGTGCTAGAATCAAAGGCCAAAATAGCAAGCAATGTAAGCTAGTAAAGAGGATTTGCATTACAGGCATGTGAGGCAATCAAGAGGCCACTAAACCAAAAAAATCCAGAGGTATGACATGCCAAATAAAGCCCAAAAACTCACTGAAACATGGTCTATGCATGCAAGAATGATAGGCTCCTTTGATATGCTATGAAGAGGGTTATTCCACACATGCAAGATGGACACCCAATATGGAAAAACAAGCTCTGGACAGAGCCTATGCAGGTCCTAAAACTCATAAAAAATGGTCTGAAACATGGCTTGGAAGCATGCAAATAAGGGCTCCTTTGTTAGGCCAAATATGCTAGTAAACAAGACAAGGGGTGAGACGGTCACCCCTCTATGATTTTGGCACTCAAAGCAGCATGCTAGCCACTGAAAATCCATTGGATTTCAGTGGCTAAGAGACCAAACAAAGGTCAATGTAAAGGCCCTAAGGCATGGCTCAAAATAAAATGAAATGAAGCATGTAAGGGGGCAGATGACCCCCAACAGAAAAATGATCTTAAACAAAGATGCTAAGGACCTCAAAATAAGACTTTTTTTATTTTACACCAAAGCTCAAAAATGCTTTCAAGTATGGCCCAGATAGTATGTTACCCTTGAAGCTCAAGAAGACCAGCAACTTCTGGACCAAATGCACAGCTCCTCAGCCTCTGAAAATGGCTTCCAAGATCCTTAGGTTGATGGTGGAAGTGTTAGGCTAAGAGCTGGTATGCAAAAGCGCAAGAACTTAGAACTTTTTGAACCCAAGATATAGAGATAGGGAGATATGTATACTATGCCTTAGCCAATTTTCTGAACCCTTGCAAAGGAAGAGGAGCCCTTCCTTTATAGAGCCAAGGGTTCAAAGCTTCTCCTAGAAGCTTAAAACCAAGCTTGAAGATCCTCCATACATGTGTATGGAGGATCCCTTATGTGCCTTCCAGCTGGCACAACTGGCAATAACTTACAGAGACAAGACTGATGGGAGCTGGCCGACCAGTTCAAGTGGTTAACCGACCACTTTCCCTTGTCGGCCGTCCAGGTCGAAAGGGTCAAGTCTCAAAAGTTGGTCGGCAACCTCCTAGGGTGGTCTCCCAGTTGAACGTAATCTAATGGTGTAGTGGGAGACCAGCAACTGTGGCCCAAAAGTGAAGGAGACCAGCTTCCTAACAAGAAAACTGGCCGGCGGGAGAAAAGGTGGTCTCATAGAGAAAAGGTGGTTTTCCACCCTTGTACCACCTTCCAAACAATGAAAATAGGGTCCATGCCAAAAATGAACCAAGACGGATGCAAAACAAGGGTTCGGGGGCCAAAACGCGCAGCCAGGTGCCCCAAAAACTGACTGTTATGCATCGAAAGTGGCGTGTGACCACAAAGGTGGTCTCCAGGGCCACAGTGTCCTTCTAGAGAGAGGAAACAAGATATGTGCCAAAAATTGGATCAAACGGAAAAAGTTAAGCAGTCCCGAACCAAGGCGCACGGTCGACGGCTCTGAAAATTGGAAACTGGTCTCCAAACGGGAACAGTGGTCTATGACCATTAAAAGTAGCCTACGGCCATTGAGAGATGGTCTACGAGACCTCTCCCTCCCTTCCGGAAGAGAAAATAGAACTGGTTAAGAAACCGAGGCAAAGCACCAAAGAATCCTGAAGTCTGGAGGTAAGGCTCTCAGCCGAGACCCCATAACCTCAAATAGAGCACAACATGCGTAATCACTGCACACTTAATCGATGACGTCTGAGTCTTAAGGTCATTCAAAAATGGAGTGTCTATAGTTGCCCTCTATGACAGAACTCAAAAGTCATAAGTGACGGGAGTGAATGTCAAAGCCTAAAGACGACCTATTTTTGACAAGGCCGAAGACTTAGACAAACATGTGAGATAAACAAGAGATGGGCCCGCAGGCGTGCCCGCAGGCAGGGGAAAAATGCAAAATGACATGCACAAAGCCGAACGTAACTCATGATCATACAAAGCAACAAGCTATAATGAAGCAAATATTCACATTAAATGCAACAGTTTTAAGCAAGAATGCAAAGCAAAACTACATTTCATGCAGTAAGGATGTAAGAGAATTACAATTCTCGCTACATCTCACACAGAGAAGATACAATACCTATCCGGTTCGTTTAGTCGCACCAGCTTCAAATGAACTGTACATACAATATCGTGCCTGCAAAAGAGAGAAACCTAACAAGTACAACATAGTTAGGAACATATGTTCAACGCTACATCGAACGCAGACAAACATGGTGCCGATGAAAAAGTACATTGCAATGCAAGAAGAAACGTGTGCAACAACGCAAGTTAAGCATGGAGGTATGACGATACCAGTGAAACGTGCAGAAAAATGCAAGCGATGCGCATAATAATGCCAGTGATGTGCATAACAATGCAAGATAAGCGCAACTTCAAAAGCATGTTTGAAACAAAACATTGAGCAAAGAAAAGCAAGCCTTGACGAGGGCAACTCAAACGCGACCTTCGATTTACCTCTCGGAGGGGTCGCAACGTACTCAAAAAGGATACACCTTGCTCTTGGCGAGTAACGACGAGCCATGCGTCGAATATTGGATTTGAAGTTCCCGCGGAGGGATTTCACGCCGAAAAGTGCATTTTCCTTGTACTTTCTCGAGAGCCGGGGACTCCAATCACCACCAAAATTTGCAAGCAGCTCAAAGACACATTGGAGATCATCCAGGAGGGCCACCGACCACATAGGGAGGCCACTGACCAGTGGTGGTTCAAGGGGTGGTCGGCCTGCTAGTAAATGTGGTCGGCCGACCACCTTGCTAAATCTGGGACAATTTTGTCTTTTTACACTTGTTTCTTTAAATCCACATGTCCCAATCACTGTTGCTCACAACCTCAAATCCGAAATCAGATCCTCTTCCTTCCTAGACAATTTTCTCTCTCAGATCTGATCTTTATACACGCTTTCCAACGCCCTATGCAAAGTTGTTCGCGAAATCTTTCAGTTTTCTTCACTTTGGACCGATTAAAATTTGATTTCGGAGCCTTTTTCTTCATTTTCACCACTTGGGGTAAGTTTGTCTCAAAATTTGGAACATTTTCTCGAGAGTTGACTTTTGTTGACTTTTTCATTTCCCGAGAGTTGACTTTTGTTGACTTTTTCCAATTTTGGCTCATTTTGCTCATTTTTGCTCCTTTTTGCAGATTTCTTCAAATGGCGGGTCATTTTCCTCATGGTGGAGGTCCTTCAGGTGCCGAGGGTGAGCCGGACATCATGTCCTTGCCCCTGAGAGTTCGGCCATTTGATCTCGAGAGGTATCATCCTCAGGAGCACGTCCTTCCTCAGGCCACTTTTTACCATTTCACTGACTTTGATGACCGAGCGCCTGCGGATCTGTTGCTGCAGGAGCCAGAGACTCATCTCTCTCATCAGGCATGAGAGGTACGTACTTCACTTTTACATTCTCTGCAATATATTCTGCATTTCATGCACATTTCATACTTTCGTTATGTATGCTTATCCGCTCGTTCTGAACACATTTGCACACCATATTTCTGCTTATTTTAGCACATATCTCACAACATAGAATTCTGCTGAGTGGGCACATAGCTTGTTCTGAACACTTAGTCCATAACATAGCATTCTGTTTGCATTTTGAACACACAGCTCAATCACCTGAATTTCTAAACACGCAGCTCATGCATTTTATCGTGAACACGCAGCCCATAGTTTTTGAAAGTTGAACACGCAGCCCAAACTCTTGAGGTGAACACACAGCCCACAGTTTTTGAGAGTTGAACACGCAGCCCAAACTCTTGAGGTGAACACACAGCCCACAGTTTTTTAGAGTTGAACACGCAGCCCAAACTCTTGAGGTGAACACACAGCCCACAGTTTTTTGAAAGTTGAAGACGCAGCCCAAAATCTTGAGGTGAACATACAGCCCACGGTTTTTGAAAGTTGAACACGCAGCCCAAACTCTTGAGGTGAACACACAGCCCACAGTTTTCATTTGCACGCAGCGCATATTGAACACAAAGTTCTTATATTTCGCTTTTGAACTCACAGCTCATTCATTTCATTTGCACACAGCTTATACATTTCATTCTAAAACTGAATACATCTGTTCATTTTGAATGTAGGTACCCTCTCGTTCTACGCGAGGTTACGACTCGACTATCGCTAGGGAGTGGTATGCAGAGCTCCTAGTGGACGGGGCAGGATTTGGGCCCTCTTGCGCGGGGCTATCTTGCTACCCTGCGAGCAGGACCTTGATGGGGGCACTCGTGGAGAGATCGTGGGACACCACGAACTCTTTCCACTTCTCAGTTACCGAGGATATGACGATGACCCTGTTCGACTTTGCGATGCTGACTGGCCTTGATGTGGCCGGCCAACCGGTTCCCTACGACGAGGATATGGGCAAGTAAGAAGCTGCCTGGATCTATCTGTTGGGAGCTTGCCCACCGATTGACCGATCTTCGGGCAGAGTTAGGTACACTTGGTTCCCCGTGCAGTATAGGAGGAGGATGCCCGAGACTCTTAAGGAGACAGAGCAGTATGCTCGAGGTTTTCTGATGTTTCTCCTTGGGACCACTTTGTTCTCCGACAAGGGGAACACAGTTGGACTATATTTGCTCAGTGCTTTGGTGGACCTATCACAGTCGGCCCAAGATGATCTGGGTGGCGCCGGCCTCGCTACCCTCTACTGCTATATGAGTGCGACCTCCCGCGGACGGGGGAACACAGTTGGCAGCTACTGGAGAGCCTGGGAGGTACCTTTTGATCTCTTGATTTACATTTCTGCTTTTCATTATCTGTACACTATAGACGGTACACTTTACATTCTGTATTCTACATTCTGCACTCAACACTCCGTATTTTCTGTATATTCTGTATTCTGATGGCCACTGCCCTGTTTCCACAGCTATGCATTTACGCGTACTTTCTGACGCTAGCCCCAGAGTTCAAGGTGGAGGTGCCTCTTACGATCCCTTACTCTCACGTATTTGAGGGTCGATGCCGGGCGAGGGCTCAAGACACTCTACCCTTCTTGCGACAGTTTTTTGACACGATGCAAGCGACTGAGGTACTTCAGAACTCTCAGTTCTTCATATTTTCAACTTTGATTCATCTCGCCTATTTATGACACTTGATTGGCTCATGCACTTGTTATCCTCAGATCGCTTGGCGGCCCTGGGCACCTTTGGGAGGAGATATCCGTTTCCAGTTCCCGGGGGCATGGGCTTCTTCTCAGTATAGGACTTTGTTTGAGGGGCCAATTGGCAGGGCCTGGTTTCTGGGAGATTGCTTCATGCACCAGACGATGGGCATCCCCGGGTAGAGTATCCCCTCAGCACCTCCAGATGACATGCGGTCCGCTGAGAGACTCACTTTCGAGGAGGTCGACATCGCTATGTTGGGTACTGATGCGATTCTGCACACGAAGGAGGGGAAGTATGCGACTTACTGCCATATGTACCTGATGCCCCCGTTGACATGTATTTGTACTCCTAGGAGGAGGGCTGCTGGTGCATCATCGTCAGCTCGAGCCCAGGCTGCAGATGCTACTTCGACTAGCAGGGCCGGCACATCGAGGAGTGGGGCCAGACAGATTCCCCGATTCCCCGACTTACCAGCATGCTGGGTGGCCAGATCTTCCGACCAAGCTGACAGGTTGGCGGTATGGGACATCCTACCCGATTCCGTTGGAGCCCCCAGTGCCTAATCACCGATACGTCAGAGACCCTGACTCGCCGCTGGTATGCTTTATAGTTTTGATTTATCACTCAAATATTTGGACATTTATTCATTCACTGATAACTTACACTTGCATCTGCAGCCTCCCATCGAGTACATGGATAAGATGCTCGGAGTGGTGGCCTCGCTCGAGGGCATGGTTCTACGGAGGGAGACACAGCTATTAATCGCTGGCGTGTCGGTATTTTTTAATTTCCTTGCATTTATCATACTTCTGATGACATGCTAAATTTGATTATTTCACTGCGTTTGTTGACTGCATGCGTAGAACACATCTGACACACACCATATTCATACATTGTATCTGCATACACCCACTCTATGTAGCATTCTTGTCTCTGCATCTGATATACATGTTGGCTAATGTACCCAAATTGTCCTTTTCAGATGCCACCACTACAGGTCGAGCCATCTAGGCCTTCTCGAGGAGCTGGGAGAGGGGACTCGTCTCGCAGACGAGGCTGAGAGCACTGTCATAGATGACGAAGAGTCCAGCGAAGATGAGAAGTCTTCGCATCCTCAGTCAGAGACATTCGCAGGCAGAGAGGAGGACTCTGGTTCCGGTTCTGAGAGTGGAGGTGATGCCGAGGAGGGTTCCGAGGACAGCAACTCCGATTCAGATGGTTGTGCTAGTGGAGGTGGTGTAGGGAATTCTCAGCCGAAGAGGACGAAGAGGGCCTCTTATTCTTGTGCTTGAGAGCACTGATGCAGATGTTCCTGCTTTATTTGCCTTTTTAACTAGTAGTTGTAGCACATTGTACATTTTTAGGCAGTTTTATTTTCTGTAAAACTTGTACCCTTGTTGTAAAATGTTGTAACAAAGGAAGCATGATGGAATGAAACAGCTTTTTGAAAAAGTGTTGTATTTTATGTTCTTAGCATCGCATCGCAATCATTTTACACAAAAATGAGATTGAATGAAAAGTGAGCATCGAAAATTGCCAAGTCAGTTAGTGAACCGACACAACAAACTAAACAACTTAACTTACTAAGAAACGACAAAACCTTAGCAAGTTTACAACTCGATAAGCAAATCCCGACAATGTTGATTAAACAAAGAGTAACAACTCGATATACGGAACTCAACGACTCGATAAGCAACTACTCGATAAACAAAACTTTAACAACTCAAGAAGCAAAACCAAACAACAACTCAATAAACAAAGAACAACAACTCAATAAGCAAATGCATCTCGGACAATTGGAGTGACGGAACGCATCCGAAACAGAGGTAAACTCAGACCTTCAACACTCCCAATGCATGGAACAGTCCAAAGGCCAACCTTTCTCCATGGCCGACCACCAGAAGGAGCTGGCCAACCAGCTATTTTCCTTGGAGACCAAAAGGGTGGTCGGCCTACCAAAAAAATTGGTCGGCTGACCACCTGGTTTGGCAACCACCAGATTTTTGACATGTGTCCCCAAATAGTGCCTTATCCTCTATATAAGTTCCAGCTTCATGGTTCTTTCATTTCATCTTAGTTTTGCACCAAAATGGAGCCATTCCTCATCGAAAATCTCACAGCTTGGATTCCTACTTTAGACAGCTCGGAAAAGTTGAACTTCCGGGGTTTCGGCTTGAATGCACTATTAACGTTGAGCTACACTTTGCTGCACCTTCCTTTTCTCCATGCCGCGGCGAGGTTTTGGAATCCGGTAACACGTGTCTTTAGTTTGGGCGGGCAAGAGATGTCTCCTACCTTCGAAGATTTCCAAGCTTTGATGGAATCCGAGCGCAACGAAGAAATCTTGCCCCAACTTTGCTTCGGCCACGCCCAAGTCTTAGGGCAAATGTGTGGGCTCCCCATGCACGACGCTCGATCTTTGATTTGTGACGGAATGCTGGATATTCCGAGTTTGATTTTTTGGTTTTCCGATGCCGGTGACCGCGGTGACCATCACTGGCAAGGCTTTCGGCGACATGCCCTTTGTTTGTGCATGCTATCTCATTTCTTGCTTGCCTCAGGCTCCAGAGGATCCAGCGTCCAGTTGATCAAGGTTGCCCAAGGCTTAAGGGAGGGCAAAAGCTGCATTGCCATGCCATTGGCCGAGACATTGATGGGCTTGGATGCTTTCTATCGTCGGGAAACGATCAGATTCACGGGGAGTCCACTACTGCTGCAGGTAATGTTTCCCACCTTGCCTCACATATATATTGCTCACATCACTTGGCCCTCAAGCTTGCTTTTTCTCAAAAAGCCCTTTTCTTACTTTTCTCTCATCATACATCTCTTTATTCTTTATTCTCTCCTTTTTCATCCCTCTCCAAGTGTGGTTGATGGATAAGTTGCAGGTTGTGGACTCTTGCCCAGCATACTCAGCTTGCGGCTACTTCTTCCGATGTCGTCTAGTCAATTCCCTGGATGAGGGACGGTGGTTTGATTGGATGTGCAATTTGTCCGTAGACTGCATTGCTTGGCGCTGTCCTTGGCTTAATCTATCGGCAATGAGCTATAGCATGTCCCGACAGCCTAGGATTCAGTTGATTGGCCTGACACACTGTGTGTTCTACTTTCCTTTCCGGTTCTAGCGCCAGTTCGGCCATGATCAAACTTGCCCACCAGAGGAGATAGAGTACCCTGCTGCATTCCTGGTCCGAGGCACACAGCTTGCTCGGTATGCCATAGCATGGAGGATGAGAGAAATCCTGGCCCCTGCTCCCACTTTCAGTTGCACTTTGTCTGATGAGTGCGTAGATTGGCTCAATGAAGAGGCACAGATCAGGCCCACTTTGGCATCAGAAGCTTGACCCGGCTACGGGAGGGCGAGAACACTGACTTAGCTATGCCGGTTATTGCTTTATTAGTACTTTCAAGTTTTCTTTATGAATGTAACCAAAAGCAACTTCAATTTGTATGCAAGAGCAGGAGGACTCTGTATTGAAATCAATAAAATTGAAGGTTGTGGGTACTGAAAATTTTCCGCTTTGGTCCAAAAATGGTCTAAGTTGTAAAAAGATTAATTTGAACAAAATCAACTTTTATTAAAACTTTTCAAAACCATTTTCGACATGGATCAGAACTGGACACGCCTAAGATCTGTCACTGAGATGCACAACCCCGAATCCCAGTAACTGGAAAGTTGCCCCTAGTCTGAATAACACTACACTGGAGATCACAACCGAAGCTCTTGAAAACTGAATAGACAAAGATGACCGAGATGATCAAATGGACAAAGTTGATCAGGGAAAAGTTTATGGCTGGACTTCAGGATGAAGTTGCCTATGTATCCCAAAGATGGGAATCAAGCCTTACGTAGTTTGGCTCGGGTTCACTCGAGTATTTTCACTCTCATTTTACGCTCTAACTTTTGCCAATGCCGCCCTTTGCGGGTTTTCAACCTTGCGAGCTCAGTTTTTGTAATTTCAAATTTTTCATGCTCTAACTTTTGCCCAGGTCGCCCTTTTGGGTTTTTCATTTGAGCCTCTCAGGGGTACTATTTTTTCAACTTGTCCATGTTGATCGACTGTGAGAACTCTAGGCCATCTAGATCCATCAGAACGACAGCTCCACCTGAGCAGATAGACTTGATGATGTAAGGACCAGTCCAATTGGGTCTGAACTTGCCCCTAGGGTCATGGATGGGAGCTCGGTTGTCTTTGAGCACCAAATCTCATTTTTTCAAATTACGGGACTTAACCTTCTTGTTAAAAGCCTTGGCAATTCTGCGCTGATAACCTTGAACATGGTACATCGCTTTCAGTCTTCTTTCATCAAGGAGCATGAGTTCTTCAAATCTGCTCTGCTGCCAATCCACTTCGGCTATCTGACATCAGCCAGCACTCTCAATGACCGAACTTTAATCTCGATAGGCAGAACGGCCTTCATCCCATAAACTAACGAATACGGAGTCGCCCTAGTAGAAGTTCTAATTGAAGTCCGATAGCCCCATAAAGCGAATGGCAACTTATTTGGCCAGTCCCGGTAGGTTTTCACCATCTTCTGCAAAATGTATTTGATGTTCTTGTTGGCATCCTCAACTGCTCCATTGGTCTGCGGCCGATATGTGGATGACTTATGAGAAGCCACGTTGTATTTTTCCAACAAGTCAATCACTTCGTTCTTGAAGTGGGAACCGTTATCTGAAATGATCTCGTTCGAGACCCCGTAGCAACAGATGATGTTGTTTCTGAAGAACTTCGCAACATGTGAAGCCTTCAACACCGCATAAGATTGGGCCTCATCCCACATTGTGAAATAATCTATCGCGACCAGAATGAACTCATGCCCATTAGACCCCTTCGGAGTGACAGCCCCGATCACATCGATTCCCCAAACTGAAAATGGCCAGGCGAAGTCATATTGTACAGCTTTGACGGCGGGATGTTCATACCGTTTGCATGGATCTAACATTTGTGGCATCGCCGCACAAAGCCGATACAATCCTGCTCCATGGTGGACCAGTAGTAACCCTGTCTGAGGATCTTCCGAGCTAACATTACCCCGTTCACGGGCGCTTCACACTCTCCTCCATGGATGGCCTCCATCAGGCGCTTTGATTCTTCGACGTTGACACACAGTTTATGTATTCCCAGATGACCTCTCTTGTATAGTTTACCCCCACAGATGATGAACTGAGCAGCCATTCTTCTAATTGCCCTTTTATCCTTGGCATTTGCCCCTGGTGGATATGCTTCTTTCTCCAAGAAGTTCCAGACATCGTAATACCAGGGGTTCTCATCTTGAACCTCTTCTATGGCAGCAATTGACTAGTAGGTCGGTGCAAACTTCTGGTCAATGATGATCGGACGCATCCGGACTCCAAAAGGATTGTCTATCATGGAAGATAGAGTTGCTAGTGCATCTGCGAACCTGTTGTTCTCTCTTAACAAATGAGCGAAATTCCGTTTCTCAAACCGAGGAATTAACAAGTCCAAGGTCTGGTGATACATTATCATCTTTTCTTCTTTGACTTTCCAATCTCCTTTTGCTTGAGATACAACAAGGTTCGAGTCCCCGATGATGTCCAACCGTTTTGCCCCTAGTTCTAGGGCGGCTTCTAAACCAGCAATGCATGCTTCATACTCTGCTTCGTTGTTCGAGACTTTGAAACGGAGCTTAAATGCTAGAGAGATACGGGGCTTGTCGAGTGCTATCAGCAACGCCCCTATCCCATACCCATTCTGGTTTGACGCTCCGTTAAAATACATCGTCCAAAACTCATCGTCAATATGCAAAATAGCCTCATCTGGGAATGAGTACTCAACTACTTCACCTCCTTCCACTGGATGATCAGCTAAGAACTCCGCTACCGCTCTTCCCTTGACTAACTTGCGCGTCACATACTTCAGATCGAATTCGAAAAGCAGAAGCAACCAACGAGCTAGCCTAGCCGTAAGTGCCAATTTCTCGAAGAGATATTTGATGGGATCTAATCTTGAAACCAACATTACGGAGTGAGCTAACAGGTAGTGCCGCAGCTTCTTGCTAGCCCATACCAAGGCCAAACAAGCCTTCTCGAGTGGAGTGTAGCGGGTCTCATAATCCAACATCTTCTTGCTCAAATAGTAGATAGCCCTCTCCACCTTGTCCTCAGACTCTTGTGCGAGCATGCAGCCCATCGTAGTTTCAGTTACTAAAAGGTACAAAATCAACGGTTTTCCCGGCTCGGGCAGTGACAACACGGGTGGGTTCTGTAAGTATTCCTTGATATGTTGAAAAGTAGCTTGGCATCGGCCGTCTCGTTGGAACTTTTTTCCTTTCTTCAGGAGACCAAAAAGTGGTTCACAAGTCAAGGTTAATTTTGAGATAAACCCTCTTATGAATTGCACTTTACCCAGAAAGCCTTGCACCTCCTTTTTTCAGTCGTTGGTGGTGGCATTTCTAAGATGGCCTTGATTCTGGAAGGGTCGACTTCGATACCTCTCTGTGTAATCAAGAACCCCAGCATTTTCCCTACTGTAACACCAAATGTACACTTCTGAGGATTCAGCCACAGCCGAAATTCTCTGATCCTTTGAAAAAACTTTTGCAAGGCGGTGTAGTGGCCCTCTCTTTCTTTGGACTTGACAATCATGCCGTCCACATACAACTCAACCTCTTTGTGAATCATGTCATGCAATATTGTGGTCGCGGCCCGTTGATATGTAGCCCCAACATTCTTTAACCCAAATGGCATCACCCTGTAACAGTAAGTCCCCCACGGGGTGGTGAAAGCAGTCTTCTCCCAGTCTTCAGGTGCCATTACTATTTGATTATAGCCCGAGAATCCATCCATGAACGAAAGCAAAACATGCCCCGTTGTGAAGTCCACTAACTCGTTAATATGCGGCAAGGGAAAATCGTCCTTCGGACTGGCTCTGTTCAAATCCTTGAAATCCACGCATACCCGGATCCTACTATCCTTCTTCGGCACCAGAACAATGTTGGCCAACCAAGTTGGGTATTCGGATACCAGCAGGAACCCTGCGTCAATTTGCTTGGTGACCTCTTCTTTAATCTTGAGGGCCCAGTCCGGGCGGATCCTTCTGAGTTTTTGTCTAACGGGTCGGGCCTTTGGGTCAAGAGGGATCTGGTGCTGTACAATGTCAGGATCGATCCCAGGCATGTCTTTGTAGGAACACGTGAAAACATCTTTGAAATCTTTTAATAAAGTGACTAAGCGCTCGCGTTCCTTCGAAGACAATGTGGACCCGATTTGGACCAGCTGCGGGTCCTCCTCAATACCAACATTAACAGTAATGAATTCATCAACTAAAGGTTTAGCAGATCTTTCCTGCTCTTGATCAATTAAGCGTTGCAAAACCGGAGGAATTTCTTCCCTGTCATTTTCATCAAAATTTTGAAAGTCCTGATTACTACAATAAATCAAGGGCACAGAAAAGTACTCAGAAACCACATCCATTCCATTCTCATTAAGCATTTCCAAATCATCTGATTCTTCTGTTACAATAGACTCAAAAGAGAAAGAAAAAGACGACCTAGACAGGACTGTGGCATCCGGGTTATCACCCCCAGGATTACCAAACTCAAACTCAGACGAGCTGGAACCTGATTCCAACTCTACAGACTCGGGGGAATCATATTCTGGCTCACTACCTGACTCGGTGTCGCTTGACAAAAATATCTCCTCGTATTGCCAGATGAGAGAGGGTGCGATGGATGCATCCAAAATACTTGCAGGTAGGCTCCCAGCCGTTTCATTCCCAATCATGGACACCGAGAAGTTATCCCCTAGCACTTCTGTACGATTGGAGGATCTGAAAGTAGACAAGCCAATGCTACCCCCATTTCAATTTCAGGGTTCTCGGAATCCACATTTTTACACTGCTCCACCTCAGCTGATGGGTCTGTCTGCTCCTTGGCAACATCATCCCCAGATAACTGCAGGTCAAAGAAGATCTCAAAACCTGGCACGCACTTCCTCTCGGCATTCAACCATGGCTCTGGGAAGCCACAGAACGGAAAATCCTCCCCCCTCCCAGATGAAGCGTCCGTTTAGGGTACCCTAAATGGGTCAGTGCACCAACTCAAAAGGCTTCCCCGCCTTCTTTGCTTTGGCTTTCCCGGCCATCTCCTTGCCTTTCCTCACCCAATCATCTTTGGTGGGAAGATAACCCAAGCCAAAGGTATGTGGGTTGTGCGGCACTTCGGCCGATACTGCAATGCCCTTCCGGCCACTCTTTCCCAATCCCATCCCGGGGATGTGTTGAAGCTTGTTCATGAGGTATATTGATTGTATGCTGACATACACCCCCTCATCAACAGCCAAGATGTTTTGCACGACTCGAGCCTTAGCCAGAGTAAACCCCGATAAGAACACACCCTCTGCGCCGTGCTCAATTTTCAAGACTGGTGTAGACAACTCTGGCGGCGGATGGATTGATGAATTTCCAAAAACTATAGCTACCCCTTCCCGTAATGGTATTTCAACATCTGGTGCAAGGTGGAAGAAACTGCCTTTACCTGGTGCAACCACGGTCACCCCAAAAGTAGGTTAAAAGTTGCGGGAACGTCCAAGACATGGAAATCGATCTCGTGTTGTCCTGGACCAACCTGGGTTTAAATTTTGACAGTCCCCATCACCTCCCTGCTTGTGTTATCATAAGCCCAAATCACCTGGGCAGTTGGTACGAAGTTCGCAGGCTTCAACCGATTGCATATGCCGTCCTTGACGGGCATACGTTAATAGCGGATCCCGTGTCGACAAGAACTATCGATATCCATTTGCTTCTACATTCCACAGAGATGTAGAGCAGTTTATTATGATCCGAGCCCTCAGGCAGTAGTTCCTTGTCGGAAAAAGTCAACGCCGGGAAACCTCCTCCCGAAAAAACCAGTCCCACCAGTTGTTTGGGCGTGGTGTCAATTGAGAGCTTGGCCTTGTCCATGGCTGATAGAACAGCCTGCCTGTGAACACGTAAAGCCATAAGCAGTCCCCAGATAGAGATGTCTGCCTGTATCTTTTTCAACTGCTTCAGTACAGCGTCTTTTTCGAGTTGCTTTTCTTTCTGTTTCTCCACCTCCTTGTCCTTCCCAGTTGCCTCTGGCTAATCTAGATGCGGGGCTTTGAAATACCGCCCACTCCTAGTCATATGTTCAACTTCACCAATATACCAGGTATCATCCGGTTGGTTGCTTCCCCAGTCCTAATCCTTGTGGGCAAGACATAGATTATCGTCCTCCTGCCACATTCCATCGGCAGCCGATAGACACCTGTCCGGCTCCGTTACCACTGTCCTTGTACTCACGGTACCTTCTGTCCACATGCTCGCAGCACCCTCTGTTCTTGTGCACATAGCACTTTCAGTCCCCACAGGGGCCTTTGCGTTTCTAGCTCTCTCAGAGTCTTCGATTCCTTCTGGTTCTAACTGCGTCAATACAGCCTGCTGTTCAAAATTTCCTGTATTCAAAATGCCCAAATCCCGAGCGAAATTCTTGGCACCGGTGCTCTCCGGCGATGTATTCTGATCCCCGGCCCTTCTGGCTACAATTGATGTCCTTGCCCCTGACGAGCCCCTTTCCAGCTGAGATTCTTCAACAATATCTGGTTGGTCGTCAAGCCACCCTATGACCTCTGCTGACTCCTCAAAATCGAACCAGTTGACTGTCATGTCCCCCGGCTCTTGCTCATTGAAAATTTGAAGGTCAGCAATGTCCCCTTCCAGAATTGCTAAGTCATCTACCCTCTGATCAAGTCCATCCCCCTGCAGTACACAAATTTTTGCCCCCACCAGAAAATCCACATTTGGCCTAATCTGACCCGCTGATACAATGTAGCCACTCAGATCATATACCTCTTCAGCACAACTTCCAGTTTCCTTAGATTCTGAATCAACAACCCCACTTTCCTCCGAAAATCATCCATGTTCCATCTTCGATGGTCACCACCATTGGTTCAGGTTGGGCTCGGGAGATGTCCAACATGCATAAGTCAGTGCTATTGGGAAGGAACACCTCCGGCTTGGGTAGGTGGGATGGGGTGATGTATATGCTGGGGTCGTATGGCATGACCCCGGTCTGGATAAAGTTGATTCGTTTGGGAGGTGGAGCTTGGTTGTGTGGTAGGAGAGGGTTGGTTGTGACGTTGGGTTTTTCTAGAGGCACAATCACCCTGTTGTCAACAAGATCCTGAATCTCGTGACGCAATCTAAAGCGAAGGGTCGATGCTCGTGACCATGTTATTGGTGAAAGGCGCAATACTTCGCCGGGTTATGAGAGGGAGGTAGTGGATTTGGCAATGGCCTCGGCTCCAGGGGCTTCAAGTGCCCTTTCCTGATTAATACCCCAAAGCTTTGGACAGGGGCATATATAATGGAGTGAAAGTTCTTTGGCCTCGGGGTTAGAATTTGGTTGTTTGTGTGTTACTCCCGGACGCACCAAAGAATGGTGTAGCTACCAGGGTTCTTGGAGGGGTGGTGGTGACCATGCTTACTTCCAAAGCTCTAGCAGTTGCAGCACTGCTTGTGCCTGCATTATTGTTTCGATTAAAGGTTCTCCTGGGTTGCCCTTTGTCATTGTGAATCAAGCCCTGCTTCAAGGCATCCTCGATCTGTACTCCCATCTCATGCAGATCTGAAAAGGTAAGGAAGGGGAGCACGATCATTTTCTGCATAAGCTTGGGCTGAAGATTGCGAATAATCATCCGAATCTGATCTTTGTCAGTGGGCCTAGTGGTCATCATTAAGGCCTTGGCCCTCTAGCGGGTTACGAATTCAAAGAAACTCTCCTTAGGCTCCTGCCTTGTTGTCTCGAGATCATGGGTTGTAATCTCGATTTGTGTGTTATAGGAGTACTAAGCGACAAAAGCCTCGGCCATCTCATCCCAATTCCTCTTAACATTGTCTTCTAGTTTTGCGTACCAGATGGCCGCCACACCTGACAGGGTCCGGCCAAACAATGAAAGCTTCTGCAGCCTAGTGAGGCCCATCGGCCTTAGGATGTCTAAAAACAAACGGAGATGCACCATGGGATCCCCGGACTAGTCAAAGCGGTCGATTTGTGGCATATTGAACTGATCTAACAGCGTCACAGCCATGTCGGTATACCCGTCCTCAATGTTTGGGATGGACTTTACCCCTTGGGATTTCTTGAACAACTTTTCAAGCTTGCTCAACTTCAACGCTGTAGGGTCTACCTTGAACTCAAAGGGAGAGTCCAGTTGATTGATAGGTGTAGGTGCCTTGGATAGTTGAGGTAGAATCGGGGGCGAAGCCGACCCTGTTGGGATGTCTGTATCCTCCTGGATATTCTGGACATTTGGTGTCTCCCCGGGTAGTGGGACCCTTGGTGGGGGAGGAGCTTGATGTGAGGCTGATGCTCCGACTTGCTACTGTAGCCGGGTAATTAGCTCTGCCTGCTGGGTCATGACCAGAGCCTGCTGTTTGGCAAATTCCACTTGACAAGCAGCGTCCTCCTGCATAAGTTTCATACTTTCTTTGAGTTGACGCACCATTTCCTCCATCCCTGCCATGTTCTGCTGTTCCAGCTGACTGACTAGTATATCTATCTCTGTGGTAGAAACTGAAGCCTCATTTGTTGTCCTTGTGGGGATAGACCCTTCGATACGGCAACCTCTGCTTGGATACATTGCGTCTTCTCGACCTCCGTCTGATAACCGGGGGTAAGGAATAAAACACTGGTTGTCCGTCGACCAGATCCTCAGATCGATTGAGTCGGCGACCTCTAGTCCAGATTGCTTGGGGAATATCTGCTTGGTCTGAAGCAATTGTGCTAAACTACCTAGCAAAAAGATAAATAAAGCAATAATAAGGAAATAAACAACCAGAAAACGGACAGCATAACGGCTTAAATAAACACACAACATACAGTTGGGCATCACAACACACAGTTGATAAGCTGAATAGACTATTCTCAAACACTGATCAGTGTTTCCAAATCACTGCCCCCAAAACTGAATCTGATACCCGCAGATAACTGATTTCCAAAATACTGAACTGGTACCCGCAGGCCTGATACCCAAACTTGTAAACTGATACATGCATTCCTGTAGAAACACACTTTAAAAGCACATAGCAAACAAGTGAGAGCCAAAACACCCCTATGTTGGGGTAAGGTTTCCC
The DNA here is from genome assembly GCA_025200525.1 of Camellia lanceoleosa. Classification (NCBI taxonomy): domain Eukaryota; kingdom Viridiplantae; phylum Streptophyta; class Magnoliopsida; order Ericales; family Theaceae; genus Camellia; species Camellia lanceoleosa. The sequence goes on from CM045759.1 coordinate 155,527,889, forward strand.
TGTCCTATTTTGTCAGGAGCTAGGGTTTCACTACGCACGCAGCGGTTTCAAACAACCCATAATCGGGTAAGCAACCTGTCCTAGCTTGGAATGGTCATTATAGATTCCGAATATGCGCTAGGTCGAATGGTCAAAAAGCGTACCCCGGTAAAAGCCGGGGTTTGTGTTCCCATCATGGCAGAGCCAGTAACTGGTCAGCCTTATGGCACGCAGCCTCCGGCAAACCGTTCAGGAATAGCAGATGGCAAACACGGTGTCCTAGGCACACCAATGCAAATGTAATGCAAAGAAACACATAAGTGTAATCAAAACAAGATATCATAAGTTCGAGTCAAGTTCTCTAACTCCCCAACAGAGTCTCCAGAAACTGTAGACGTCCCCGAATGTCCCGGGAGGGAATCCCGTTTTGTTCATTTGGGCTTACTACAGTTCGGACTAAAATGTCACAGTTCTGAATCTAATCCCGCAAAGTGCAATGCGAGACCAATAAATCACCAAAGAGTCCAAATCCGGCAAATCGTTTTGAAAAACAGATTTTTAGAAAGAAGTGCCAAACATGGATTGCTTTGCCAGATACAGAGTCACCACCTAAACATTTTATTTTGGGGGAATTTAGGAAACCCTAACTCGTGCCTAAGGCCACGTGTCCGTCATCACCAAAGTTGCCTCGGCTTGGGAACTTGGGTACGATTGGGAAAGGTCACTTTGTGAGCACCTCCGCTCGCCCGATCAAAGATCGGCCTCTACTAACCATGATATCGAGTTTTGAAAACATTATGAGCTTCTATTCCGATTATTAGCCTAGAATTACTATGTGATGCGCACAGCATACAAGTATAAACTAGATTGCCTAAGTTGGAACCAAGCATTGCATATCCGTTTGTTTTGAAAATGGATTGAAATTTGCTACTCGCAAGTAGGCTAAAACACGGAGTTCGACAAATTATTCCAATTCAAGCAACCCAACCTTCACCCACAGGCATTCAGACAGACATATCACAAAAGCAAATAGCCTCATGGTAAGCATGCTATCATGGCTGTCACTCACACACATGCAAGGATGCTAAAGCATAAATACTTACCGAGTACTCCAAGCCAAAGAAAGAAGCTAATTGGAAATCATGCATAAATCCTAACTATGTTGAAATGCCTAATGCAACATATGCAAAAATGAAACTAAGATAGGATCGGCTATTCTAAGATGGCATATGAGATGCAACAATCGATACATATATACAACTTGGAATTGAAATACAATGTAGTTTAGATGATGCACCGAGCCTGGTGCATGCAAGACAGATGAATGGATGCAAACATGCGAAGCATAAGGATGCTAATTGAAACATGCCCTACAACTAACCATCATAAGCTGGTAAATAAAAGGGAGAAGGACGTGGGCTTGGAAGACATGCATCACACACACGCACACTTATTACAAAGTTCGCCTTCTCGCGGAGGGTCCGAATAAATAATACACAACCGAATGAATAACAAATTACAGCTAATTATTACACAACCCTAATTAATTAAAAAATAAATAAGTTAACATGCAAACTAAACAAAATGGACTGCCTCAGCTATGTTCCGAATGATAGGGATGCATGCATGCTCAAGTCACCTTGTCGGGAAATCCATTGCGATGCCCTGATTTGCCTCTGTTTGCAACTGGTCCCAGAACACTGTACAAAGCTCCAGAAAGGCACGACCGGTTTTTCGCTGGTTTCGATTTCGCAACAGAGCGAGAAAGGGGCATGGCAAAGTATTTTCAACATATGTGTGCACGACCACTCTCACCGTCATTGCATAAACTCTAGGGAGTGTAGCCCTCGATCTTCGTGCCACCAATCACGCATGTCGATGCATGATGGCCGAGGAGTCGAATTGCACAACTTGATGTAAAATGAATGCACGTGTAAACACAACAAGACCTAAACTCGATCATGGGTAATCCGGAGTGTCGGCGACTGAGAATCGAGGTACGTTTCGTCACTTGGAGTACGAAACGTCCCTCGTTTCCCGTGTTTGGACTAAACCCTATTCCAAACACAATGCAATATGCATGGCATACACAATGCAACAACTAGCATGCAATTCTAAACAAAATGCAACTAAGACATGCGAACATGCAAGGAACGACATGCAAAGGTGCAACTAGCATACGCAATGCTATGAACTACGAATGGCATACTCAATGCACATGACGATATATGACATACACAACGCACATATGACGATGGGCATACACAAAAGCATAATCAAGGCATACACAATGCGACGATCAAACACGTAACAACATGGACATGGCATACACAATGCAACATGGACTTAAACTAAAATGAATGGGGCTTAGACACACTCAAATCAGTGGCTAATACATGATGAAAATGAAGCAACGACACACATGCAAGCATGCACAAATGCAAGGGACCAAACCTAAGGCACCAAAATGCAACTCTACCAAAGCATGGAAATGGATGAAATATGGCATACAATCATACATTTTCCAGCTCTGAAATGTCATACAAAATGGTCCTGAATCATGCAAACACCTCACACAATGCATGCTAGATGGCACGGATACCGAAACTAGTGAAGTGCACTACACTAGAGGTACACAAAGCAATGATCAAATGACCCAACCAGCCCCAAATAGTCCATATGCAGTCCAAGACAGTGGGAAAATGGTCTAAAATGATGGCTCAAAATGCATGGAAATGAAGCTCATGCAATGGTCCATAAATGAGGCATACAAGCACAACCCTCAAATGCATATAAGGAGTGGAAAACATGGGAACATGGCAACCTTACATGCTCTGAAATACCATACACACTGACCCCGAAACATGCAAACACCTCAATATAAGCATGCAATAGGCTTCAAAACTCAAAGCTAGGCAAGGGTATTGCACTACAACCATGCATAGCAAGCATCATTCGACTATGAGGCATAAAAACAGAGCTAAGAATGTCCAAAACATGCACAAAATCAATTTAAGGCATGGCCAAAAAGTGCTAGAATCGAAGGCCAAAATAGCATGCAATGTAAGCTAGTAAAGAGGATTTGCACTACAAGCATGTGAGGCAATCAAGAGGCCACTAAACCAGAAAAACCTAGAGGTATGACATGCCAAATAAAGCCCAAAAACTCACTAAAACATGGTCTATGCATGCAAGAATGATAGGCTCCTTTGATATGCTATGAAGAGGGTTATTCCACACATGCAAAATGCACACCCAATATGGAAAAACAAGCTTGGGACAGAGCCTATGAAGGTCCTAAAACTCATCAAAAATGGCCTGAAACATGGCTTGGAAACATGCAAATAAGGGCTCCTGTGTTATGCCAAATATGCTAGTAAACAAGATAAGGGGTGAGAGGGTCACCCCTCTCTGATTTTGGCACTCAAAACAGTATGCTAGCCACTGGAAATCCACTGGATTTCAGTGGCTAAGAGACCAAACAAAGGTCAATGCAAAGGCCCTAAGGCATGGCTCAAAATAAAATGAAATGAAGCATTTAAGGGAGTAGATGACCCCTACCAGAAAAATGATGTTAAACAAACATGCTAAGGACCTCAAAATAAGACTTTTTTCAGTTTACACCAAAGCTCAAAAATGCTTTCAAGTATGGCCAAGATAAGGATCAAAATATGGCTTAAAAATAGAGAAAGTATATTACCCTTGAAGCTCAAGAAGACCAGCAACTTCTGGACCAAAGGCACAGCTCCTCAGCCTCTGAAAATGGCTTCCAAGATCCTTAGGTTGATGGTGGAAGTGTTAGGCTAAGAGGTGGTATGCAAAGGGGCAAGAACTTAGCACTTTTTGAACCCAAGATATAGAGATAGAGAGAGATATGTATGCTATACCTTAGCCAATTTTTTGAACCCTTGCAAAGGAAGAGGAGCCCTTCCTTTATAGAGCCAAGGGTCCAAAGCTTCTCCTAGAAGCTTAAAACCAAGCTTGAAGATCCTCCATACACATGTATGGAGGATCCTTCCCATGCCTTCGGTGGCTGGCGGCAACAACTTACAGAGACAACACTGATGGAAGCTGGCCGACCAGTTCAAGTGGTCGGCCGACCACTTGCCCTGGTCGGCCGACCAGGTCAAAAGGGTTAAGTCTCAAAAGCTGGTCGGCAGCCTGCTAGGGTGGTCTCCCAGTTGAATGTAAGCTAATGGTGTAGTGGGAGACCAGCAATTGTGGCCCAAAAGTGAGGGAGACTAGCTTCCTGACAAGAAAATTGACCGGCGAGGCCATTTCAGTATTTATGATTAGTTCATGTAATTTAATCATTTAATTGGTTTTGTAACATTCATTTAGCTTAGTGTAGCTATTTGTTTCAATTTGGATTGTAATATTTAATTAGCTTGTTAGTTAATTAGTTTTGATGTTGTAATAATTAGTCTAATTAGATTAGTTAGAATAGCTTAGCGTAGCTAGCTTATATTATTCATTCAGACCCTCCGTCGAGAGGGCCAATTTTGTAATAAGTGTGCATGAGTGTGTGAATGTCTTCCAACTCCATGTCTTTCTTGCTTTTACTTAACCGCTTACGATGGTTAGTTCTAAGTCATGTTTTGATTAGCATTCTTATGCTTGCATGTTTGCATCCATTCATCTGTCTTGCATGCACCGGGCTCAGCCCATTATACAAACTGCATTATATTTCAATACCAATTTGAATACATGATTATCAAAGTTGCATTTCATATGTCATCTTAGAATTGTCGAACCTATCTTAGTTACATTTTTGCATGTGTTGCATTAGACATTGTTAACATAGCTAGGATCATGCATTGGTTACTAACTAGCTATTGTTTTGGCTCGGAGTACTAGGTAAGCTTTTACGCTTCAACATCTTGCATGAGAGTGAGTGTTTCCATGATAGCATGCTTGCCATGAGGCTAACTGCTTAAGTGTTTCACTGCCTGAATGCCTGTGGGTGAAGGTTGGATTGCTTGAATTTGAACAATTCATTGAAATGCGAGTTTTAAGCCCACTTGAGAGTGGCAAAATCATGTTTTCTAAGCCCACTTTAGGGTGGCAAAATCCACGTCTTAGCCTACTTGCGAGTAGCACCTTCAAACCATTTTCAAACAAACATGTGATGTTTTATTCCAACTTAAGCGATCTAGTCTATACTTGTGTGTTGTGCGGATCACGTAGTAAAGCTATCTAATAAACCGGAATAAGAACACATGTGTTTTCAAAAACAAAATATCATGCTTAGTACAGGCCAATCTTTAATCGGGCGAGCGGGGGTGCTCATTGCATGACCTTCCCCTCTCGTACCCAAGTTCCCGAGCCGAGGCAACTTTGGCGATGACGGACACGTGGCCTTAGGCACGAGTCAGGGTTTCCTAAATTTCCCAGAATAAAAATATTTAGGTGGCGACTCTGTATTTGGCAAAGCAATCCATGTTCGGCACTTTTTTATAAAATCATTTTTCCAAAACGATTTGCCGGATTTGGACTCTTTGGTGATTTATCGGTCTTGCATTGCACTTTGCGAGATCAGATTCAGAACCGTGACATTGAGTCCGAACTATAGTAAGCCCGTGAACAAAACAGATTTCACGCCATTCGCACGCCGTGACGTTCGGGCACGTTTACAGTAACCGAGCGAGAGAGAGAGAGAGAGAGGGAAATCCAGAGAGAGAGGGAGAATTTTGTTCCAAAATTGCTAACCTCTCAAAATGGGGGAGGAACCCCCATATTTATAGACAAACACTCCTTGAGCTTGGAAACATCCCATCATACACGTTTGGGGAGATACAGCTCATTGTGCTAACAGCTGGCACATCTGTCAACAAATATCTGGAAAAATGCATTGGTGGCTGTCGGCCACCATTGGTAGCCGACAGGCCACCACTGGTAGCCGACCGGCTGGTTGACAACCACTATACATGGCTGACAGCCTATGGTGGTGGCCGATGGGTCACCAAAAGTTCCAGGAAAGAAAAACCAAGGTTTTGGTCGAAAACAAGGCACAAAACAAATATGGTTTCAACGCTCAAAGGTAGGGCACTCCACCGAGAACTTCGAGCACTCAAAATGAACACATGCAATCATAATCATCGAGTGCACAAGCGATGACGTCCGAGTCTTGAGGACAGTCAAAAATGGGATGTCTGCACATTGCTAGCCACTTTTTCTCTTGAAGATGAAGGAAAAAGGTGGTCGAAGTTAGTGCGAGACACCAACAGAGGAATTAATCGGGCACAGTTCCTAGAGATTTTCCATAAGAAGTACTTCCCGCAGTGTGTTCCGGATAGAAAAGTAACAGAGTTTGAATAGTTGAAGCAATGAAATAAATCAGTGGCGTAGTATGAGGCTCAATTTACTGAATTGTTACGCTTTAATAAATCAGTAAATTGACTCAATTTACAAACCATGTGGTTTGCTCGAGCGACAAATGCTGCGCTCGAGGGAAATGTCCAATTTTAGCATATTTTGGAAAGTCATATTATGTCTGTATTTGCATTCTCATCACATTCTAAACATTCTTAGGCATGGATTGAGCCTTCAAAATGAATTAATGAGAAAGAATTTGACCTAAGAAAATTGACTAACTTAAGAATAACTTGATTAAGCATTGAGCCTCAACTTGTGTATATGTTTATGAATTATGTAGGTTTGTCCACAAAGTCGTATTGATAACCGAATCACTGTGAGTAATATCTTAGTAATGATATTTTAATGTACATTATTTTCTAAGTGTTACCAATGTGGTAAATTTTTGAAATTATGATTTTGTGCTATGAATGATCCTTCTATATGTCTGATTCTCAAAAGATATATAAAAATGTGATTGACAAGAAAGAAAATATATGTTGGATAGAAGGTCATTCTGTACAATTGAAATGGACCGAAGGTCATTTTGTATATTTGATAAGATGGACCCAAGGTCATTTCGAATATCTGATACATCTGAATATCTATTATGAGTTGACCTAATGGTCGTTACATAGTTGTAAATGATTGGACCTAAGGTTGTTACAATAAGTTATGATCAGTCATGTTCTGCACATCTATTATATGTTGGACTCGAGGTCGTTCGGCTATCTATTGAACCCAAGGCCATTCCGTTTTGAATTGTATATGATATGGAAATACTTCCGTTTTCAAAATGGAACTCATTTATATAATCCTTTTACTCTGATGTTATTCACTGGGCGTTAGCTTACTCCGTTATATATATATATATATATATTTAGGTGAGCAGCGGAATGTCTAGCCCTAGTGAACCGGTTAAGTTTACCCAATTTTTGTGTAGGCTGTCAACAAGCAGCTCATGTGTGAGGGGTTTTTTTTTTTTTCTTAATGTTTTGCTTTCTTTTGTTGGTCATATTTGACCATGGTTGTACTCAAGTTTTTGGTTTTTTGTATGATAATGATTTTGTGAATGGTCTTGGACATGTATTAACTATTTGTATATGTATGAATGTGTGTTATTAACATATATAAGATGTTTTTGATATGCCATATACGCATAGCTCATTGGACAAAATTTATAAATATGCTTCCGCTATTGGCCCCATATGTCTAAATATGATTTGAATTCTGTCTAAGGTCGTAGGTAATCTCATGATTACTGGCCAGTTATGATCCAAATCTCTAGGGACGTGTTCCGGTCATGACAGAATTAGATCTGATACAAGTGGTGAATATTGACTTAACGATTATATTGAATTTTGCCAAACACATGGAATAGTTAGAGAAGAAACATGCCCTCATTCTCCTCCACAAAATGGTGTTGTGGAACGAAAAAATACAACCTTGTTAGAAATGGTTAGTGCTATGTTAATTCATTCAAAATTGCCTAATTGTTTTTGGGGTGAGGCTTTATATATGGTTTGTCATATTTCTAATAGAATCACACATAAAAATAAAATAAAATCTCATTATGAAATGTAGAAAAATCATTCATTTAAACCTCTTTATATTGGTATTACTCACTAGGCTTTAGCTCACCCCCTTCCCCTATATATATGTAGGTGAGCAAACGAAGCGTCAAGCATAAGGCAACCTCGGGAGTCCACCGTTTTGTTAGTCATTTTGGAGTGCCTCTGTGTTGGGGTGATCTTGGTCTCATGCGGAGCCAAGTTGTGTCAGCCAAGTAGATCATGTTACTTTGTTTTAGTTTTATTTCTCTTTGGAAGTTATTATGCACGGATTTTGTATAAGTGTAAGAAGTTTGATGTACCTTTGTATTTACATCTATGAGATGTTGATGTTTAAATTTTATACGGACTCTTTTGATGAGTTCATTCGATTACATGGGGTTCCAATATCTATTGTGCCAGATAGGGACCCTAAATTTGTTTCTAGATTTTGGCAAAGTTTACAACAGGCTATGGGCACAAAATTGAGATTTAGCATAGCTTTTCATCCACAAACCAATGGGCAAATGGAGAGAACTATCTAAACATTAGAAGATATGCTTCGTAGGTGTGTCCTTTGTTTTTGGACGTTATTATGCTTGGATTTGGTTTAAATGTAAGATGTTTGATGTACCTTTGTATTTACATCTATGAGATGTTTATGTTTAAGTTTTATACTGATTCTCATGTATGCATTGCTTAATGGTTATGTTTTTAATTAGTATTGCTTGCGCAAGGCCCTGTTATATTTATTAATTATCTGTTTTATCTTTGAGGCCAGAGGTAATCTGGGATTACTGGCTAGTCACGGCCTAAACCTCTAGGGGTGGGTTCGAGTTATGACAAGTGCTGTAATCAATCTAGTCTTGAACTCTAGATATGCTGAATCTCTTTCTTCTATCCACTCAAATGGTACCCTTTTCATTTTAGCTGAGTAGTGGCACAACTATCTTGGAGAAATCCTTGACAAACCTTCTATAGTAACTTGCCAAACCAAGGAAACTTCAGACTTCTGTTACAGTAGTTGGTCTTGGCCAATTAACTATTGCTTCAATCTTTTGAGGTTCAATTGAAATTCCCTCTTTATTAATCACATGCCCCAAAAATGTTACACTACTAAGCCAAAACTCACACTTTTTCAACTTTGCATACAACTTTTTATCTCTAAGAGTTTGAAGGATCAATCCCAAATGTTGTTCATGTTGTTCATGTTCCCTGTTAGAGTATCAATAGGCAATAAATCTATAGTGAAGCTAGCACTCCCCACTAATATATCACAATCTCTATAAATAAATGTACAAATCATGGATTCACCGGACGGTGTAGACATTGATAAAAAATAATCCAAAGGTTTTGACTGTTTATTCAATTTACTCACAAACTCAACTAGATATGAATGAATATGTAGAACCCAAATCTATCAGAATATAAGCATCTCGAGCACAAATTGAGAGTGTGCCTGACACCACTGATTTGGTATTCTAAGCATCGCCTGAGACAAGTGCAAAGACTCTGCCCTATCTCACTACTTCTTTTTCGGTGTTAGCCTTAGTGCTTGATTTCTAAACTGACCCAGATAAACTACTTGCACTCCTTTGCTGGGCTTTTGGGGAATCCTTGACTGGATGTCCCATTTGTCCACACTCAAAGCATGCTCCTGTAGCTCAATGAAATACCCCAAAATGATTCTCATTGCATTCTAGACATATAGGTATAGTCTTGCCAGCTTGACTTGAACTGCTAGTGCTTCCCGTGTTTGGCCTTTTGATTAGTTGATTACTCGGGCTTCATGCTGAACCATTCCTTCATTTCTGTTCATTCTTGGCATTTTTTTCAGCCATCAGTGCTTTGTCTAGAACTTCTATATTTGTTGGCAATTGTAATAGGTTCACTTTATCTCTAATTGGTCCTTTCAATCCCTCCACAAACTTTTTGCTTTGTTGTAGTCTGTGTTCACCATGTGTGGGGCGAACCTTGCTAATTCAGTAAACATGGCATCATATTCTGAAATAGTGCCTCCTCTTTGCTTTAATGATTGGAACTCTACATCCTTTCTATCTTTGATGGATTGTGGGAAATATTTGTTGCAAAAGACTTCCAAGAAATGGTTCCAAGTAATGCCTTCATATTGACCCTTCACTAGCATCCACCACATGCGTCCCTCTTTAGCTAGAGTGAATGCAGCAAGTGCAACCTTCTGCATCTCAGTACATGGAAAGACTTCAAAAAAATTCTCAGTTTCTAACACCCAAGCCTACGCCTTTAATGGATCTATGCCTCCCTCAAACTGATTTGGTTCATTTTCTTGTATTCTTTGATCAATGCCATAGTCCCTCGATCTAGAAAGTCCATCTGCAATGGAATCTGTTATTACAGTAATTGTTGTTGTGGTTGTGGTTGTGGTTATGGTTATTGTTACGGTGGTTGTTGCTGTGGTTATTATTGTGGTTGTTGTTGTTCCAAGTAATGCCTTCATATTGACCCTTCACTAGCATCCACCACATGCGTCCCTCTTTAGCTAGAGTGAATGCAGCAAGTGCAACCTTCTGCATCTCGGTACATGGAAAAACTTCAAAAAAATTCTCAGTTTCTAACACGCAAGCCTACGCCTTTAATGGATCTATGCCTCCCTCAAACTGATTTGGTTCATTTTCTTGTATTCTCTGATCAATGCCATAGTCCCTCGATCTGGAAAGTCCATCTGCAATGGAATCTGTTGTTACAGTAATTGTTGTTGTGGTTGTGGTTATGGTTATTGTTGCAGTGGTTGCTGTGGTTATTATTGTGGTTGTTGTTGTTCTTGTTGTTGTTCTCTTTGATCTCTTTGTCTCATAGCCTCTACTATGCCCTCTATTAATCGTTCCAAATGATCCAGACAATTAGCAGAGGATTCTCCTTTTTCTCTTACCATGATGCTATGCACATGAAACATGAGTCAAGTACATGTCATCATAAGCACTCATTATGAATGCAATCCTAAAATTCTTCTGGGGAATCTTATGCTTTGAAGGACATATGTGTGTGTCTACAAACTTCTACTCTTATACCACTACAACAAGTTGGGTCTTGAATGGCGATTTATTTTATTTTATTTTATTTTTTTTGTGTCTCCAAAGAACTAATTTTGTTGCTATAGATATTTGTGAGGAAATATTTTCTTCACCGGTTTCATCATTGAATGTTTGTCACTAAAAATCGCGTTGAGGAAAAATAATTTCATTACCAATGAAATTATTTTAGTGATGAAATTTTTTTTCACCAATAAGACAACATTTTATCACCAAAAATCCTCATTTTCGTCATCAAATAGTTATTCAATACCATATTTATAACTTTAGTTGACAAATAAATTTGTCACACATGTTGATCATTGATGAAATAATTTTGTCATAGTAAGATGCAAAATTGACGAAATTTTTCGTCTCTAAGAGTCATGGGTGTTGAAATATATTTTGTGGCAAAAATATATGTACGTGACGAAATTTTTAGTCACTAAACAACTAAATCAATGAAAACATTCAGAAATAAACTGCGATAAATTTTGTCACAAAAAATATTTATTAGCGATAAATAGGGAAAATTACCAATAGGTCCTACTTTTGAGACTTATTACCCATTAAGTCCTATTGATAAATTTATCAAGTGATAAATTTATCAGACTCTTGTTTTTATGAATAAATTTATAGTGATAAATTTATCAGTCTCTTATTTTTATAGTGATATGTTTATAGTTAGGACCTGTAGATAAATAGGTCTAGTTAATAGGATTGATCGGTAAGTGCCCCCGATAAATAATCACTTTGTCATAATAAGAAGTACAGATGACGAAAAAATTTGTCACTAAACTTATTGTTTTGTATTTTATATTTCAATTTAAATTATTATTTCACAAATATCCTTGCTCATTTCCCAATAGCCTTTTAAATGTATTATGAAATCCACTAGGTATTATACACCACTCCACAAAAATAAATAAATAAATAAATAAATAAAAACTAAACAATTTATATTATAAGTCAAAATATATTCATCCAACAAATTTAATAATAATTCATTAAGTATAACAAAAAAATCCATCATAGCAAATCCCAAAATGAACTAACGTGGTGTCCACAAAATAAATAAATAAATAAATTAACACTTGATCTTGATTTGTAACTAGAACTAAGTATTAGTTCAAAGAAAAAAAAAATTCAACATTTGATCTTGATTTGAAAGTATACTTCCAAACGTCATCAAAAACCAATTTGCAAAGAAAATAAATGAGGAAAATATTAATATATTATCAATTACATCTAAACTCATATTTAAATAATTTTATTTTATAAACCAATTTGGTAGAAATGCATATAACAATCCAAAACTTCAAAGAGTTGAGATGATAAGCAACACGAATAACAGAAGATGACAAAAGATTGCAAGAATAGCATATATCACTAGCACTAATGCCAACAAGAAGAAGAGAGAATCACATGATGTGTTTGATACAAACTAATCAGCCCATGGTTTTTGCAGGAATTACCATTTTCATTTAAATCTAAATATTTTTTTGTTTTATTTTCAACCTCAAAGAGATAAAAAGGTCAAAACACACACATGCAAGCAAACAAAACATAAAAATAAACACACATGAATAGATATTGAAATAAAAACACAATTAGACCACCAAACAATTTGGGTTAATTACATTATATATGGTTTTGTCCAAAAACACTTTACCTCCTTCATGTTTAAAAATATACACATAACCCTCTTGAAATTGGAGTAGAAGTTGCATATTCTGGTTAAGTTAACTGTGCGTGTACAACACACACTAAATTGAGCTTGTGTGAATCTAAGAAATATATATAATGACACTTTTGCCCCTTTTATAATTTGTCTTTTATGTTATTTTCTTCTTCATTCCCTCTCCCTCCCCCTCCTTTCTATAGCAACAGACCCATTCTCTCTTCCCTTCTTCTCACTCCCTCATACACCTCACATGCCACCACCGACCAATCGCCTCATAGGCCACCATGGCTATCGACTACCTCTAAAACAAAACCCAGCAACCACATTCCCAAACACCCAGGTTGGGTGACTCTGCAGCCTCATAGACACAGTCCACCAGGACACCATCGTGCATGGCCAAACCCAACCCCAACACCTTGTGGACAAGCATCTTTCATCCCTCTTATCTTTCTCTCCATTGAAGGGAAGTAAAATTTAAAATTCATCTCCCTCTGACAGTCTAAAAACAGAAAGTTCTAAACGGAGGATCTAAAGGCAACGAATCACCTTCAAGTTTTGAACTGTGAAAAAAAAAAATGGGAAACAAAAAAATAATGAAAATGAAAATGGGGTAGAAACTTTAGGGGAAAATGCTATATAGTTTCAATAAGAGACTGAGGATAGACATTGTCATTTTTTAAGGTAGCTAAGCTCAGAACAATTAAGATGTTATTCATAAAATCATTAAACCAATGATGTGTATTGATCCATCACTATAGCCCAACTTCATGTTAGGAACAAAAGCAATTACTAGCAATTAATAATGGACTACTTAAATTAGTACTATAAAAGAAGAAAAAAAACCACTGTAAATAAATTAATCCCTCATGGCAAGAGGAGTTGTGTAGGTGTTATATGAGAGGTGAGAGAGGAGAGAGATGAATGATATAAGACAGACCATGGGACAAGAAAAGGGAAGAAGAAGGAGAAGAAAAAGAAAAGAAAATAGTCCCATCCAACACTCTATTTTTGACCTTGAACTATGTTTTCTGAAGAATTAAACAAAAATCAAGTTGAGTTTTCTTCAGTCAGAGTATGCAAGTCAACAGTTAACATTCAAAAACTCATATTGCATATATTAGCTTGTTACTGATATTGCACAGAGTCTGCAAAAACCGTTGACATTCAGACCATGGGACAAGAAAGGGAAGAAAAAGTGGAATGATGTTATATGCTCACACATTAGCATGTTACTACTGATTCCAACTGAATCAACAACAGTTGGCATGACTACAACTATAAGTGGATATGAAAGGTTGATAACTTCCTTAAACTACTGTGCTTTAACTAGTATATACTAACCAACATTAGATAAATGAAAAGATAAAATAAGAGAGACTTACCAAAATGGCGATCATGGGATGCCTCCTCCTCTAAATTATCCTTTGAAACCTTACTTGTTAAGAAATTCCATGATGCTTGATGTCATCTCCAAATGCACCTCACTCAACTCATTCATATTCACTATCACATTATTTTGTGCTTGAATTTCCTCTTTTTGTGCTTGAATTTCTTGTTTCTGTGCTGTAATTTCCTCTTTTTGTGACTGCATTTCCTCAATTTGCTCTTGTATTTCCATCTCTAGATGCATTACATAGTCCTTTGTCGGTAATCTTGGTAGTCCTGACAGAGAGGGAAGGCCCCAACCCAAATCCTTTAACCTTCGCTTGAGCACCTTCACAAATAGCTCCTCCAGAGTAATTGGAACCACACCAGGTTAGGAGCAATGTTCATCTTGGATCTTTATCATATTATCTTGTCACTGTGAAAAGAAAAAAGTAAAATAGAAAAGTGAATAAAGATACAATAAAAATTTTAATCATCCTAATACAAAAGGTAAATATACATACATAATTCTTTTCGCACTCCAGAGAAATCCACTGCTTTGTGACATCATGAAAGTGTGTGGATTTGCAAACACATGGCAACTCTAGCAGTCGGCCCCCATTTGCGATTGTCTGATCTTTTTATGTTTTGTTGTTGTTGTTGTGTTTTTTTTTTTTTTGGGAGAGGGGGGGGGGTTCTTTAACTAGTAAGTTAAATGAGAGTGATGGTAGTAGAATCATTTTTAAATAAAATAAAATAAAATAAAAAATAATTAAAGAAGATCCACCGCCTCGTGTACCCTAACTGGGAGAGACTCCAACCCACATCTATGCTTCATCTTTAATTGTTTTCTATTGTCAATGTTAGCTATTGATTGATTCTACATGGAGCAAGTTCCAATAAATATATATATATATATATTCGGAAGACATAAGGTAATTGTCAACAATAAATAAACATAAGAACAGTTTACTAGCCAAATTCTATCATTCCACTTCCTGAAAAACAAGTTTTTCCATTTCGTGAGATCACATTCAAGCGGTGGGTGGCTTTTAGCATACTCCCCTCCCTTAGCACTCTTAAGGTTCAAGTATTGTTTTCGTAGTTTGCAGGTGAGAGTGCTCAAGCTTCATCCACACTTTGTTGCCACTACTTTGTTAACATCGGTGGATTTATCTTGCATGCCAAATTGATCCTAGCAACAACCACAAATATTGTAAGTCATAATTAATTGTATTGCATGAATTCAATCAATTATGTAATACTTTTACCGTTAGACATTGAAACATAGGTGTCGTAACTTCTTCATTGACAAGTTTCCACTTGCAAATGCTAAAGTCTGGTAAGTATGTTCGGACCTCAACACCAATTTTGGAGACTAATTGAGAGGCATCACTATAACAAAATTGAGTTTTTACGGCTCCATATTAATGACATACAGAAAATGCAAGTGTAGACTCGACTTTCTTCGCGCCCCCCCTCTCGGAAAGCTCGAATTGGTCCTATAGTTCGGCCTCCTGTCACGCTTGTGAATCTAATCTCGCAAAGTGCAATGTGAGACTGATAAACACCAAAGAGTCCAATCCGGCAAATCATTTTGGAAAATCATATTTTGAATCAAATAATGCCAAAACTAGACTGCTTTGCCAGATTATAGAGTCGCCACCTAAATATTTTATTTTTGGGAAATTTAGGAAATCCTGACTCCTGCCAAAGGCCACGTGTCCGTCATCACCAAAATTGCCTCGGCTCCGGAACTTGGGTACGAGAGGGGAAGGTCCTGAAATGAGCACCCCCACTCACCCGATCAAAAGATCAGCTTCTACTAATCATGATATGTTATTTTATAAACCTCATGTGTTCTTATTCTGATTATTAGCTAACATTACTTTGTGATGCACACGCAAGCAAGTATAGACTAAAATCGTAAGAATTGGAACAAATCAACTCATGTTTGTTTTCGAAAATGGTTTGAAGATGCCACCCTCAAGTGGGCTAAAACGCGGATTTGCCACCCTCAGGTGGGCTTAAAACATGATTTGCCACTTCGCAAAGTGGACTTAAAACTCACAATCATTGAATTATTCCAATTCAAGCAACAAAGCCTTCTTCCACAGGCATTCATGCAGTTAATCATTTAAGCAAATAGCCTCATGGCAAGCATGCAATCATGGCAACACTCACACTCATGCAAGTATGCTAAAGCATAAAACTTATAGTGTACTCCAAGCCAAAACAAAAGCTGGTTAGAAATGTACATGATCATAACTATGCTAAGATGCCTAATGCAAGACATGCAATAATGCAATTAATAGGCTTGGCTACTAAGATAGCATATGAATGCAACAATTTGATATCATGCTTTGAAACATGTATTCAAATAAGTGTATTGAAATACAATGCGGTTTGAATGATGCGCCGAGTCTCGGTGCATGCAAGACAAATGAATGATGCAAACATGCAAAACATAAGGTTTGCTAATTGAAAATGACCCTAAACTAACCATCGAAAGCGGTTAAGTAAAAGGGAGGAAGACGTGAGATTGGAAGATATGCACACACATACGCACACTTATTACAACATTGCACCCTCTTGAAAGAGGGTCCGGATAAATAAGCTAAGCTACACTAAGCTAAGCTAATTATTACAAACCAACTAATTAACTAGTCTAAGCTAATTACAAACCGAATTGAATAACTAGCTGTGCTAAGCTAATTAAAATATTACAAAATAGATTAAACTAATTAATTACAACACTTGAATTATTTAGTTACAACTAACTAATAAAGCAATTAAGTGGCCTCACGGGCGAGGGCGACATTCATGCTCGGTTGGCTTCCTCCTGAAAATCCATCGCCTTGCCATCGATTGCCTCTGTTTGCACTCGCCTTGATCTCTGAACATTGTACCAACTTCCAGACTGCTTCTGCACCAAAACAGGAACACTTTTGCACAAAAATTGATTGGTGGCCGGTCGGCCACAAAAAGTGGCTGTCGGCCACTTTAACTGGCCAGTCGGCTAGTCTAAGTGGCCGGTCTGCCACCCCTTTTTCCAGATTTTTTTTTTTTTTTGCTGCAACAGAGATCAACAAAGGCAAAGCATTGCATTTTTCAAGGAATGTGTGTACTGCCACTTTCCTTATCATTTCTCAAGCTCAAAGGAGTATGGCACTTCGCTCTCAAGCCACCAACCAAGCATTTTCAATGCAGGATGGCCAAAGAGTCAAGCTTGTACAAGCTTAATGAATGCACAAATAAGACTCAAAAGACCACCACCGTATCATGCATGATCAAGGGTGATGGCGACCAAGAAACGTGACACATTTCATTACTTTGAGTATGAAGCGTCCCGCATTTCTCGCGTTTGGATTAACGTCCGATCCAAACACATGCAATGCAATACAAACATGCTTATCTTGCTCAAGTTTTACTTCTCATGTTTTGTTTACACATTTTACATTACTGATTAGTCCTTTAACCGGTTAAGTCTAAAGTGAAAGTCTTCTAATTGGAAAGAGGGCTTAAGCCACAAGAACCTTGAGCATGAAAGAGGTCTGATGCTATTGGTTAGGAGGAATCCTCAAGAGAGAATTAAAACCATTAGGCATGAGAGCCTCAAGTTCACACTCAAGCCAACAAAGGGGCTCAAGGCCACTTTCAAAGCAAAACAAAAAAATGAAGAATAGAGGGAGGTTGCAGACTTTTCAGTGCTGAAATGGCTTGAAAAATAATACTACAACATGCAAACAACTCGTGTACAACATGTTAAGAGTCAGAAACATCAAAACTAATGAAGGGCACTACACTAGAGGCATGCAATATCAAGCTCAATTGACCAAACCAGCTCTAGACGGAGCTAAAACATGCCAAAAACAGTGGCTAAAACATGTTGAGATAGAAGCATAAAAGGCAAGAAAAACATGCTCATGTGTTAGCTTGCAAACAAGGCTCAAGGCACAACTCTCAAAAGCAATGAAAGAGTAAAATAAGTGAGAGTATGACAGAGTTGTATGCACTAAAATCGCATGTAAAATGATGCTACAAAATGTAATCAACCCATGCACAACATGTTAGAGGCCTTAAAACACTAAGCTAGTGAAGGCATTTGCACTACAACCATACAAAGCAAGACTCATATGACCAAGACAGCTCAAAATAGAGTTAAATCATGTCAAATCAGAGCCTAAAACATGTTGAGATCAAGTCACAAAAGGGTGGAAAAACATGCTCACGTGTTAGGCTATCTACACCTTGCAAACAAGACACAAGAAGGGGAGGCCACCCCCTCATATTTTGGACCTCAAAACCAAGTTTTTACTACTAAAATTCCCATGGAATTCAGTGGTTAAAAGGCCAAAAAAAAGTTGTTTTAAAAGCTTGAAAAATGGCACAACACTTTAGCAAACAAGCTACAAAAGGGGTGGACCACCCCTACTCCAAAACAAACCTCAAACCACCATTTTTAAACCATAAGAACAGAGATTTCAGAGGTTAAAACCAATCTCAAAACAGTATGCAAAGGTGGCCAAACAAGTAACTAAAACTAAGGTTGAATGAGGTAAGCTTTATACCTTTGAAGCATAACACTAAAACAACAACAATTCTGAGCTAAAACCACTCTTAAGAACTCAAACTAGGCCTCCAAGAACCTCAGCTCCAAGATGAAGCTGTTTGGTTAAGGGTCGTAGAACAAAAGTGTAGAGAATTCTCACTTTCAAGCACAAAATAGGGAGAGACAGAGAATTCTAAAGAGAAAGAAGAAATTTGCTCACAAATTTTTGTAACCCCTCAAATGGGGGAGAGACACCCCATTATATAGAAATGCAAGCCAAAAGCTTGCATTCTTCCCTCCATACACGTGTATGGAGATGGCAATCAGAGATCAACAGCTGGCACAGCTGGTAAAGAAAATATCTGAAAAAGGAGAAAAATGGTCGTCGGCCACTTCCCCTAGCCGACAGACCACTTTAAGTGGCCAACCAGGGGGAAAAGTGGCTAACAAGTGCCAAAAGTGGCTGGCAAGGCCCTTTCCCCCTCCAGGCAAGAGGCACCAAGGTTTGGTCCAAAAATAAGCATAAAACAAAGAGGGTTTGAAGGCTCAAAGACAAGGCGTTCCGCAGAGAACTTCGAGCACTCAAAATGAGCACAAACAAGCACGATCATCTAGTGCACAAATGATGACGTCTAAGTCTTAAGGTCGGTCAAAATGGGGTGTCTACAGTTGCCCCTCTTTGACAGAACTAGAAAGTCATGAAATGACAGGAGTGAATGTCAAAGCCCAGAGACGACCTATTTTTGACAAGGCCAAAGACTCAGACAAACAAGCAATCAAAACAAAGAATGGTTGAGCCCGTAGGCTGCCTACGTATCCCTTTGCAGGGAATCAAACCAGCGTAGTTCTGGGGCAAGATACAAATGACATGCACAACGCAGAACACAACTTATGATCATGCAATGAGGGCTGTAATGAAACATCTAGATGCAAATATTATGCAAAGAAACGCTACAACAAACTCGTACATAAGCAAGTTAACACGAACCAAATCACATTTTATGCAGAAAGGATGTAAGAAAATTATGCAATCTTAACTGCTCCTCACGCAGAAAAAGTAAAGAACCACAGCCGTCGAGCGCACCCAAGCGGCAAACAAGATACCAATGTGTGGCACACGCAAGGAAAGAAGCAGTGATAAGAAGTGAAACACATCCAACTATTATGCAACCAAAACGAAGAGTGGTATAAGCATCAGAATTTGTCCAGATGCATTTAACCAAAACGTCCTAACGCGCCGCACGCAAGAAGGAAAAGAGAGCGGTGTATACACCGGAGGGTGGTATAAACAACAGAGGACGTTCCAGTGTTTCTAACCAAACAGAGTGGTATAAACGTCGAAACACGTTCTAAATGCTTCTAACTAGAAGGGTGGTATAAACATCAGGCACGCAACCCAATGCTTCTAACCAAAGGGGTGGTATAAGCGTCGGACACACGTCCTAAACGCTTCTAACCGAAGGGGGGTATAAACATTGGGCACACGTCCCAAGTATTTCTAACCAAAACAGAGTGGTATAAGCATCAAAACACGTTCCAAATGCTTCTAACCAGAATGGTGGCATAAACATCGGGCACGTAACCCAATGCTTCTAACCAAAGGGCTGGTATAAGCGTCGGACACACGTCCCAAACGCTTCTAACCAGAGGGGAGGTATAAACATTGGGCACACGTCCCAAGTATTTCTAACCAAAACATTGTGGTTTAAGCGTCGAAACACATTTCAAACGCTTCTAACCAGAAGGGTGGTATAAATATCGGGCACACAACCCAATGCTTCTAACCAAAAGGGTGGTATAAGTGTTGGACAGACGTCCCAAATGCTTCTAACTGGAGGGTGGTATAAACATCGGCCAGACGTCCCAAGTATTTCTAACCAACGGGGTGGTGTAAACACCGGGTGTACTCGCATGTTTCTAACCAACAAGGAGTGGTGTAAACACCGGCGTGCCAAGTGTTTCTAACCAAAGCAAGGTTTGGTGTAAACACCGGGCATACTCGAATGTTTCTAACCAACAAGGAGTGGTGTAAACACCGGGCGTAGCCGAATGTTCCTAACCAACACAAGGAGTGGTGCAAACACCGAGCGTACCCAAGTGTTTCTAACCAAAGCAGGGTGTGGTGTAAACACCGGGCGTACCTGAATGTTTCTAACCAAATCAAGGAGTGGTGTAAACATCGGGCATACCTGAATGTTTCTAACCAAAGAAGGTGTGGTGTAAACACCGGGTGTACCCGAGTGTTTCTAACCAAAGCAAGGAGTGGTGTAAATACCGGACATACCCGAATGTTTCTAACCAAAACAAGGTGTGCAAAGGACAAGAATGATCTTACCCAAAATTCCTGTGAATGAATTGTACATACAATATCGTCTGGTTTCACCAGCTTTGAATGAACCATACATACAATATCGTACCTGCACAAGAAAGAAACTTTGACAAGTACAATACAATAGGAATACAAGTTCTATGCAAGACGAATAACCATGACACAATGCTTAGAGAGGTATGCTTCATGCACATCATGCAAGAAACAAAACAGAAGCATATTCTATGCAACGAGAAATGGAGCATATTGCATGCAACACCGAATGCATGTTCAATGCAACAGGCACAGACATTTTCTATGCGAATGTAAGGGCATGCACAATGCAATACAACATGACATGTACATTCTATGCAAACATGAGAGCATGTTTAATACAATGCAACGCAGTATATGCATTCTGTGCATAATGAC
Organism: Camellia lanceoleosa; assembly: GCA_025200525.1. NCBI lineage: Eukaryota > Viridiplantae > Streptophyta > Magnoliopsida > Ericales > Theaceae > Camellia > Camellia lanceoleosa. Next base: position 155,549,160 of record CM045759.1, read on the forward strand.
AACAATACATTATTCAATGGAACATCAATAGCATGTTCAATGCAAAACACCGAACAAAGAAACGTGTGCCTTAACAAGACTGATTCAGTTGCAACCTCTGATTTACCTCTCAGAGGAGTTACAATGCATTCTTACATTTCCTGTGATGTACTTTACATTTCTTGCATAGCTCGCACTTTTGCACTGTATTTCATCTACTCATTCTGAACACATTCACAAACTGTATTTCTACTCATCCACACAGGTAGACTCCCGTTTCACCCGCGGATATGGGTCCACCACAGCGAGGGAGTGGTACATGGACCTCCCATACGGCGTCCGGCAGATCATTGACGATGCGGGGTTCAGTTTGTTTTGTATGGGGCTATCGCACCTCATGGCAAGCAGGACCCTCTTAGGCGCATTGGTAGAGAGATTGTGGGACACCACCAACTCTTTGCATTTCTCTACCATCGGCGATATGACGATGACCCCATGTGATTTCGCCATGCTAACGGGCCTTCAGGTGGGAGGCTGACTGATCCCATACGACTCCAATATGGGTGAGTGGGAGGCTGCTTGGACCTATCGGCTGGGAGCACACCCGCCTATCTTCCAATCAAGTATGGTCCGATATACCTGGTTTGCAGTCCACTTCAAAGGAACAGACCCAGTGACTATAGAGGGGACCGAGTAGTACACCCAAGATTTCCTGATGTTCCTCTTTTGGCACTACCTTGTTCGCCCACAGGGCGAACACAGTCGGGCTGTATCTTTTGAGTGCCTTAGTGGACTTATCCCAGGTTCGACATTATGATTAGGGCGGCACCAGCCTCGCTACCCTATACTGGTACGTGAGCTAGACCTTCCGCAGGAGCGGGAACAGAGTGGACGGCTATTGGAGAGCCTTGGAGGTATGCCTTACTTTTCAGCTTGACATTTTCTGCCATGCTTTCTGTTTTGCACTTTCTGTACACTGCACACTGCACACATGTAGTTTAATCTTTTCTTTGCACTTGTACTTTCTATACACTATGCCTTGCAACGCCCCGACTTCCGGGTCGTTAATAAATCAAATCAACCTCAAATCAACCTTTAGATGCTTCAACTCTAATCACCACTAAATTTTTTCCATGCCTGAAAAATAAATTAATTTAGGAAGTATACAATACAACAGGAATAGCAAGGTTCAGACAGAAAATAAATTAACAAAGATCCAGCAATTACACAACCGATTAGATTCGGTAAACAAGCAATTTATCAAATTGCACAAACAAGTCAACTCGACATATGATAATTTATCCAGAACCAAATACCCGGTCCTACTCAGTACATGACCAATGACTCACCTCACCCCCCTCACCCAAGCACAACCGCTTATCCGGGCTATTGCTACAGAGTATATTGGCAAAGTCCACTCGATTCATGTACGGAGCATTTCCACGTCATTTAGTCAGACAAATCAACATTTCCAACACAGATTAACTACACAGAGTTCATCAAATGACTAGAGTAATCAAATGAATCAACAACGAATAATTCCACAGAATTTATCAAACGATCAGAATAATCAAGAGTTTATGGGAATTAAAAATAAACTCTTGCAAAGAGAATTTAGGAAGCATATTGTATACCACCGAATTACCTCAAATCAATCTCCTCCTTCTCCAACACTTGAATCTCGAACTTTCTCCATAAATCTCCAAATTCTAAGCCATAAGGTATGTAAGGTTTCACAAAATCTACAACTCTCCTCCTTTATGAAAATGCTTACTCTCACTCTAACCACTCTTAATCTAAACTCAAAATCTGTATAACAAATGGAGAGAGATATGGGAAAAACCATAGAAAGAAGTTGAGAGGTGGCTCAATTTATAGGCAACTTGGTGTAACATACTAGTTGGAATTTGAAAGGACAAGTTTGAATATGAATGGACCACTAATAAGGATATTAATTGAACCACTAATAAGGATATTAAATGAACAACTAATAAGGATATTAAATGAACACTAAACACTAATTGATATTAAATGAACACTAACTAGAATTAAATGAACACTAGTTAGACTATGAATGGACACTAGTTGGAATATGAAAAGACACTAGGACCGGGTATTTGGTTCTGCATAAATTATCATATGTCGAGTTGACTTGTTTGTGCAATTTGGTAAATTGTTTGTTTATCGAATCTAATCGGATTGTGACACCTCGTAAATTCTGTGGAATTATTCGTTGTTGATTCATTTGATTACTGTAGCCATTTGATGAACTCTGTGTAGTTAATCTGTGTTGGAAATGTTGATTTGTCTGACTAAATGACGTGGAAATGCTCCGTACATGGATCGAGTGGACTTTGCCAATATACTCTGTACCAATAGCCCAGATAAGCAGTTGTGCTTGGATGAGGGAGGTGAGGCCAGTCATTGGTCATGTACCGAGTAGGACCGGATTTTTGGTTCTGGATAAATTATCATATGTCGAGTTGATTTGTTTGTGCAGTTTGGTAAATTGCTTATTTATCGAATCTAATCGGTTGTGTAATTGCGGGATCTTTGTTAATTTATTTTCTGTCTGAACCTTGCTATTCCTGTTGTATTGTATACTTCCCAAATAAATTTATTTTTCAGGCATGGAGCAAATTTAGTGGCAATTGGTGTTGAAGCATCTAAAGGTTGATTTGAGGTTGATTTGATTTATTAACGACCCGGAAGTCGGCGCGTTACATAACTTACTTTGCTTTCTGCATTTTCTGTATTTTGCATTCTCTGCATTCTACATTTTCTGTGTTTATCTGTATTCTCACTGTCGCCCTCTTGCTTTTCACAGTTATGGGTGTACGCCTTCCTGATGTTTGCTCATGAGCCGGAGGTCGATACGCCCCTTGAGGCACCATATTCGCATTGATATGACAGTAGGTGCCAGTCAAGGACCTGAGAGAACCTGTCGTACCTTCGCCAGTATTTTGACATCGTGAGGATGGTAGAGGTAATTCAAAACTCACAATTCTTCTTGCTTTTAGCTTCAATTCATTTTACATATCTAATGACAACTAATCAGTCTATGCACTTGCTGTCCACAGGTTACATGGCAGCCCTGGGCGACAATGCCAGAGGGTGCTAGATTTCATTTTGCCGGAGCTTGGGGCGCTTCCCGATATCGGAATGTGCTTGAGGGGCCAGTAGGCCGAGCTTAGTTTCTTGGCGAGCGCTTCATGCGCCAGACACTGGGACTGCTCTTATAGTCAGTTCCCTTACCGCCTCCGCCTTCTATGTGAGCCACAGAGAGTCTCTCCTCTCAGGAGATCACAGACTTTATGCAAGGTGCAGATGTAGACCTGTTCATCGGGGAAGGGGACTATATGACTTATCTCCAGATGTACCTTATGCCTCCGTTGACAGGTGTTCGTGTTCACACAGGCAGGGCAGCTGATATCCCTTCGTCGAGTAGGGCTCGAGCAGAGCTCGGGCAACGGATGCCCCTTCGACGAGCCGGGCCTGGGCACCGAGGGGTGAAGCTAGAGGGTTGCCTCCTACAAGGCAGAGTGTTGGATGGCCAGATCTTCCGACCGAGCTGACAGGTTGGCGGTACTTCGGAGTGCCTTATCAGATTCCGCTTAAGTCCCCGTTGTCTGGTCATAGATATGTCAGGACACCTAACTCACCACCAGTATGCATTACAACTTTCATTTATCACTCAGATACTCATTCATTCATTCACTGATCGTTTCAACTTGCATTTGCAGCCCTCCACCGGATACGTCGAGGGATTACTCGAGGTGTTGGCCTCATTTGAGGGCATGATCTTGAACGATGCTTAGCGCCCCCGGTATTCAGGTAATTTTCAATTTTCTTGCATTTCGGTTATCATATTCCTATTGACATACTAAAACTAACATCTCAACTGAACATTTCCGCACATTGCACTGAACTGATACACTACATGTATAGATCACATCTGACACATTCCATTCACATATTGTATCTGACTTCTGCACATACTCACCCTGCACAGTGTACTTGCATCTGATACTCATGCTATGACTGATATATTCAAACTTCCTTTTCAGGTCAAACCCTTACAAACAGGACCCTTAAATCCTTCTCCAGCAACAGGGAGAGAGATTCTGGAACACGGCCGAGGGAGATGTCGGGAGCCTGTCATGCACGATGACGATGATGAGTGTAGTGAGGACGAGGAGCCAACGAGTCCGCAGTCAGAGTCATCTGAGGGTGGAGGCGACGGCACCGGCTCAGGTTCTGAGGGTGGGGACAATATTGAGGAGGGCTCCGAGGATGGGAGTGGAGGCAGCTTTGGTTCAGGCTGCAGCTCAAATTCGGATAGCGGCGTCAATGCTGACAGCTCTAAATCCCCTCAGTCGAGGAAGAGGACGAAGGGGCCCTCTCGATCTTGAGATGGGTGGCACTGATTTAGACATTTTTGCTTTGTTTCTCTTTTTTGCTAGTAGTGTTAGCACATTGTACAACCTTAGGCAGTTTTATTTTCTTTAAAACTTGTACTCTTTGTAAAAAGAAACCATGATTGGAATGAAAACAACCTTTTGATGAAAACGTCTTCTATTTTTATATTCTGGGCATTGCATTGCACCATTTTACACAAAAACGAGATTTGAAAATTGAATATTTGTGCATTGTCTTGACAATTGTTTAGTCAGGTAGTGAACCAACCAAAACATAACAAACAAAATAAGACAACTCAATAAACAAACAAATACAACTCGATAAGCAAATTGTAACAACTCGGTAAACAAATTACAACAACTCGATAAACAAATTGAAACAAACTCGAGAACGACTCATCAAAACTACTAAAAAAAAATAGCGAAACGCATCTAGAGCAGAACAAAACACAAGTTTTCAACATTCTCAACACACAGGAAGACCAATGACATTCTTCTGGAGACTAACAGTGGCTGTCGGCCACTAAAGTGGCCGGTCGGCTACCTTAACTGGCCGGTCGGCCAATAATACAGGGAGTCTCCAGATTGTTGACACTTGTCTTCCACTCAGTGCCTTATCTTCTACAAAAGTTAGGGCTTCGCAATTTCTTCATTCCAACTCTATTCTTGCTTCAAATGGAGCCATTCTTCACCGAAAAACTCTTCGACTGGATTGCGAATTTAGATGGCTCAGAAAAGATGAATTCCTGGGGTTTTGGGATAAATGCACTATTCTCGCTGCATCGTACTCCGCTATGTTTCCCATTCCTCCATGCCACGGCTAGATGTTGGAACTCGGTTACGCATGTTTTTAGCTTTGGGGGACAAGAGATATGTCCCACAATCGAAGAATTCCAATCTTTGATGGAATCCCGGCGTGACGAGGAAATTCTACCTCAGTTCCATTTTTGCCACATCCAAGCTTTAGGACTGATGTGTGGGCTCACTGTACATGATGCCCGATCTTTAGTTCACAATGGAGAACTTGATATTCCCAATCTCATTCACCGATTTTCTGACGCCGACAACCATGGCGACCGTCTTTGGCCAAGTTTTCAGCAGCCTACCCTTTGCTTGTGTATGTTGGCTCATTTCCTGCTTGCCTCTGGCTTAGCATTCGCTTGATAGAAGTTGCCCAAGGCTTGACAGAGGGCAAGAGCTGCATTGGCTTAGCATTAGCCGAGACTTTAATGGGTTTGGATGCCTTCCATCGCCGGGAGACAACTAGGTTCGCAGGAAGTCCACTGCTCATACAGGTAATGTTTCCTACCCTTCTTACATGTGTTTCTCACATCACTTGCCCCTCAGGCTCTGTTTTTCTCTAAAAACCCTTTTCTCACTTTTTCTCTCCACGTACACTTCTCTATTCTTTAATCTCTCTTATTTTTCATCCCTCCCCAGGTTTGGCTCATGGACAGGTTGAAAGTAGTGGACGTTTGCCCTGCATATTCAGCACGCGGCTATTTCTTTCATCCACGGCTAGTCGATTTCCCAAACGAGAGGTGGTGGTGCCATTGGATGTGCAACAGGTCTGTTGTTGACATTGCTTGGCGTTGCCCCTGGTTTGATCTGCCTGAGATAAGCTACAGCATGTCTCGACAACCTGGCATTCAGTTGATTGGCTTAACACACTGTGTCTTCTATTTTCCATTTTAGTTCCAGCATCAATTCAGGCTTGATCAGACTTTCCCAGAAGAGGGGGTAGAGTACCCAGCTTCATTTCCAATCCGAGGCTCATAGCTAGCTCGGTATTCCACTGCATGGAGGACAAGAGAACTTATGGCCCCCGCTTCCAACTTCAGTTACGCCATTTCCAGCGAATGCATAGCTTGGCTTGAAGATGAGACACAAACCAGGCCTACTTTGCCATCTGAAGCTTCCACAAGCTCTGCGAGGGGATGCAAGAACACCTTACTCGACTATGCCCCAAGTTTATTACTTTAATCTATACTTTCAAGTTTTCTTTTGAATGTAATAAATAACAACTTCGATTTGTATCAAGAGTTGGAGAACTCTATATTGAAATCAATGAAATTGAAGGTTGGGTGCTAAAAATTTTCCTTTTGGTCAAAAAATGGTCTAAGTTGTAAAAGATTAATTTGAACAAAACCAACTTTTATTAAAACTTTTCAAAGCCATTTTCGATAAGGATCACAACTGGACACACCCAGAATCTATCCTTGAGGTGTACAACCCCGAATCCAATAACTGGAAAGTTTCGCCTTGTCTAAATAGCACTGCACTAGAGATCACAACCGAACTCTTGGAAGCAGAAAAGACAAAAATGACCAGAACAATCTCATGGACACAGTTGATTTGGAAGTGTTTATGGCTGGACTTCAGAATGAAGTTGCCTACGTATCCCAAAGATAGGAATCAACCCTTACGTAGTTTGGTTTGGGTTCACTCGGGTATTAACACTCTCCTTTTATGCTCTAACTTTTTGCCAAGGCTGCCCTTCCTAGTTTTTCAACCTTGCAAGCTCAGTTTTTCTTTTTTCTAATTGTTCGTGCTCTAACTTTTGCCTAGGTCGCTCTTCGGCTTTTCAGCCTAGCAAGCCTTTGAGGGTAATATTTCTTCAACTTGTCCATATTGATCGGTTGGGAGAATTCGAGGCCATCTAGGTCCATAAGAATGACAGCTCCACCTAACCAAATAGATTTTATAATGTAAGGACCAGTCCAATTAGGTCTGAACTTGCCTCTAAGGTCATGGATGGGAGCTCGGTTGTCTTTGAGCACCAAATCCTCTTCTTTCAGATTCCTGGACTTAACTTTCTTATTGAAAGCCCTAGCAATCCTTTGCTGATAACCTTGGACATGGTACAGTGCTTTCAACCTTCTCTCATCGAACAACATTAGTTCCTTAAACCTACTCTGTTGCCAATTTGCTTCTGCTATCTGGCACTCAGCCATAACCCGTGGCGACGGAACCTCAACTTCGATCAGCAGAATAGCTTCCATCCCATAAACCAGAGAATACGGAGTTACCCCAGTAGAAGTCCGAATTGACGTTCTATAGCCCCAAAGTGCAAATGGCAGCTTATATGGCCAGTCCCTGTAGGTTTCCACCATTTTTTGTAGAATGTGCTTGATATTCTTGTTGGCTGCCTCAACAGTTCCATTGGTTTGCGGCCGCTATCTGGGTGACTTATGAAAAACCACGTTGTATTTCTCCAACAAGTCGATCACTTCTTTCTTGAAGTGGGAACCATTATCCGAGATGATCTCATTCTGGACCTCATAACGACAGATGATGTTATTCCTGATGAACTTGGCTACATGCGATGCTTTCAGCACTGCGTAGGATTGGGCCTCGACTCACTTTGTAAAGTAGTCTATTGCCACCAGGATGTACTCATGCACATTTGACCCCTTCGAAGTAACTTCCCCAATAACATCAATTCTCGAGACTAAAAACGGCCACAATGAAGTCATGTTGTACAGCTTCGACGGCGGGATGTTCATGTGATTTGCATCGATTTGGCATTTGTGGCATCGCCGAACAAAACTAATACAATCCTTCTCCATGGTTGACCAGTAGTAACCCTATTTGAGAATCTTTCGAGCTAGCATCACTCTGCTCATGTGCGATCCGCAGTCTCCTCCGTGGATGGCCTCCATTAGGCGCTTCGACTCCTCAGCATCAACACACAGTTTATGTATTCCCAGATGGCCTCATTTGTACAATTTACCCCTGCAGATGATAAACTGAGCAGCCATTCGCCGTATTGCCCTTTTATCTTTGGCATTTGCCACTAGTGGATAAGCCTCATTCTCCAAGAAGCTCCAGATGTCATGATACCAGGGGCTCTGATCTTGTACTTCATCTATCGCGGCGATCAGCTCGTAGGCCAGCACATACCTCTGTTCAATAATGATCGGAAGTATCCGTACTCCCAAAGGCATGTCTCTCATGGAAGATAGAGTTGATAAAGCGTCTGCGAACCTGTTGCTCTCTCTTAACAGATGCGTGAAGGTTAGCTTCTCAAACCTGGGAATTAGAACGTCTAGGGTTTAATAATAGATTTTCATCATTTCTTCCTTAACCTTCCAGTCTTCTTTCACTTGAGACACAACCAGGTTCGAGTCCCTAATGATGTCCAACCATTTTTCCCCAAGTTCCAGGGCAGCTTCCAAGCCAACGATACAGGCCTCATATTCTGCTTCATTGTTAGATACCTTGAACCAGAATTTGAAAGCTAAAGATATGTGGGAATTGTCGGGTGCTATCAGCAACACCCCTATCCCATACTCGTACTGATTAGACGCTCCGTCAAAGTACGTAGTCCAAATCTTTTCTTCAAATTGTAGAATCGCCTCATCTGGGAATAGATACTCTACTGCTTCATCCCCCTGCACTGGGTGATCGAATAGGAACTCCGCTACCGCTCTCCCTTTCACAGACTTGCGAGTCATATACTTCAAATCAAATTCGGAGAGAAGAAGCAACCAACAGGCTAACCTACCTGTAAGCACTGGTTTCTTGAAGAGATACTTGATGGGATCTAATCTCGAAACCAATATTACAGAGTGAGCTAACAGGTAGTGCCTCAGCTTCTTGGTAGCCCATACAAAGGCTAAGCAAGCCTTCTCCAGCGAGTGTAACGGATCTCATATTCCAGCATCTTCTTGCTCAGGTAATAGATGGCCTTCTCCAGTCTATCTTCAGATTCCTACGCAAGCATGTAGCCCATTGTCGTATCGGTTATTGACAAGTACAAAATCAACGGTTTCCCCGGCTCTGGTGGTGACAACACCGGTGGGTTCTGTAGATACTGCTTGATTTGCTCAGAAGCAACCTGGCATCAATCATCCCATTGGAATTTCTTTCCTTTCTTCAGGAGACCAAATAGTGGTTCACAAGTCAAGGTTAATTTTGCAATAAACCGTCTTATGAATTGCACTTTACCCAGAAAGCCTTGCACCTCCTTTTTAGTCCTTGGTGGTGGCATTTCTAGGATGGCCTTAATCTTGGAAGGATTAACTTCGATGCCCTTTTGTGTAATCAAGAACCCCAGCATTTTCCCTGCTGTGACACCAAAAGTGCATTTCTGTGGATTCAGCCTCAACTGATACTCTCTGATCCGTTGGAAAAAAAATTTCAAGGCAGTGTAGTTCTCTTTCCTTGGACTTGACAATCATGTCGTCCACATACACCTCAACCTCTCTGTGGATCATATCGTGTAGAATCGTGGTCGCAGCCTGTTGATAAGTAGTGCCAGCATTTTTCAGACCGAACGGCATCACCCTATAGTAGTAGGTTCCCCACGGTGTGGTGAAGGCAGTCTTCTCCCTATCTTCAGGTGCCATTAAGATCTAGTTATACCCTGAAAACCCATCCATTAAGGAGAGCAGCGCATGCCCTGCGGTGAAGTCCACCAATTCGTCGATGTGCGATAGAGGAAAGTCATCCTTCGGACTGGCTTTGTTCAGATCTCTAAAATCCACACACACTCGAATTCTGCCATCTTTCTTTGGCACCGAAACAATGTTGGCCAACCAAGTAGGATACTCAGATACTAGCAAGAACCCTACATCTATCTGCTTGGTGACCTCTTCCTTGATTTTCAGAGCCCAATCCGGGCGTATTCTTCGAAGTTTCTACTTGACGGGTTGGGCCTAAGGGTCAAGAAGGATCTAGTGCTGTACAATCTCAAGATCGATTCTTGGCATGTCTTCGTAGGACCATGCAAAAACATCTTTGATGGACCAGACACGGATCCTTCTCAGTACCAACATTAATTGAAATGATTTCATTAACCAAAGGTTTTACAAACCTCTCTTCCTCTCGATCAATCAAATGTTTGAAAACCGGAGGAATTTCGTCCTCATCATTTTTATCAAAGTTTTGAAAGTCCTGATTAATGCAGTAAACAAGTGGCACAAAAAAGTACTCAGAAATAACAGTGGTACCATTCTTATTCACAACTTCCAATTCGTCCAATTCCTCGGTTACAACTGACTCAAAAGAAAAGGAAAAAGACAACCTAGACAAAATAACAGCATCCGGGTTATCAACCCCAGGAATACCGGGCTCTGACTTAGAAGAACTAGAATCTGTTTTTGACTCCACAAACTCTGTGGAATCAGATTTCGGTTCACTACCTGATTCAGAACTGCTAGACAAAAAGCCCTCCTCAAATTGCCAAACGAGAGAGGGTGCGATAGATGCATCCAGAATGCTAGAAGAAGGGCTCACAACCGATTGATATCCAATCATGGCAACAGAGAAGTCATCTCCCGAGCTCTCTGGTGTGATTTGAGGATCTAAATGGAGACAAGCCAGCGCTGCTCCCAGCTCAACTTCTATGCCATCAGACTCATCTATTATACATTGTTCAGCCACAGCTGGTAGGTCAATCTGCTATTCTACAACTTTATCCCCTTGCAATTGTAGCTCGAAAAAGATCATAAAGTCTGGCAAACGCTACTTTCAGAATTCAGCCATGGCTCAGGAAAGCCACAAAATGGGGAATCTTCCCCCTCCCGGACAAAGCGGCCGTTCAGGGTTCTTCAAATAGGTCTATGCACCAACTCATAGTGCTTCCCTATTTGTTTAGCCTTAGCCTTTCCTGCCATTTCCTTTCCCTTTCTTACCCAATCCTCTTTGGTAGGCGTGTAACCTAGACCAAAGGTAAAAGGTTTATGTGGCACTTCTGCCAATGTAGCGACACCCTTCTGGCCACTCCTTCCCAATCCCATTTTGGGTACATGTTGTAGTTTATTCATGAGATAGACAGATTGCACACTTACATACAGTCCCTCATCAACAGCCAGAATATCTTGCACTACCCAGGCCTCGGCCAAGGTGAACCTGGACAAAAAGACATCCACTTCACCGTTGGAATTTCCAAGATCAGTGTAGTAACCTCCGGTGGCGGATCTATGGAAGAGTTCCCAATTACAATAGCTACCCCCTTTCTATGGGGGTACTTCATCATCTGATGTGGAGAGGAAGAGACAGCTTTCACTTGGTGCAGCCACGGCCGTCCAAGGAGTGAATTAAAGGTGGCGGGAACATCCAGGATGTAGAATTCAATATCCTGTTGTGCCGGGACAACCTGGGTTCTAATTCGAACTGTCCCCATCACTTCCCGACTTGTATTGCCATAAGCCTGAATCACCTAGGCCGTTGGTACGAAATATCCCAACTTTAAACAGATAGCATAGGCCGTACGTGACGGGCACACATTAATTGCAGATCCTATATCAACCAAGACAACTAGTATCCACTTCTCTTTACATTCCACAGAGATGTACAGTAGCTTGTTTTGCTCAGAGCCCTCAAGCGGCAAATCTTTATCTGTGAAAGTCAAAGTCGGTGAGGTGCCTCCCGGGAACACCAATCCCACTAACTATTCAGAAGTTGTGTCGACAGAGAGCTTAGCCTTATCCATTGCTGATAGAATAGCTTGTCTATGCGCCCATGAAGCCATGAGCAATCCCCAAATTGAGATGTCTGCTTGAATCTTTTTTAGCTGCTTCAGTACAGCTTCCTTCTCCAATAGTTTGTCTTTCTGCTTCTTTACTTCCTTGTCTTTCCCTGATGCTTCTGGTTGATCCAGGTATAGGGGCTTAAAATACTGCCCACTCCGAGTCATGTGATCAACTTCTTCGGTATAGCACGTATCATCCGGCAGATTCTATCCCCAGTCCTCATCAATATGGGCAAGATGCAAATCATTGTCTTCCCACCACATTCCCTCGACAACCGACAAACAACTGTCCAGTTCTGCTGTAATTGTTCCCATGTTCACTACACACTCAGTCCCCGTGGGGGCTTTGGCTTTTCAAGCCCTCTCGATCTCGATTCTTTCTGGTCGAACCGGTTCGGTATGACCTCCTCAGATCAATTGTACACAAGCTGCCTAATTCTTGAGCAAAATTCTTAGTACCGATGCTCTCCGGCAACTTCCCTTTATTGTTGACCGTTCCGGCCGTTGCAGACATTCCCACTTCCAACTGTTCCTGCTTTGGTTGAGACCCCTCAGCAACATCCGGCTCATCACTAAGCCGCCCTATATTATCCATGGATTCGTTCATATCAAACTAGCCGATTTGTACATTTCCCAGATCCTATTCATCAAAGAACAGTAGATTACTGATGTCCTCCTCAAGCTCAGCTAAGTCATTCAGCCCCTGGCCTGGCCCGTCCTCCTGGACTACATTAACCTTCATCCCCGTCGGCAATTCCATCCCTGGCCTGGCCTGGCCAGGCCAGCTGGCACAATGTAGTGATTTGGGTTGTATGCTTCCTCAATTAAGCTCACAGGGCCCTTAGGTATGCCTTCTTCTACCACAGCCACCACCACAGGTTCGGGTTGGGATATGGACAAGCTTATCATGCACAAGTCTGTGCTTTCTAGGATGGACAAAGCCGGCTTAGGCAGGTGGGAGGAAGTGATGTATATGTTGGGGTCATATGGAACAACCATTGTTTGGATAAGGTTCACTTGCCTGGGTGGTGGGGATTGGTTATGTGGTGGGAGAGGATTTGTAGTGAAGTTAGGCTTCTCAGGAGGCGTTATCACTTTGTTGTCAATGAGATTCTGAATCTCATGACGAAGTCTAAAGCATAGGCCAGTATCATGACCATGCTGCTGGTGGAAGGCGTAATACTTGGTCGGGTTGTGTGTACGAGGGAGAGGATTAGGCAATGGGCGCAGCTCCAGGGGCTTCAGATGCTCTTTTCTGATCAGGACCCTTAAGGCCGCAAACAGAGACATGTAGAGTGGGGTGAAAACCCTCTGGCCTTGGGGTGGGTGCTTTGCAGGTTGTGAGGTGGCTCCAGATGTGCCGGTAAAGGGTGTGGCTATTTTTGGTGTGGTGGTGACCATACCAACATCAGAGGTCCTTGCAGCTGCATAGCTACTCGTAGCCGCATTTGAACCACTTGTAAAAGCCCTCTTGGGCTGCTCCTTTTCATAGTTAATGAAACCTTGTTTCATTGCATCCTCAATCTGTACTCATATCTCATGAAGATCGGCAAATATAGGGAGGGATAAGACAATCATCTTCTGCAGCAACTTTGGTTGCAGATTACAAACGACCATTCTTATTTGGTCGTTTTCTGCTAGTCGAGTTGTCATCATGGTGGCCTTGGCCCTCTACCGTGTGACGAAATCGAAGAAGCCCTCATTCGACTCTTGCCGAGTTGCCTCGAGATCACGAGTTGTGACCTCGATTTGAGTGTTATAAGAATATTGGGCAATGAAGGCCTCGGCCATCTCTTCCCAGCTCCTTTTCACAGAATCTTCAAGTTTAGCATACCAGATAGCCGCAATACCCGACAGGGTCCGGCCAAAGAGGGATAGCTTTTGCAATCTAGTCAGGCCCATCGGCCGCAGAATATCTGAAAATTGCCTCAAGTGGACCATGGGATCACCCGAACCGTCGAAGCGGTCTATGTGAGGCATTTTAAATCTATCCGGCAATGTCACCATTGAATATGTGTAGCCGTCCTCTATATCTAGGATCAAGTTGACTCCCTGAGCTTGTTTGAAAAGTTTCTCCAACTTGCTCACTTTCAAGGCGGTAGGATCGACCTCAAATTCAAATGATGCGTCTATTGGGTAGGCCGATGTTGTGGAAGTCTGAGGTGGGATTGGCCCTACTGGAATGTCCGCATTCTCCTGGACATTAGTTGTATCCCCCTTACATTGGAACCCTAGCTGGGGGGTGGATACGAAGCAGAAGGCGCTGCTTGTTGTGGTTGTTGTTGCTGTTGTTGTTGAAGCCTAGCAATCAGTTCAACCTGCTGGGCTACAACCTTTGTTTGGCGAGTGGTAGCTTCCGCTTGGCGAGTAGCGTTTCGCTGCATGGCCTCGATAGTTTGTTGAAGTTGACGCATCATATCCTCCATAATGTCTAAGGGGCGCGGATCTATCAGAACCGGTGTCTATTCTCTTTCTGAGGTGGAAGTAGAAAACCGGGCCCAACTGCGCACAGGTGACGTAGATAGTGACCGCTGAATTGGCAATTGTCGAATCGGTGATCTATGCCTGACTGGCCTCCGTCTCGTAACCGGGAGGAGTGAAGCAAACCCTGGTTGTCCTCTAATAAGATTTTTCATATCGGTAAATCCTCCTGACTCTAGTCCAGAGTGCTCGAGGGGTATCTGCCTCGTCGGAAGCAATTGTGAAATACTACCTTGCAAAAAGAAAAATAAAGCAAAAAGGAAACAACAATCAGCAAATGTATAGCACCTCGGCTTAGATTTGAGACAGCACACAGTTGAAATCATAAGCTGGACAATCTGTACTCAAACACTGATATCTGCCCCCAAATTTTATGCCTCAAAACTGATACCCAGCCTTGCAATTGATAAATACATTCCTTGAGAGACACACCCTAACAGCATATACCAAGCAAGTGAGAGCCAAAACACCCCTATGGTGGGGGAGGGTTACCCTGTCCTAGTTTCGTCAAGAACTAGGGGTTCACTATGCACGCATGCAGTTTCATACAATCCTGCAATCGGGCGAGCAAGCTGTCCTAGTTTGGAACAATCTCTAAGGCTTCTGATATGCAACTAGGTCAATTGGTCAAAAAAGGGGGTGCCTGAGCAAGACCACCTAATATACCTCTCGCTCTTGACACCGAGAACTGAAAAGAGGATCAAACGGTACAGCAGTAGTCCAGATCCAAGGTTTATGTTCCTATCATGGCAGAGCCCACAACCGGCCAGCCTTGTGGCAAGCTTTTCTAAGCAAGCCTCCGGCAAACTGTTCAGGAATAGCAGATGGAAAACACTGTGACTTAGGCGCACCTATGCAAATGCAATGCAAAGAAACACACAAATGTAGATAAAACAACATATCATGAGTTCAAGTCAAGTTCTCTAAATCCCAAAGCGGCGGCTCAGAGACTCGACTTTCTTCCCCCCCCCTCCCCTCTCAGAGAGCTCGAATTGGTCCTACAGTTCGGACTCCTGTCACGGTTCAGAATCTAATCCCTCCAAGTCCAATGTGAGAATGATAAACACCAAAGAGTCCAATCCGGAAAATCATTTTAGAAAATCAGATTTTGAATCAAATAATGCCAAAAGTGGACTGATTTGCCAAATTACAAAGTCACCACCTAAATATTTTATTTTTGGGAAATTTAGGAAACCGTGACTCGTGGCAAAGGCCACATGTCCGTCATCACCTAAGTTGCCTCAGCTCGGGAACTTGGGTACGAGAGGAGAAGGTCCTGAAATGAGCACCCCCACTCGCGCGATCAAAAGATTGACCTCTACTAATCATGATATGGTATTTTATAAACCTCATCTGTTCTTATTCTGATTATTAGCTAACATTACTATCCGACACGCACACAAGCAAGTATTGACTAAAATCGGAAGAATTGGAACAAATCAACTCATGTTTGTCTGCGAAAATGGTTTGAAGATGTCACCCTCAAGTGGGCTAAAACGCGGATTTGCCATCCTCAGGTGGGCTTAAAACATAATTTGACACTTCGCAAAGTGGACTTAAAACTTACAATCATCGAATTGTTCCAATTTAAGCAACAAAGTCTTCATCCACAGCGATTCATGCAGTTAATCATTTAAGAAAATAGCCTCATGGCAAGCATGCTATCATGGCAACACTCACACTCATCCTAGTACGCTAAAGCGTAAAATTTACAGTGTACTCCAAACCAAAATAAAAGCTGCTTAGAAATATGCATGATCCTAACTATGCTAAGATGCCTAATACGACACATGCAATAATGCAATTAATAGGCTCGGCTACTAAGATAGCATATGAATGCAAAAATTTGATATCATGCTTTGAAACACGTATTCAAATAAGTGTATTGAAATACAATGCGGTTTGAATGATTCGCCAAGCCTCGGTGCATGCAAGATAAATAAATGATGCAAACATGCAAAGCATAAGGTACGCTAATTGAAAATGACCCTAAACCAACCATCGAAAGTGGTTAAGTAAAAGGGAGAAAGACGTGGGGTTGGAAGACATGCACACACACACGCACGCTTATTACAACATTGCGCCCTCTCGAAAGAGGGTCCGAATAAATAAGCTAAGCTACACTAAGTTAAGTTAATTATTACAAACCAACTAATTAACTAGTCTAAGCTAATTAATTACAAACCGAATTGAATAACTAGCTATGCTAAGCTAATTAAAATATTACAAAATAGATTAAACTAATTAATTACAGCACTTATATTATTTAGCTACAACTAACTAATAAAGCAATTAAGTGGCCTCGCGGGCGAGGGAGACATGCATGCTCAGTTGGCTTCCTCCAAAAAATCCATCGCCTTGCCATCGGTTGCCTCTGTTTGCATTCACTTTGATTTCTGAACATTGTACCAACTTCCAGACTGCTTCTGCTCCAAAACAGGAACACTTTTGCATAAAAATTGATTGGTGGCCAGTCGGCCACAAAAAGTGGCTGTCGACCACTTTAACTGGCCGGATGGCTAGTCCAAAAGGCAAGAAAAACAGGCTCATATGTTAGCTTGCAAACAAGGCTCAAGGCACAACTCTCAAAAGCAATGAAAGAGTCAAATAAGTGAGAGTGTGATAGAGTTGTATGCACTAAAATCGCATGTAAAATGACGCTAAAACTTGCAATCAACACATGCACAACATGTTAGCGGCCTTAAAACACTAAGCTAGTGAAGGCATTTACACTACAACTATAGAAAGCAAGGCTTATATGACCAAGACAGCTCAAAACAGAGTATCATGCCGAATCGGAGCCTAAAACATGCTGAGATGAAGTCACAAAAGGATAGAAAAACATGCTCACATCTTAGGCTATCTACACATGTAAACAAGACACAAGAAGGGGAGGCCACCCCCTCCTATTTTGGACCTCAAAACGAAGTTTTTACCACTAAAATTCCACTGGAATTCAGTGGTTAAAAGGCCCAAAAAAATTTGTTTTAAAAGCTTGAAAAATGGCACAACACTTTAGCAAACAAGCTACAAAAGGGGTGGACCACCCCTTACTCCAAAACAAACCTCAAACCACCATTTTTAAACCATAAGAACAGAGATTTCAGAGGTTAAAACCAACCTCAAAATAGCATGCAAAGGTGGCCAACACAAGTAACTAAAACTAAGGTTAAATGAGGTAAGCTTTATACCTTTGAAGCATAGCACTAAAACAACAACAATTCTGAGCTAAAACCTCTCTTAAGAACTCAAACTGGGCCTCCAAGAACCTCAGCTCCAAGATGAACGTGTTTGGTTAAGGGTCCTAAAACAAAAGTGTAGAGAATTCTCACTTTCAAGCACAAAATTGGGAGAGACAGAGAATTCTAGAGAGAGAGAGAGAGAAGAAATTTGCTCACAAATTTTTGTAACCCCTCAAATGGGGGAGAGACCCCCCATTATATAGAAATGCAAGCCAAAAGCTTGCATTCATCCCTCTATGTACGTGTATGGAGATGGCAATCAGAGATCAACAGCTAGCACAACTGGCAAAGAAAATATCTGAAAAAGGAGAAAAATGGCCGTCGGCCACTTCCCCTAGCCGACAGACCACTTCAAGTGGCTAACCAGGGGGAAAAGTGGCTAACAAGTGCCAAAAGTGCCCGACAAGGCCCTTTCCCCCTCCAGGGAAGAGGCACTAAGGTTTGGTCCAAAAACAAGCATAAAACAAAGAGGGTTTGGAGGCTCAAAGACAAGGCGTTCCGCCGAGAACTTCGGGCACTCAAAATGAGCACAAACAAGCATGATCATCGAGTACACAAATGATGACGTCTAAGTCCTAAGGTCGGTCAAAAATGGGGTGTCTACAGTTGCCCTTCTTTGACAGAACTCGAAAGTCATGAAATGATAGGAGTGAATGTCAAAGCCCATAGACGACCTATTTTTGACAAGGCCAAAGACTCAGACAAACAAGCAATCAAAACAAAGAATGGTTGAGCCCGTAGGCTGCCTACGTATCCCTTTGTAAAGAATCAAACCAGCATAGTTCTGAGGCAAGATGCAAATGACATGCACAACGCAGAACACAACTTATGATCATGCAATGAGGGCTGTAATGAAACATCTAGATGCAAATGTTATGCAAAGAAACGCTACAACAAACTCGTACATAAGCAAGTTAACACTAACCAAACCACATTTCATGCAGAAAGGATGTAAGAAAATTATGCAATCTTAACTGCGCCTCACACAGAAAAGGTAAAGAACCATAGCCGTCGGGCTCACCCAAAGCGGCAAACAAGATCCCAACGCGTCGCACACGTGAGGAAAGAAGTAGTGATAACAAGTGAAACACATGCAACTGTTATGCAACCAAAACAAAGAGTGGTATAAGCATCATAATCTGTCCAGATGCATTTAACCAAAGCGTCATAACGCGCCGCATGCAAGAGGGAAAAGAGAGCAGTGCAAACACCAGAGGATGGTATAAACATCAGAGGACGTTCCAGTGTTTCTAACCAAAACAGAGTGGTATAAACATTTAAACACGTTCCAAATGCTTCTAACTAGAACGGTGGTTTAAACATCGGGCACGCAACCCAATTCTTCTAACCAAAGGGGCGGTATAAGCGTCGGATACACGTCCCAAACGCTTTTAACCGGAGGGGGGGTATAAACATTGGGCACACGTCCCAAGTATTTCTAACCAAAACAGAGTGGTATAAGCGTTGAAACACGTTCCAAATGCTTCTAACCAGAAGGGTGGTATAAACATTGGGCATGCAACCCAATGCTTCTAACCAAAGGGGTGGTATAAGCGTCGGACACACGTCCCAAACACTTCTAACCAAAGGGGGGTATAAACATTGGGCACACGTCCCATGTATTTCTAAACAAAACAGAGTGGTATAAGCGTCGAAACACGTTCCAAACGCTTCTAACAAAAAGGGAGGTATAAACATCGGGCACGCAACTCAATGCTTCCAACCAAAGGGGTGGTATAAGTGTCGGACACATGTCCCAAACGCTTCTAACCGAGGGGTGGTATAAACATTGGGCACACGTCCCAAGTATTTCTAACCAACGGGGTGGTGTATACATCGAGCGTACTCGAATGTTTCTAACCAACAAGGAGTGGTGTAAACACCGGGCGTACCTGAATGTTTCTAACCAACACAAGGAGTGGTGTAAACACTGAGCGTACCCAAATGTTTCTAACCAAGGCAAGGTGTGGTGTAAACACCGGGCGTACTTGAATGTTTCTAACCAAAGCAAGGAGTGGTGTAAACATCAGGCATACCCGAATGTTTCTAACCAAAGAAGGTGTGGTGTAAACACTGGGCGTACCCGAGTCTTTCCAGCCAAAGCAAGGAGTGGTGTAAACATCGGGCGTACCCGAATGTTTCTAACCAAAACAAGGTGTGCAAAGGACAGGAATGATCTTACCCAGAATTCCTGTGAATGAATTGTACATACAATATCGTTTGGTTGCACCAACTTTGAATGAACCACACATACAATATCATGCATGCACAAGAAAGAATCTTTGACAAGTACAATATAATAGGAATGCATGTTCTATGCAAGACGAATAACCATGACACAACGCTTAGAGAGGTATGCTTCATACACATCATGCAAGAAACAAAACAGAAGCATATTTTATGCAATGAGAAATGGAGCATATTCCATGCAACACCAAATGCATGTTCATTGCAATAGGCACGAACATTTTATATGCGAATGTAAGGGCATGCACAATGCAATACAACGCGACATGTATATTCTATGCAAACATGAGAGCATGTTTAATACAATGCAACGCAACATACGCATTCTGTGCATATTGACAACAATACATTATTCAATGCAACATCAATAGCATGTTCAATGCAAAACATCGAATAAAGAAACGTGTGCCTTAACAAGACTGATTCAGTTGCAACCTCTGATTTACCTCTCAGAGGAGTTACAATGCATTTCAAAAGGATACACCTCGTTCATGCTGGATGACGATGAGTCACGCATCGAAGACATGAGTTGAAACTTCCGTAGAGACGCCTTGAGTTGAAAAGTGAACTTTTCTTGCACTTTATCAAGAGCCAAGGACACAAAACAGCCTGAAAACACACAGGGAGAACACTGGACACCTGCCGGCCACCCTGAAGCCATATCGGCCACTTGTCATTGTTGTCGGCCACCTAAGTGGCCGGTCGGCCCCAAAAACTAGCGATCGGCCGATGAGTGGCGGTCGGGCCATTTCGGTTTTTTTGCATGGAGAACTTTAAAAACACATCCCCAAGTCACATTTCCTCACAGACACAGTGCCGAAATCAATTCTTCTTCATCCCTAGACACTTTTTCCTCTTAGATCCGCGCTTTACACGTGTTTTCCGACGCCCCTTGCAAAGTTGATTCGCTAAAACCAGTGGGTTTCCTTCGTTTTGAACAGATCAAAATTTGTTTTCGGAGCTTTTTTCTCCATTCTCACCACTTGAGGTTTGTTTCCCTCAAGTTTGTCTTGAGTTTGACGCCTTTTCCCAAGCTTTGACTTTTTCTCCCATTTGCTCTCTCCGAGAGTTGATTTTAGTTGACTTTTGGTACTTCTCACCTTCTTTCCAGATGGCAGGCGACACTCCAGATGACGGGAGTTCTCCGGGTATGGAGGGGGAGCCTAAGTACATACCACTGCCGCCCAGAGTCCGGCCTTTTGACCCAGAGAGGTACCGCCCTGAGGCACATGCACTACCACCCAGCACGGTCTGTCACTTTAGTGGATTTGCACGACGCGCACCAGCAGATCTTTTGCTACAAGAGCCAGAGTCTCATCTATCCTACGATGCCTCCGAGGTAGATACTGCATTCTTACATTTCCTGCGATGTACTTTACATTTCTTGCATAGCTCACACTTTTGCTCTGTATTTCATCTGCTCATTTTGAACACATTCACACACTGTATTTCTACTCATCCACACAAGTAGACTCCCGTTTCACCCATGGATATAGGTCCACCACAGCGAGAGAGTGGTGCATGGACCTCCCACACGGCGTCCGGCAGATCATTGACGATGCAGGGTTCGGTTTGTTTTGTATGGGGCTGTCACACCTCATGGCGAGAAGGACCCTCTTATGTGCATTGGTAGAGAGATGGTGGGACGCCACCAACTCTTTCCATTTCTCTACCACCGTGGATATGACGATGACCCCATATGATTTCGCCATGCTAACAGGCCTTGATGTGGGAGGCCAGCTAATCCCATACGACTCCAATATGGGTGAGTGGGAGGCCGCTTGGACCTATCTGCTGGGAGCACACCCACCTATCTTCCAATTAGGTATGGTCCGATATACCTGGTTTGTAGAACACTTCAGAGGGACAGACCCAGTGACTGTAGAGGGGACTGAGCAGTACGCCCGAGATTTCCTGATGTTCCTCTTTGGCACTACCTTGTTCACCGACAGGGCGAACACAGTCGGGCTGTATCTTTTGAGTGCCTTAGTGGACTTATCCCAAGTTCAGCATTATGATTAGGGCGGCACCGGCCTCACTACCCTATACTGCTACGTGAGCTAGATCTCCCGCAGGAGCGGGAACAGAGTAGATGGCTATTGGAGAGCCTTGAAGGTATGCTTTACTTTTCAGCTTGACATTTTCTGCAATGCTTTCTGCTTTGCACTTTCTGTACACTGTACATTGCACACACATAGTTTAATCTTTTCTCTGCACTTGTACTTTCTATACACTGTGCCATACTTTGCTTTCTGCATTTTCTATATTCTGCATTCTTTGCATTCTACATTTTCTGTGTTTATCTATATTCTCACTGCCGCCCTCTTGCTTTTCACAGTTATTGGTGAACGCCTATTTCCCGGCATTTGCCCCTGAGCCGAAGGTCGAGACGCCCCTTGAGGCACCATACTCACATTGATATGACAGTTGGTGCCAGTCAAGGACCCGAGAGACCCTCTCGTACCTTCGCTAGTATTTTGACATCGTGAGGACAATAGAGGTAATTCAAAACTCACAGTTCTTCTTGCTTTCCGCTTCAATTCATTTTACATATCTAATGACAACTAATCAGTCTATGCACTTGCTGTCTACAGGTCACAGGGCAGCCCTGGGCGATGATGCCAGAGGGTGCTAGATTTCATTTTGCCGGAGCTTGGGGCGGTTCCCGATATCAGCTTGTGCTTGAGGGGCCAGTAGGCCAAGCCTAGTTTCTTGGCGAGCACTTCATGTGCCAAACACTGGGCCTGCCCTTACAGTCAGTTCCCTTACCACCTCTGCCTTCTCTGCGAGCCACAGAGAGTCTCTTCTCTCAAGAGATCACTGACTTTATGCGAGGCGCAGATGTAGACCTGTTCATCGGGGAAGGGGGCTATACGACTTATCTCCAGACGTACCTTATGCCTCCGTTGACAGGTGTTCGTGTTCACGCGGGCAGGGCAGTTGATATCCCTTCATCGAGTAGGGCTCGAGCAGCAAATGCCCATTCGACGAGCAAGGCTCGGGCATCGGATACCCCTTCGATGAGCCGGGCCTAGGCACCGAGGGGTGAGGCTAGAGGGATGCCTTCTACAAGGCAGAGTGTTGGATGGCCACATCTTCCGACCGAGCTGACAGGTTGGCGGTACTTCGGAGTGCCTTATCAGATTCCGCTTGAGCCCCCGTTGTCTGGTCATAGATATGTCAGGACAACTGACTCACCACCGGTATGCATTACAGCTTTCATTTATCACTCAGACACTCATTCATTCATTCACTGATCGTTTCAACTTGCATTTGAAGCCTTCCACCGGACACGTCGAGGGATTACTCGAGGTGTTGGCCTCATTTGAGGACATGATCTTGAACGATGCTTAGCACCCAAGGCATTCAGGTAATTTTCAATTTTCTTGCATTTCGGTTATCATATTTCTGCTGACATACTGAAACTGACATCTCAACTGAACATTTCCCCACATTGCGCTGAACTGATACACTACATATATATATCACATCTGACACATTGGATTCACATATTGTATCTGACTTCTGCACATACTCACCCTGCACAGTATACTTACATCTGATACTCATGCTATGGCTGATATATTCAAACTTCCTTTTCAGGTCGCACCCTTACAGACAGGACCCTCAGAGCCTTCTCCAGCAACATGGAGAGAGATTCTGGCACACGGCAGAGGGAGACATCGGGAGGCTGTCATGCGCGATGACGATAATGAGTCTAGTGAGGACGAGAAGCCAGCGAGTCCGCAGTCAGAGTCATCTGAAGGTGGAGGCGACGGCACCGGCTCAGGTTCTGAGGGTGGTGACGATGCTGAGGAGGGCTCCGAGGATGGGAGTGGAGGAAGCTTTAGTTCAAGCTTCAGCTCAAATTCGAACAGCGGCATCGATGGTGACAGCTCTAAATCCGCTCAGCCGAGGAAGAAGACGAAGAGGGCCTCTCGATCTTGAGATGGGTGGCACCGATTTAGACGCTTTTGCTTTGTTTCTCTTTTTTGCTAGCAGTGTTAGCACATTGTACAACCTTAGGCAGTTTTATTTTCTTTAAAACTTGTACTCTTTGTAAAAAGAAACCATGATTGGAATGAAAACAGCCTTTTGATGAAAATGTGTTGAATTTTTATCTTCTGAGCATTGCATTGCACCATTTTACACAAAAACGGGATTTGAAAATTGAATATTTGTGCATTATCTTGACAATTTCTTAGTCAGGCAGTGAACCAACCAAAACATAACAAACAAAATAAGACAACTCAAAGAACAACTAATGCAATAACTCGATAAACAAAACAACAACTTGATAAATGAAACAAAAACGACTCGATAAGCAAATTGCAACAACTCGGTAAACAAATTGTAACAACTCGATAAATAAATTGAAACAAACTCAAGAATGACTCATCAAAACTACTATAAAAAAAAAACAGCGGAACACATCCAGAGTAGAACAGAACACAAGTTTTCAGCATTCTCAACACACAGGAAGGCCAAAGACATTCTTCTGGAGACTAACAATGGCTATCGGGCCGGTCGGCTACCTTAACTGGCCATTCGGCCAATAATGCAGGGAGTCTCCAGATTGTTGCCACCTGACTTCCACTACGTGCCTTATCTTCTACAAAAGTTTGGGCTTCACAATTTCTTCATTCCAACTCTGTTCTTGCTTCAAATGGAGCCATTCTTCACCGAAAAACTCTTCGACTGGATTGCGAATTTATATGGCTCAGAAAAGCTGAATTCTTGGGGTTTTGGAATAAATGCACTATTCTCACTGCATCGTACTCCGCTATGTTTTCCATTCCTCAATGCCACGGCTAGATGTTGGAACCCGGTGATGCATGTTTTTAGCTTTGGGGGACAAGAGATATGTCCCACAATCGAAGAATTCCAAGCTTTGATGGAATCCCGGCGCGACGAGGAAATTCTGCCTCAGTTCCATTTTTGCCACATCCAAGCTTTTGGATTGATGTGTGGGCTCACTGTACATGATGCCCGATCTTTAGTTCACCGATTTTCTGACGCCGGCAACCATGGTGACTGTCTTTGGCAAAGTTTTCGGCAGCTTGCCCATTGCTTGTGCATGTTGGCTCATTTCCTGCATGCCTCTGGCTTAGCATTCGCTTGATAGAAGTTGCCTAAGGCTTGACGGAGGGCAAGAGCTACATTGGCTTAGCATTAGCCGAGACTTTAATGGGTTTGGATGCCTTCCATCGCCGGGAGACAACTAGGTTCGCAAGAACTCCACTACTTATAGAGGTAATGTTTCCCACCCTTCTTATATGTGTTTCTCACATCACTCGCTGCGTTGTTGTAGACACCCCATTTTTGACCATCCTCAAGACCTGGACGTCACCACTTGAACACCCGGTGATTACCCATGATTTTGTTCTTTTTGAGTTCCCGGAGATTCCGGCTGCGCGTTGTGTCTCAGGACCTCTCAACCGGCTTGTTCTGTGCTTGGTTTTGCACCAAGACTTGTGTGTTTTTTGCATTGGAGGGTAGGAGGAGGCTTGCTAGCCATCCTTGTATCCCACCGGCACTCCATTTTGGCCATCGGCACTGCTTTCTCAAGAACTTTGGCCGATAGGCACTTTATGTTGCCGACCGGCACTTTTTTGTGCCGATGATCTTTTTGGCTGGCTGGTGTGTACCCTGTACACCTCTGAGGCACGGTGCATACCAGTTGTGCCAGCTGGAATGCACTATCACACTCCCCCGTGCACAGGGGTGATCCCTTTGCACCTTTGCACCCTTAAAGCTTCTAGAAGCTTGACCCTTTGGCAAAAGCTTCTTGGAGAAGCTTGGCCAGCTGTCTTGGCTTCTCCAAGAAGCCAAGACCCCTTTGCCCCCCCTTGATCTTTTGGTCTTGCTTAGCCATTAAGTCTTGGCTTTAGTTTTGCCTATATAAGCTCATTTCATCTCCCTTGAGCTAGGTTAGAATTTTTGAAGGCAAAAACCAGAGATATATCTCTATATCTCTGATATACATCCATATATATCTATATCTCCCTCTCTCTCATCCTTGTGTGTGTGTTCTTGGCCTAAAAGGTGCATTTTACCTTATTTTTGCACCATTACACACACCATTACACCTTAGCTCGAGATTGAGAGACTTAGAGGGTTGTTTGTTGAAGTTTTGGACTGATTTTGATCACTAGAGAGTGGCTAGACCACCTGTTCTTCAAAGGATCTTCAAGGGTAAACTCTTTACTTTAGTTTCCCCATTCTTGCAACTAGTTTCTACCCCTCTTGCTTTGTGTTTTGAGCTTTGCTTATAACTAAAAAAAAATCTTGTTTTTACTTGCTCTTGAACCTTCATTAAGGTCATTTTGTGGTTTAAGTAAAGGCTCACCCTTTTAGGCTTTGTTTGGCCATTTTGGTGCTCTTTTGGTAAGGCTTTGTTCACTTGGTATTTTGGGTCTTCTCATCACCGAAAACCAATGGGTTTTCAGTGGTAAGGAAGGTGTTTTGAAGTCTCATGTAGGGGAGGGACACCCCTCTCCCCTTTGTTCCTTGTTTGCCTTTGCTTTGACCTAAAAAGTAGCATGTGTGCATGGTCGGTTTTAGCTTCATTTCAGAGCATATTTGTGGTTAATATGACATGTTATGCCTCTGTTTTAGGTTGGATTTATGACCCTTAACATGCCTCTCATACTTGCTTTGTAATGCTTTACTTTGCTTGGAAGTGTGCCATGTTATTAGCCTACCATATCCTCATGTTTTAGCCTTGCATGTTATAGCATTTGATCTTGATTTGCCATGAAAAGGGGCTGTTAGCCACTGTTTTTGCCATGTTTGGCATATTTGGTATGGTTGTCTTGCTTGTTGGCTTATAAGCTTTGGGTGTGTGAGTCCCTAACATGTTTAGTCTACCTTGATCTCATGATTTGGCATCATTCTAGATCACATTTCAGTCCTTATATCATGCCTATAAGTTTCCATTTACTATCTCATTCATGATTTGAAATGTTGTGATGTTATGCCTAGGAATAGGCCATTTGCATGCTTCCATGTTTCAAGGCATTTTGGGACTGCCATATAAGGGGATGAGGTGTAATTTTGCATGCTAAGAAACTGTTTTTGGTTGTCCAAAATGTGCCATGAGTGGTCATATTGATGGTAGTTAGATGCTCTCTTTGGTGCCCTTGATTTTGGGCCTATTTACTTGCATGCTTGTATAGCATTTTGCTCATGTTTTGGGGCACTTTTTGCCACTGTTTTGGGGAGATTTGAGGGCCGCCCCATTGTAGTTAAATCCACCATTGTATGCTTGCGTCATGTTTGTTGCATACTTGTTTCATTAAGTGTTATAGCACGATGAGCCTATGCTTGATTTGTCCATGCTTACATTGCATTTGCACCTTGCATGTTGCATTACATTTGGCATGTTGGCATTTTAGCATTGGATTGCGTTATGGAGTCATGTTTGCATAACATGCATTGCATTACTTGGTTTGGGGTTGTCCAAACCAAGCATAAGAGTTGAGGGAAGTTCACACTACAAGTGGTGCAACTCGTTTCAACTCTTGGTCACCAAGACCTTTGATCTATACATGATAAGGTTTTGGTCTCATTTGTGTGTTGCATGCATCACCATTAAAATGCAACCTTGGTTCCTTAGGCCATCATGTATCAACATGCATAATTGATGGCCCAAGAACCAAGGGTCATGCTTCCTTGAGTTCCCAAACATGATAGGAGGCAATGGCCGTGCATACATATGCCTAACAACCCATGCCATGCATTGCTGGTCTGCTACTGCTATCAAACTGTCCCCTGCAGGAACTTTCTACCGACCGGCAGTATAATGTGCCGACCGGCACTATATTTTCAGCCGATGGCCTCCAGAGCAGCCGGTGGTCAATTTAAGCAGCCGGTGGCCATTTCCTCTAGCCGGTGGTGTACTGCAGTGCATTTGGAAGATGTCCTGGGACTTTGGCAGTGTTTCAGAAAGGCAGGGCAGTGGAAACAGAGGCAGCAGTGGTGCGGTGTGGGCTTTCCGGGCAAGTTGGATCGAACATGCATCATTCACGCATCCCGAGGCGGGCTGTGGCCACCTTCTTTCTGCATTCAATTTGTTAATTAATTAAGGGTCTGTAATAATTAATTAGCTAGGATAGTTGATTTGTTATTTGGACTGTATATTCTTTCAGTCCCTCCGTGTGAGGGCATATTTGTAATAAGTGTGTGTGGGTGTGTGCATGTCTTCCAACCCCCACTTCTTTCTTCCCTTTTATTTACCTGCTTATGATGGTAGATTAGGGCACGTTTATTTTAGCATACTTTATGCAATGCATGCGCGCATCCATGCATTTGTTTACATGCATCGGGCTCGGTACATCACGCTAATTGCATTGTATTCCAATTCCCAAATTGAATACGTACTATTTGTAGCATTCCATATGCCATGCTTAGGACAGCCGAGCCTGTTTAGATTACACCATTGCTTGTGTTGCATTAGCCACTTAACATGAACTAGGATCATGCATATGATTACTAACGGTTTCATTTTGGGTTGGAGTACTAGGTAAGCTTTTTATGCTTTAGCATATCACATGCGTGTGAGTGTTTCCATAATAGCATGATTACCATGAGGCTAGCTGCTTATGTGATATAACTGCTTGAATGCCTGTGGGTGGAGGTTGGATTGCTTGAGTTGGAAAAACTCGTTGAAATCCGTATTTTAGCCTACTTGCGAGTAGCAATTTCAAACTGTTTTCAAAACAAATGGATATGCAATGTTTATTTCCAAATTAGGCAATCTAGTCTATACTTGTTTGCTGCGCGCATAACATAGTAAATCTAGGTTAATAACTGGAATAAGAGCATGTAATGTTTTCAAAAATGGATATCACGGTTAGAAGAGGCCGGTCTTCGGACCGGGCGAAAGGGGGTGCTCATAGCTGACCTTCCCCGATCGTACCCAAGCTCCCGAGCCAAGACCACTTTGGTGATGACGGATATGTGGCCTTGACCTTGAGTCGAGTTTTCTAAATTTCCCATTTTAAAATATTTAGGTGGCGAGTCTGTAATCTGGGAAAGCAGTCCATGATTGGCAGTACTTTTTCAAATCTGTTTTCTTCAAAACGATTTGCCAGTTTTGGACTCTTTGGTTCAAGATTCAGAACCAACACAAAAAGTCAGGCTTGTAGCATCAAGGCCCACAGTATTTATTCGATCGTACTCCGCTATGTTTTCCATTCCTCCATGCCACAGCTTATCTGGCAAGTCCCTGTAGGTTTCCACCCTTTTCTGTAGAATGTGCTTGATGTTCTTGTTGGCGGCCTCAACCGCTCCGTTGGTTTGCGGCCAATATGTGGGTGACTTATGAAAAACCACGTTGTATTTCTCCAAAAAGTCGATCACTTCTTTCTTGAAGTGGAAACCATTATCCGAGATGATCTCATTCGGGACCTCATATCGACAGATGATGTTATTCCTGATGAACTTCGCTACATGCGACGCTTTCAGCATTGTGTAGGATTGGGCCTCGACTCACTTTGTAAAGTTGTCTATTGCCACCAGGATGTACTCATGCCCATTTGACCCCTTCGAAGTAACTACCCCAATAACATCAATTCCCCAGACTAAAAACAGCCACGGTGAAGTCATGTTGTATAGTTTCGACAGTGAGATGTTCATGCGATTCGTATGGATTTGGCATTTGTGGCATCGCCGAACAAAACTAATACAATCCTTCTCCATGGTTAACCAGTAGTAACCCTGTATGAGAATCTTCCGAGCTAGCATCACTCCACTCATGTGCGATCTGCAATCTCCTCCGTGGATGGCCTCCATTAGGCGCTTCGATTCCTCAGCATCAACACACAGTTTATGTATTCCCAGATGGCCTTGTTTGTATAATTTACCCCTGCAAATGATAAACTAAGCAGCCATTCGCCGTATTGCCCTTTTATCTTTGGCATTTGTCCCTAGTGGATAAGCCTCATTCTCCAAGAAGTTCCAGATGCCATGATACCAGGGGTTCTGATCTTGTACTTCATCTATCGCGGCAATCAGCTCGTAGGCCAGCACATACCTCTGTTCAATAATGATCGGACGCATCCGGACTCCCAAAGGGATGCCTACCATGGAAGATAGAGTTGATAAAGCGTCTGCAAACCTGTTGCTCTCCCTAAACAAATGTGTGAAGGTTAGCTTCTCAAAGCTGGGAATTAGAACATCAAGGGTTTGGTGATAGATTTTCATTCTTTCTTCCTTAACCCTCCAGTCTTCTTTTGCTTGAGACACAACCAGGTTCGAGTCCCCAATGATGTCCAACCGTTTTGCCCCTAGTTCTAGGGCGGCTTCCAAGCCAACGATACATGTCTCATATTCTGCTTCATTGTTAGATACCTTGAACCAGAGTTTGAAAGCTAAAGGTATGTGGGAATTGTCGGGTGCTATCAACAACACCCCTATCCCATACTCGAACTGATTAGACGCTCCGTCAAAGTACATAATCCAAATCTTTTCTTCAAATGGCAAAATCGCCTCATCTGGGAATAGATACTCTACTGCTTCATCCCCCTCCACTGGGTGATCGATTAGGAACTCCGCTGCCACTCTCCCTTTCACAGACTTGCGAGTCATATACTTCAAATCAAATTCAGAGAGAAGAAGCAACCAACAGGCTAGCCTACCCGTAAGCGCTGGTTTCTTGAAGAGATACTTGATGGGATCTAATGTCAAAACCAGTATTACAGAGTGAGCTAACAGGTAGTGCCTTAGCTTCCCGGTAGCCCATACAAAGGCTAAGCAAGCCTTCTTCAGTGAGTGTAACGGATCTCATATTCCAGTATCTTCTTGCTCAGGTAATAGATGGCCTTCTCCACTCTATCTTCATTCCTGCTCAAGCATGTAGCCTGTTGTCGTATCAGTTATTGACAAGTACAAAATCAACGGTTTCCCCGGCTCTGGTGGTGACAACACGGGTGGGTTCTGTAGATACTGCTTGATTTGCTCAAAAGCAACCTGGCATCAGTCATCCCATTGGAATTTCTTTCCTTTCTTCAGGAGACCAAATAGTGGTTCATAAGTGAAGGTTAATTTTACAATAAATCGTCTTATGAATTGTACTTTACCCAGAAAGCCTCGCACCTCCTTTTCAGTCCTTGGTGGTGGCATTTCTAGGATGGCCTTAATCTTGGAAAGATTAACTTCGATGCCCTTTTGTGTAATCAAGAACCCCAGGATTTTCCCTGATGTGACACCAAAAGTGCATTTCTATGGATTCAGCCTCAACTGATACTCTCTGATCCATTGGAAAAAAAATTTCAAGGCGGTGTAGTGGCCTTCTCTTTCCTTGGACTTGACAATCATGTCGTCTACGTACACCTCAACCTCTCTGTGGATCATATCGTGTAGAATCGTGGTCGCAACCCATTGATAAGTAGCCATAGCATTTTTCAGACCGAACGACATCATCCTGTAGTAGTAGGTTCCCCACGATGTGGTGAGGGCAGTCTTCCCCATATCTTCAAGTGCCATCAAGATCTGGTTATGCTAAGAAAACCCATCCATAAAGGAGAGCAGCGCATGCCCTGCGGTGAAGTCTACCAATTCATCGATGTGCAGTAGAGGAAAGTCATCCTTCGGACTGGCTTTGTTCAGATCTCTGAAATCCACACACACCCAAATTCTGCCATCTTTCTTTGGCACCAAAACAATGTTGGCCAACCAAGTAGGATACTTAGATACTAGCAAGAAACCTACATCTATCTGCTTGGCGACCTCTTCCTTGATTTTCAGAGCCCAATCAAGGCGTATTCTCTGAAGTTTCTGCTTGACGGGTCGGGCCTAAGGGTCAAGAGGGATCCAGTGTTGTACAATCTCAGGATCGATTCTAGGCATGTCTTCGTAGGACCATGCAAAAACATCTTTGAAATCTTTTAATAAAGCGACTAAGCGCTCGTGTTTCTTCGAAGACAACATGGACCCAATCTGGACCAGACCCAGATCCTTCTCAGTACCAACATTAATTCAAATGATTTCATTAACCAAAGGTTTTACAAACCTCTCTTCCTCTCGATCAATCAAATGTTTCAAAACCGGAGGAATTTCTTCATGTCATTTTTATCAAAGTTTTGAAAATCCTGATTAATGCAATAAACAAGTGGCACAGAAAAGTACTCAAAAATAGCAGTGGTACCATTCTCATTCACAACTTCCAGTTCATCCAATTCCTCCGTTACAACTGACTAAAAAGAAAAGGAAAAAGGCGACCTAGACAAAATAACTGCATCCGGGTTATCAACCCTAGGAATATCGAACACTGACTTAGAAGAACTAGAATCAGTTTTCGACTCCACAAACTCTGTGGAATCATATTCTAGTTCACTACCTGATTCAGAACTGCTAGACAAAAAGTCCTCCTCAAACTGCTAAACGAGGGAGGGTGCCATAGATGCATCTAGAATGCTAGAAGAAGGGCTCACAACTGATTGATATCCAATCATGGAAACAGAGAAGTCATCCCCCGAGCTCTCTGGTGTGATTTGAGGATCTAAAAGGAGACAAGCCAGCCCTACTCCCAGTTTAACTTCTGTGCCATCGGACTAATCCTTTATACACTGTTCAGCCATAGCTGGTAGGTCAGTATGCTCTTCTGCAACTTCATCCCCTTGCAACTGTAGGTCGAAAAAGATCTCAAAGCCTAGCAAACGCTACTTCTCAGAATTCAGCCATGGCTTAGAAAAGCTACAAAATGGGGAATCTTCTCCCTCCCACACAAAGCGGCTGTTCAGGGTTCGTTAAATAGGTATATGAACCAACTCATAGTGCTTCCCAGTTTGTTTAGCCTTGGTCCTTCCTGCTATTTCCTTTCCCTTTCTTACCTAATCCTCTTTGGTATGCGTGTAACCTAGACCAAAGGTATAAGGGTTATGTGGCACTCGGCCAATGTAGTGACGCCCTTTTGGCTGCTCCTTCCCAATCCCATTATGGGTACATGTTGCAGCCTATTCATGAGATAGACGGATTGCACACTTACATACAGTGGCTTATCAACAGCTAGAATATCTTGCACTACCTGGGCCTCGACCAAGGTGAACCCGGACAAAAAGACATCCTCTTCGCCATTGTAATTTCCAAGATCGGTGTAGTAACCTCCGGTGGCAGATCTATGGAAGAGTTCCCAAAAACAATAGCTACCCCTTTCCCATGGGGTTGCTTCAGCATCTGATGTAGAGTGGAAGAGACAGCTTTCACTTGGTGCAGCCACGGCCATCCAATGAGTAAATTAAAGGTGGCTGGAACATCCAGGACGTGGAATTCAATATCCAGTTGTGCCGGGCCAACCTGGGTTCTAATTCGAACTGTCCCCATCACTTCTCGACTTGTATTGTCATAAGCCCGAATCACCTGGGCCATTGGTACGAAATATGCCGGCTTTAAACCGATAGCATAGGCGTGCTGACAGCACACATTAATTACAGATCGTATATCAAACAAGACAACTGGTATCCACTTCTCTTTACATTCCACAGAGATGTACAGTGGCTTGTTATGCTCAGAGCCCTCAGGCGGCAATTCTTTATCTGTGAAAGTCAAAGTCGGTGAGGCACCTCCCGGGAACACCAATCCCACTAACTGTTCAGGAGTTGTGTCGACGGAGAGCTTAGCCTTATCCATTACTGATAGGACGGCTTGTCTATGCAACCGTGAAGCCATGAGCAATCCGCAAATTGAGATGTTTGCTTGAATCTTTTTTAGCTGCTTCAGTACAGCTTCCTCCTCCAATAGTTTGTCTTTCTGCTTCTTTGCTTCCTTATCTTTCCCTGATACTTTTGGTTGATCCAGGTATGAGGGCTTAAAATACCGCCCACTCCAAGTCATGTGATCGACTTCTTCGGTATACCACGTATCATCCGGCAGATTCTATCCCCAGTCTTCATCAGTATGGGCAAGACGCAAATCATAGTCTTCCCACCACATTCCCTCAACAACCGACAAACAACTGTCTGGTTCCACTGCAATTGTTCCCATGTTCACAACACACTTAGTCCCCGCGGGGGATTTGACTTTTCCAGCCCTCTGATCAATCTCAGTTCTTTCCTGGTTAAACCAATTCAGCGTGGCCTCCTATTATGTATCAGCTATACACAAGCTGCCCAATTCTTAAGCAAAATTCTTAGTACCGGTGCTCTCTGGCAACTTCCCTTTGTTGTCGACCGTTCTGGCCGTTGTAGACATTCCCACTTCCAGCTGTTCCTGCTTTGGTTGAGACCCCTCATCAATATCCGGCTCATCACTAAGCCGCCCTGTATTATCCGTTGATCCGTTCATATCAAACTAGCCGATTTTTACATTTCCCAGATCCTGTTCATCAAAGAACTGTAGATTACTGATGTCCTCCTCAAGCTCAGCTAAGTCATCCAGCCCCTGGCTTGGCCCGTCTTCCCAGACTACATTAACCTCCATTCTTGTCGGCAATTCCATCTCTGGCCTGGCCTGGCCAGGCCAGCTGGCACAATGTAGTGATAGGGGTGGTATGCTTCCTCAATTAAGCTCACAGGGCCCTTAGGTATGCCTTCTTCTACCACAGCCACCACCACGGGTTCGGGTTGGGATATGGACACGCTCATCATGCACAAGTCTGTGCTTTCTAGGATGGACAGAGCCGGCTGAGGCAGGTGGGAGGGAGTGATGTATATGTTGGGCTCGTATGGGACAGCCATTGTTTGGATAAGGTTCACTTGCCTGGGTGGTGGGGGTTGGTTATGTGGTGGGAGAGGATTTATAGCGACGTTAGGCTTCTCAGGAGGCGTTATCACTTTGTTGTCAATGAGATCCTGAATCTCATGATGGAGTCTAAAGCATAGGTCGGTATCATGACCATGCTGCTGGTGGAAAGCGCAATACTTGGCCGGGTTGTGTGTACGAGGGAGAGGATTAGGCAATGGGCGCAGCTCCAGGGGCTTCAGATGCCCTTTTCTGATCAGGACCCTTAAGGCCGCAGACAGAGACATGTAGAGTGGGGTGAAAACCCTCTAGCCTCACGGTGGGTGCTTTGCAGGTTGTAAGGTGGCTCCAGATGTGTCGGTAAAGGGTGTGGCTATTTTTGGTATGGTGGTGACCATACCAACGTCAGAGGTCCTTGCAGCTGCATTGCTACTCGTAGCCGCATTTGAATCGCTTGTAAAAGCCCTCTTAGGCTACTCCTTTTCATGGTCAATCAGACCCTGTTTCATTGCATCCTCAACCTGTACTCCTATCTCATGAAGATCGACAAATGTAGGGAGGGATAAGACAATCATCTTCTGCAGCAGCTTTGGTTGTAGATTATGAACGACCATTCTTATTTGGTTCTTTTCTGCTGGTCGAGTTGTCATCATGGAGGCCTTGGCCCTCCACCGAGTGACGAAATCGGAGAAGCCCTCCTTCGGCTCTTGCCGAGTTGCCTCGAGATAACGAATTGTGACATTGACTTGAGCATTATAAGAATATCGGGCAATGAAGGCCTCAGCCATCTCTTCCCAACTCCTTTTCATAGAATCTTCCAGTTTAGCATACCAGATAGCTGCAATACCTGACAGGGTCCGACCAAAGGAGGATAGCTTTTGCAATCTCGTCAGGCCCATCGGCCGCAGAATATCTCACAATAGCCTCAAGTGGACCATGGGATCACCCGAACTGTCAAAGCGGTCTATATGAGGCATTTTAAATCTATCCGGCAATGTCACCACTGAATATGTGTAGTCGTCTTCTATATCTAGTATCGAGTTGACTCCCTGAGCTTGTTTGAAAAGCGTCTCAAGCTTGCTCACTTTCAAGGCGGTAAGATCGACCTCAAATTCAAACGGTGCGTCTGTTGGGTAGGCCGGTGTTGTGGAAGTCTGAGGTAGGACTGGCCCTACTGGAATGTCCACATTCTCCTGGACATTAGTTGTATCCCCGGGCATTGGAATCCTAGCTGGGGGTAGATGTGAAGCAGAAGGCGCTGATTCTTGTGGTTGTTGTTGCTGGTTCTATTGAAGCCTAGCAATCAGTTCAGCCTGCTGGGCTATCACCTCTGTTTAGCGAGTGGTAACTTCCACTTGGCGAGCAGCATCTCGCTGCATGGCCTCGATAGTTTGTTGAAGTTGACACATCATATCCTCCATAATGTCTAAAGGGTGCTAATCTATCAGAACCGGTGTATATTCTCTTTCTGAGGTGGAAGTAGAAAACTGGGCCCAATTGTGTACAGGTGACGTAGATAGTGACCGCTAAATTGGCAATTGTTGAATCGGTGATCTATGCCTGACTGTCCTCTGCCTCGTAACCGGGAGGAGTGAAGCAAACACTGGTTGTCCTCCAATATGATCCTTAGATCGGTAAATCCTCCTGACTCTAGTCCAGAGTGCTCAGGGAGTATTTGCCTCATCGGAAGCAATTGTGAAATACTACCTTGCAAAAATAAAAATAAAGCAAAAAGAAAACAACAACCAACAAACGTATAGCACCTTGGCTTAGATTTGAGACAGCACACCGTTGAAATCATAAGCTGGACAATCTGTACTCAAACACTGATATCTAGCCCCATATTTTCTGCCTCAAAACTGATATCCTCAAACTGATACCCAGACTTGCAACTGATAAATATATTCCTGT
This sequence comes from Camellia lanceoleosa, assembly GCA_025200525.1. Taxonomy (NCBI): domain Eukaryota; kingdom Viridiplantae; phylum Streptophyta; class Magnoliopsida; order Ericales; family Theaceae; genus Camellia; species Camellia lanceoleosa. The sequence continues at coordinate 155,585,594 of CM045759.1, forward strand.
AGAGACACACCCTAACAGCACATACCAAGCAAGTGAGAGCCAAAACACCCCTATGGTGAGGGAGGGTTACCCTGTCCTAGTTTCGTCAAGAACTAGGGGTTCACTATGCACGCATACGGTTTCATGCAATCCTGCATTCGGGTAAGCAAGTTGTCCTAGTTTGGAACAGTCTCTAAGGCTTCCGATATGCAACTAGGTCAATTGGTCAAAAAAAGGGGTGCCTCAGCAAGACCACCTAATATACCTCTCGCTCCTGACACCGAGAAGTGAAAGGAGGATCAAGCGGTACAATAGTAGTCTAGATCCAAGGTTTATGTTCCCATCTTGGCAGAGCCCGCAACCAGCCACCCTTATGGCAAGCTTTTCCAAGCAAGCCTCGGGCAAACCGTTCAAGAATAGCAAATGGCAAACACTGTGACTTAGGGGCACCTATGCAAATGCAGTGCAAAGAAACACACAAATGTAGATAAAACAACATATCATGAGTTCGAGTCAAGTTCTCTAAATCGCTAGCAGAGTTGCCAGAAACTATAGACTCGACTTTCTTCCCGCCCCCCCTCTCGGAGAGCTCGAATTGGTCCTATAGTTCGGACTCCTGTCATGGTTCGGAATCTAATCTCACAAAGTGCAATGTGAGAATGATAAACACCAAAGAGTCTAATCTGGAAAATCATTTTGGAAAATCAAATTTTGAATCAAAAAATGCCAAAACTGGACTGCTTTGCCAGATTCCAAAGTCACCACCTAAATATTTTATTTTTGGGAAATTTAGGAAACCCTGACTCATGCCAAAGGCCACATGTCCGTCATCACCAAAGTTGCCTCGGCTCGGAAACTTGGGTACGAGAGGGTAAGGTCCTAAAATGAGCACCCCCACTCACCCAATCAAAAGATCGGCCTTTACTAATCATGATATGTTATTTTATAAACCTCATGTGTTCTTATTTTGATTACTAGCTAACATTACTATTTGACATGCACGCAAGCAAGTATAGATTAAAATCGCAAGAATTGGAACAAATCTACTCATGTTTGTTTTCGAAAATGGTTTGAAGATGTCACCCTCAAGTGGGCTAAAACGCGGATTTGCCACCCTCAGGTGGGCTTAAAACTCACAATCATCGAATTGTTCCAATTCAAGAAACAAAGCCTTCATTGTAATGACCCCAATATGCGTAGATTCAACTATATCTATTGGAGTTGAAGCTAGGTGTAATGGAAAGTTGTTAAAGGTTTGGTGAATGTTTGTGGAGAATCTCATGTTTTATTTTTGGACTGGGGGATTTTGATTGAGGTGGTAATATGATGGTAAAGTAAGATTTAACCAAAGAATTTAATTCGGATAGTTATTTTACGAACAGCTGCCACTCTTTTGCCCTTTTCTTTGTCCACACTTTGAATTTGGATATGAGGTTAAAACCATTGGAAAGCTTATTTCCGGAGCTTCAATTTGGACACAAGAACGACCTAAAACGGAGTCCGGATGGGAGAGTTACACCTGGTTGAAGTTTTGGAATCTGTGCTGTGAGAAGGTCCGCTCGAGCGGGAATAGGTCCGCTCGAGCGGGGTTTTCGGGACAGTAGCTTTAAAATCGTGATTTTGGATCATTTCTTGATATTTTCTTTTCCCCTCTTCTTTCCTCTTCTTCCTAGTCCGAAACCCTAGCCCCAAACTCTTGAATTCCTTCACTTTGATCATGACCCACCATGGTTTTTGGCATCAAGGAGGGAGAGTAAGGGCGGATCAATGTTTTCACCCGATTAGAACTTGGATTTGTGAAAGCTCCTTCTCAAGCTCACCTCTTTGCTTGATTTTTGAGGTAAGGGTTTTAATACTCATCAATATTTACATCCATAGTCAGATTTGAGTTATTCCATTGTTTAATTGTGCAAACTTTATATATTTGAAGTATATAGAAGAAATTATGAGATTTTGGGAATTTTGGGTTTGAACAATGGGGATTTTGGAAGGTTATGGTTGTTTTAAGTATGAAATTGATGATTGAAATGTTGAAGGAATGTATATTGCATGTAGATTTGGTTTGAATTCAGTTGTTTTGCAAAAGTAAGATTGAAGGTTGAATGTAAAGTTGGAACTCAAATTGGAACTCCAGATTTTCAGAAATTTTCTAAATGCGCTCGGCGGCGGAAGTCCCTTTCGGCGAAAAATGACCTCTCAGCGATTCGTATTTTACTCTGATCGCTCGGCGTAAAGGCGCTTCGGCGGGAACCATTTTCGAGCAAAATTATTGTTTGTTCAGTTTTGAATGCTCAGCCCTCTGGTATGTTTAGAATAATTTTCTGATGACTTTAAGATGATTATAAATTCATACGAATGTAATGGCTCAGGAAAGAATTTCTTAATGATTTAAGAGGAAAGGGAGTTAATTTGTAAGTTATGATTGTGTGCGAGCGCACTCGAGAGGACAAAGCGCTCCATTGCAACTCGGTGAGTAGTAGTACTATAAATGTACATCAATTATCGTTAATAATTGGTATTGTTATTAACATTCTATTTTTCCATGGTAATTATGTTAACATGTTTGTATTTGAGAATTGGTGTGAACATGAATGGATTTAGCATCCATTGATGTGTCTCTGAAACTATTCTGTATTCGCCTCACGATTAATGGTTATCGGTAATGTACTATATTCTACATAGTAGTGTGTTTTATTCTTTGTTACAAGACATTATTAACATTACATTATCCGTAGATTAACCTTAAGGACTTATCGTGAACAAATGGAACAATGATGCTTATGTATCCCGAACTATTCGGTTTATCAAGGATAGTTAAACATTGTTATGAGGTAATTATTTTGTCTCTACAAATAGCCTTGTGATGGCACATGTACAATTTGTGAGAGATCGTTATCTGTATTGCTAATAATTACCATTAGTATTTTGTATATGAACTTGAAGTTATTTTGTTGTGTTACATATGAACGATATTCAGAACCTCGACACCAACATAAAGATTTAACATCATTATGTGACCCACATGAGAATGAGAATTATTCTCCCTTTGTTAAGTGAACGATAATGACAAGATATGACAAGAAATACTCCTTATTGATGTACCATGTAGAATTAAGTGTGAATTCTGATTGTGTTTATGATTCAAGCTTAATGACTATGCATGACTTTGTTTCCGGTTATATATGACATAATATGTGTGGTTTGGTCTGTAAAACCTATGAATTATTGGTATGGAGCAAAGTGCTGTACGGAACTAAGTGCTGCAATGCGAGTCACCTCTAGAATCCGTACGAGCCACCTCTTGAGTCCATACATATGTGAACTAGGCTGAAAGCCGATATGAAAGTTATGAGGCCTATGGCCATTATGTGAAAGATACAATATGTCAAATTATGAAAGATATAATTTGTGAAGATATGAAAGGCATAACCTTGTGAATTTGTGAACTATGAATTTATGTGGCTAGGAGCCATTTGTGAACTATGAAATGATGTGGCTAGGAGCCATTTGTGAACTATGAAATGATGTGGCTAGGAGCCATTTGTGAACTATGAAATGATGTGGCCAGGAGCCATTCGTGAGCTATGAATCTATATGACCTATGAGGCCAAGGGCCAACTTGTGAACTATGTGAAATGTGAATCTATGAGGCCGAGGGCCAATTTGTGAACTTGTGAATCTAAGAGGCCGAGGCCAATTTGTGAAGCTATGAGTTTATGGATCTGTTAGGGCGGGGCCAATGTGTGAATGTCTTGAACTCTTTGGGAGAGCCAATCTATGACTTATGGCACAAGATCAATCTGAACTTAAGGCAATTAAATTAAATGCTCTCTTTATTTATATAAGCATTGATATGTTTTATGTTTCAAGTTAAGCATTGTTTTATTTAAGTATTACTATTCATGAGTTTGACTCACTTTAATTTGTGTTTATGCCTTAGGCACTCAACTTTGGAGGTCAACCTTAACCTGTGACTTTCGTCACTCAGTTGTCAACCCCTGAGTATCTAAGCTCTTAGATGATGACGTTCAAGTTATGGAGTTTGTTCAGATTGAAGTGTATGTAATTCGTTTACCTTTCCATGTTTTCGTTGTATGCCCGACCTTGAGGGCTGAGTCTGTATAGATATATATATGCACCTAGCTATCTTCAGAGGCATAACACTGTCTATTTATCTGCATTATGTTATGTTTGTGATCCTGGCATGGTAGTGGTAGCTCAATGGATATTAGTTTACGTTATTATATAGAATTAAGTGCTTCCGTTCAGGCCCCATATGATATGTATATCAGGTTATGCATCCGTGTCTATGTAAGTCATGCCCAAACTTTTAGGGGCGGGTTTGGGGTGTGACAAGTGGTATCAGAGCACGAGTTGCTATCTCACACACGGGTCCATTGAGCTGTAGGATGTCTAGAAAAGAGTTAGACTTCATGCATGACATCCTTAGTGCATACGAAAAGACTGATAGCAACATTAAATGTAATTTGTTTACGTTAACGATTATAAGCCATGTTTATTGTACCTTCCTTGTATATATATATTGTGGTTGACTGTTGTGTAGAGCATGGCAGAAATAAGGATTGAGGATCACCTCGGGTTGAATAAAAAAAGAAAATGATTGGTAAGTAATGCACATGCAATTTTGGTTATTATTTGTGAACTGATAGTTACCTATCATTTATTTAGATGAATTGCTTAAACACTAAGTATGGAATATTTAGTTATGATATAGTGATGTCTTCCTTGTCATGGTACTGTTTGAACCTATGATTTAAAAACGTTATTGTGATACGTACGTTGATGAGTTATGTTTTGGATACTAGTTGAATCATGTTACGTATGATCGGCTACACAAGAAAGTTATGTATACAATGATCTATAAGAGAAGTGAATTATTCTATTTTGTTAAGCATACGATAATGACATGAGATGACAAGCAATGCTTTATTTTCTGATATGCTACGTTACGAATTAAGAAATGATGATCCATGTATGTAAAAGTATTAATGGCATCCTTGATACAAGGCCCTTACCCGAGGATAATAATACCGTGGTTTAAGTATGTTACAAGATATCTCTTGCCACCAACGGTTTTGTACGGGTGGATTATGTTTTTCCATCGACGGTCTTGTACGGATGGTACCACCGACGGTCTTGTACGGGTGGATTATGATCAAGCATAACTTCTGATTTTCTATTTTTGGTTCAAGTATAACTAAGAATATGTTTTTGTTTATCCGTTCCATTTATGTTATGCTATAACGTGATGTGAATTGATAGTGTCAAATGAGTCCAATTTATGTGTAATCAGGATTTGCTCGTGGAATCTGTGATCTGTGATCTGAAGTCTATAATCTGGTTTGTTTACGTATATTCTGTAAATTGCGATCAATATTTCTTGTGAGAAATGATTGAATGATATGAAGGACCTCACCCACAACACGTATCTACTTACATGAGAGGCAGCTAATGACTACTTCGGAGTCAAACTAAATAGATAAGTCACCGCAAGAATTCAAATTCTGCCTTTGTATTAAGTGATTTAAGGTTGAGAGACCATTCCTGTGAAATATTTATGTGTAACTCTATGTAAATGATAGATATTACGAGATTGTCCTCTATATGGAGGTTATGATGTGAATTGTTTTGCGTGATATTGAGGGTTTCGGTGAAAACAAATGGACATGGGTTAGCGATATGTATTGGGCATTTACTATTGAATTAATCTTACCAAAAAATTATGTCTTACTAAGAACTATGAACCTTGAGGTTACGAAATCAAATTATTTCTTTGCCATACTACTACATGTGTTGTTTGTTTGATTGATATTATAGAATCTAGAAGGATGTGATTCTTATGGTTACTGACTTATGATCCTATGAACGAACCTGGTAGAATCTACGTACGAGGAATAACTGGAAACTCTATGTATGTTAACTAATCGAGCCAGATGATTGGTCTCTATTTTCTGTATGACCGTTTGTTGATCCACTGTAATTACAAGTTGTAAAGACGAAACCATGTGAGTGACTTCGTGTCTTCCTGTGAGAAGAGGAAGAATTGTTTGAATAGTAGAAAAAGGGGGGCTAAATTAATTTGTGCTATGACAAGGAAAAGTGCTAGTAAGCGAAAGTGTTATATCTTACAGTTATAAATGATTAGTCAAGTATGATTTTGAATTCAATTTCTGGCTTTGTTTTGATAATTGTATTTATTATTTAGATTTGAACTTATGACGGCATGATCAGGTGTCTATAATGGGATTCGTCTTTCCACCGTTCAGATTTTGTCAAGAAGTAGAGAATGTGGTTTAAAATCTACATAACGATATGATTTTGATATGTTTTTGTAAATGAAAGATATGGTACCTCTTAGGTAGAACCTTATTTGGTAGGTTCTAAGATCTGATTCAATGATGCATAATCGGATTTAATTCCAACAACATAATTGAGTTATTTTGGGAACAATATGTAACCGTAATGGTCATGTCCCACCGAGTAAATTGCACTATAAGATAAGTTTGAACGTGGACTCTCTAATCAAAATTGCGTATGAACTATTACAGTTGGGCGTACATCTATGAGATTTCAATTTCGGAATGATTAAACGATTGGATTTTGTCCTATATGTTTTTATGCATGACCATTTATGTATATATATGCCTTCTTGCGTATAGAAAAAAAAATAAAGATTGAAAAGAAGAGCATAGCTTTTCGAGGAAGTAAGTGAGGAAGTGAAAAGGTTGTAGAGATTTCAAAGCTTACGGTATGTTTGATCTTTTAATTGCCCCCTCTTGAAGTTGAGTAGGAACTCTTCTATGTGAGTGCCTTTAAGGAGGAATTGTTTGATGGTTTTCACTATGCTATGTTGTTAAATGTCAATGAAATAAAGAGTTGGTGATGCCGTTAATTAAAGTGCAATTGGGAATGATTGAGAAATGTTATATGTCCAGGACGGAACTAGACTTATAACCAGGCGAATCAAGTTTGGAGGACCAAACTTCTTAAGGTGGGGAGAATGTAATGACCCCAATATGCGTAGATTCAACTATATCTATTGGAGTTGAAGCTAGGTGTAATGGAAAGTTGTTAAAGGTTTGGTGAATGTTTGTGGAGAATCTCATGTTTTATTTTTGGATTGGGGGATTTTGATTGAGGTGGTAATATGATGGTAAAGTAAGATTTAACCAAAGAATTTAATTCGGATAGTTATTTTACGAACAGCTGCCACTCTTTTGCCCTTTTCTTTGTCCACACTTTGAATTTGGATATGAGGTTAAAACCATTGGAAAGCTTATTTCCGGGGCTTCAATTTGGACACAAGAACGACCTAAAACGGAGTTCGGATGGGAGAGTTACACCTGGTTGAAGTTTTGGAATCTGTGCTGTGAGAAGGTCCGCTCGAGCGGGGTTTTCGGGACAGCAGCTTTAAAATCGTGATTTTGGATCATTTCTTGATATTTTCTTTTCCCCTCTTCTTTCCTCTTCTTCCTAGTCCGAAACCCTAGCCCCAAACTCTTGAATTCCTTCACTTTGATCATGACCCACCATGGTTTTTGGCATCAAGGAGGGAGAGTAAGGGCGGATCAATGTTTCACCCGATTAGAACTTGGATTTGTGAAGGCTCCTTCTCAAGCTCACCTCTTTGCTTGATTTTTGAGGTAAGGGTTTTAATACTTATCAATATTTACATCCATAGTCAGATTTGAGTTATTCCATTGTTTAATTGTGCAAACTTTATATATTTGAAGTATATAGAAGAAATTATGAGATTTTGGGAATTTTGGGTTTGAACAATGGGGATTTTGGAAGGTTATGGTTGTTTTAAGTATGAAATTGATGATTGAAATGTTGAAGGAATGTATATTGCATGTAGATTTGGTTTGAATTCAGTTGTTTTGCAAAAGTAAGATTGAAGGTTGAATGTAAAGTTGGAACTCAAATTGGAACTCCAGATTTTCAGAAATTTTCCTGGTACGCTCGAGCGGCGGAAGTCCCGCTCGAGCGGGAAAAATGACCTCCCAGCAGTTTCGTATTTTATATAGTCCGCTCGAGCGGCCAAAGTGGCACTCGAGCGGGGAACCCATTTTCAGGCAAAATTATTGTTTGTTCAGTTTTGAATGCTCAGCCCTCTGGTATGTTTAGAATAATTTTCTGATGACTTTAAGATGATTATAAATTCATACGAATGTAATGGCTCAGGAAAGAATTTCTTAATGATTTAAGAGGGAAAGGGAGTTAATTTGTAAGTTATGATTGTGTGCAGAACGTACTCCGAGAGGGACAAGCGCTCCATTGTAACTCGGTGAGTAGTAGTACTATAAATGTACATCAATTATCGTTAATAATTGGTATTGTTATTAACATTCTGTTTTTCCATGGTAATTACGTTAACATGTTTGTATTTGAGAATTGGTGTGAACATGAAAGGATTTAGCATCCATTGATGTGTCTCTGAAACTATTCTGTATTCCGCCTACGATTAATGGTTATCGGTAATGTACTATATTCTACATAGTAGTGTGTTTTATTCTTGTTACAAGACATTATTAACATTACATTATCCGTAGATTAACCTTAAGGACTTATGGTGAACAAATGGAACAATGATGCTTATGCATCGAACTATTCAGCTTTTATCAAGGATAGTTAAAGGCATTATGAGGTAATTATTTTGTCTCTACAAATAGCCTGTGATGGCACATGTACAATTTGTGAGATCGTTATACGTATTGCTAATAATTACCATTAGTATTTTGTATATGAACTTGAAGTTATTTTGTTGTGTTACATATGAGCGATATTGAGAACCTCGACACCAAGCATAAAGATTTAACATCATTATGTGACCCACATGAGAATGAGAATTATTCTCCTTTGTTAAGTGAATGATAATGACAAGATATGACAAGAAATACTCCTTATTGATGTACCATGTAGAATTAAGTGTGAATTGATTGTGTTTATGATTCAAGCTTAATGACTATGCATGACTTTGTTTAGGTTATATATGACATAATATGTGTGGTTTGATGTAAAACCTATGAATTATTGGTATGGAGCAAAGTGCTGTACGGAACTAAGTGCTGCAATGCGAGTCACCTCTAGAATCCGTACGAGCCACCTCTTGAGTCCATACATATGTGAACTAGGCTGAAAGCCGATATGAAAGTTATGAGGCCTATGGCCGTTATGTGAAAGATACAATATGTCAAATTATGAAAGATATAATTTGTGGAGATATGAAAGGCATAACCTTGTGAATTTGTGAACTATGAATTTATGTGGCTAGGAGCCATTTGTGAACTATGAAATGATGTGGCTAGGAGCCATTTGTGAACTATGAAATGATGTGGCTAGGAGCCATTTGTGAACTATGAAATGATGTGGCCAGGAGCCATTCGTGAGCTATGAATCTATATGACCTATGAGGCCAAGGGCCAACTTGTGAACTATGTGAAATGTGAATCTATGAGGCCGAGGGCCAATTTGTGAACTTGTGAATCTAAGAGGCCGAGGGCCAATTTGTGAAGCTATGAGTTTATGGATCTGTTAGGCCGGGGGCCAATGTGTGAATGTGCGAACTCTTTAGGCCGAGAGCCAATCTATGACTTATGGACAAGATCAATGAACTTAAGATGAATTAAATTAAATGCTCTCTTTATTTATATAAGCATTGATATGTTTTATGTTTCAAGTTAAGCATTGTTTTATTTAAGTATTACTATTCTTGACCGAAGTTTGACTCACTTTAATTTGTGTTTGCTACAGAGGCACTCAACACGGAGGTCAACCTTAACCTGTGACTTTCGTCACTCAGTTGTCAACCCCTGAGTATCTAAGCTCTTAGATGATGACGTTCAAGTTATGGAGTTTGTTAAGATTGAAGTGTATGTAATTCGTTTACCTTCCCATGTTTTCGTTGTAGGCCCGACCTTGAGGGCTGAGTCTGTATAGATATATATATGCACCTAGCTATCTTCAGAGGCATAACACTGTCTATTTATCTGCATTATGTTATGTTTGTGATCCTGGCATGGTAGTGGTAGCTCAATGGATATTAGTTTACGTTATTATATGGAATTAAGTGCTTCCGTTCAGGCCCCATATGATACGTATATCAGGTTATGCATCCGTGTCTATGTAAGTCATGCCCAAACTTTTAGGGGCGGGTTTGGGGTGTGACATTCATCCACAACCATTTATGCAGTTAATCATTTAAGAAAATAGCCTCATGGCATGCATGCTATCATGGCAACACTCACACTCATGCAAGTATGCTAAAGCGTAAAACTTACAGTGTACCCCAAACCAAAATAAAAGCTGGTTAGAAATATGCATGATCCTAACTATGCTAAGATGCCTAATGCGACACATGCAATAATGCAATTAATAGGCTCGGCTACTAAGACAGCATATGAATGCAACAATTTGATATCATGCTTTGAAATACATATTCAAATAAGTGTAATGAAATACAATGCGGTTTGAATGATACGCCGAGCCTCGGTGCATGCAAGACAAATAAATGATGCAAACATGCAAAGCATAAGGTATGCTAATTGAAAATAACCCTAAACTAACCATCGAAAGTGGTTAAGTAAAAGGGAGAAAGACGTGGGGTTAGAAGACATGCACACACACACGCACACTTTTTACAACATTACGCCCTCTTGAAAGAGGGTCTGAATAAATAAGCTAAGCTACACTAAGCTAAGTTAATTATTACAAACCAACTAATTAACTAGTCTAAGCTAATTAATTACAAACCGAATTGAATAACTAGCTATGCTAAGCTAATTAAAATATTACAAAACAGATTAAACTAATTAATTACAACACTTATATTATTTAGCTACAACTAACTAATAAAGGAATTAAGTGGCCTTGCGGGCGAGGGAGACATGCATGCTCGGTTGGCTTCCTCCAAAAAATCCATCACCTTGCCATCAGTTGCCTCTATTTGCACTCACGTTGATCTCTGAACATTGTACCAACTTCCAGGCTGCTTTTGCTCCAAAACAGGAACACTTTTGCCCAAAAATTGATTGGTGGCCGGTCGGCCACTTTAACTGGCCGGTCGGCTAGTCCAAGTGGCCGGTCGGCTACTTCAAGTGGCCGATCGTCCACCCCTTTTTCCAGACTTCTATTTTTGCTGCAACAGAGAGCAACAGAGGCAAAGCAGTGCATTTTTCAAGGAATGTGTGTACTGTCACTCTCCTCATCATTTCTCAAGCTCAAAGCAATATGTCACTTGGCTCTCAAGCCACCAACGAAGCATTTTCAATGCAGGATGGCCAAAGAGTCAAGCTTGTATAAGCTTAATGAATGCACAAATAAGACTCAAAAGACCACCACTCTATCATGTATGATCAAGGGTGATGGTGACCAAGAAACGTGACACGTTTCATCACTTTGAGTATGAAACGTCCCGCATTTCTCGCATTTGGATTAACGTCCGACCTGAACACATGCAATGCAATACAAACAAGCTTATCTTGCTCAAGTTTTACTTGTCATGTTTTGTTTACACATTTTACATTACCGATTAGTTCTTTAACCAGTTAAGTCCAAAGTGAAAGTTCTCTAATTGGAAAGAGAGCTTAAGCCACAAGAGCCTTGAGCATGAAAGAGGTCTCATGCTGTTGGTTAGGAGGAATCCTCAAGAGAGGATTAAAACCATTAGGCATGAGAGCCTCAAGTTCACACTCAAGCCAACAAGGGGCTCAAGTCCACTTTCAAAGCAAAACAAAAAATTGAAGAATAGGGGGAGCTCGTAGACTTTTCAATGCTGAAATGAAATGAAAAATAATACTACAACATGCAAACAACTCATGTACAACATGTTAAGAGTAAAAAACATCAAAACTAGTGAAGAGCACTACACTAGAGGCATGCAATATCAAGCTCAATTGACCAAACCAGCTTTGGATAGAGCTAAAACATACCAAAACAATGGCTAAACATGTTGAGATAGAAGCATAAAAGGCAAGAAAAACATGCTCATGTGTTAGTTTGCAAAGAAGGCTCAAGGCACAACTCTCAAAAGCAATGAAAAAGTGAAATAAGTGAGAGTGTGACAGAGTTGTATGCACTGAAATCACATGTAAAATGATGCTACAACATGCAATCAACACATGCACAACATGTTAGAGGCCTTAAAACACTAAGCTAGTGAAGGCATTTGCACTACAACCATACAAGGCAAGACTCATATGATCAAGACAGCTCAAAAAAAGAGTTAAATCATGTCAAATCAGAGCCTAAAACATGCTGAGATCATGTCACAAAAGGGTAGAAAAACATGCTCACATGTTCGGCTATCTACACTTGCAAACAAGACACAAGAAGGGGAGGCCACCCCTTCCTATTTTGGACCTCAAAACCAAGTTTTTACCACTGAAATTCCCCTAGAATTCATTGGTTAAAAGGCCAAAAAAAAGTTGTTTTAAAAGCTTGAAAAATGGCACAACACTTTAGCAAACAAGCTACAAAAGGGGTGGACCACCCCTAACTCCAAAACAAACCTCAAACCACCATTTTTAAACCATAAGAACAGAGATTTCAGAGGTTAAAACCAACCTCAAAACAACATGCAAAGGTGGCCAAACAAGTAACTAAAACTAAGGTTAAATGAGGAAAGCTTTATACCTTTGAAGCACAGCACTAAAATAGCAACAATTCTGAGCTAAAACCACTCTTAAGAACTCAAACTAGGTCTCCAAGAACCTCAGCTCCGAGATGAAGGTGTTTGGTTAAGGGTCCTAGAACAAAAGTGTAGAGAATTCTCACTTTCAAACACAAAATAGGGAGAGTGAGAGAGAATTCTAGAGAGAGAGAGAGAGAGAGAGAGGAAATTTGCTCACAAATTTTTGTAACCCCTCAAATAGGGGAGAGACCCGCCATTATATAGAAATGCAAACCAAAAGCTTGCATTCATCCCTCCATACATGTGTATGGAGATGGCAATTAGTGATCAACAGCTGGCACAGTTGGCAAGAAAATATCTGACAAGGAGAAAAAAATGTCCGTCGGCCACTTTAGGTAGCCGACCAGTGTAGACACCCCATTTTTGACCGTCCTCAAGACTTGGACGTCACCGTTTGAACACCCGGTGATCATCCATGTTTGTGTTCGTTTGGAGTTCCCGGAGGTCTCGGCTACGCGCCTTGCCTCAGGATCTCCGAACTCGACCGTTTTCTGTCTGGTTTTGCACCAAACACTTGTGTTTTGCTTTGGAGGGGCAGGGAATGCCTTGTGAGGCATCCCCACACATCACCGGCCATGGCTAGAGGCCACCGGCTGTTGTTTGTGTCCACCGGCAATGTATATTGCCGACCGGCACTCTTTTTGGCCGACCGGCCATCAATTTTGTCAAAATGACAATTTTGGCCAGCCGGTTACAGTTCATCTGCTTTTAGCAGATATTTTGTGCCAGCTATGATAGCTGGCACCCACCCCCTCCATACTGCGTGTATGGGGATTTCCCTCTTGAATGGCTTGTTTTGTAAGCCTTACAAGAGGGAATTGCCTATATAGGAGAGCTTCCTCTCTTTGGCCAAGGGTTAGACCTTTTTTAGACATTTTAGACAGCTTTGTAAAGCTTGAGTTCTAGGGTTAGGGTTAGATACATATTCTATCTCTATAAGTGTGTGTTTTGTCCTAGTTTTGTTCACAAACACACACCAACACACCATCTCTTGGACTTGAGACCCTTGGAAGGTTGTTTTAGTGTTTTGGAGCTGGATTATAGCCAAGGAAGGCTGTTGGAGCATTGCTTGTGAAGGTGGTCTTCAAGGGTAAGAAACTTCCCTTTTATTCCCCATTTTTACATTGCTTTTCTACCTATCTTAGAACTGTTTTTGTGCTTAGTGTATAACATAAAAAAGTTCTATTTTTTAGCCCTCTTGATTGTTTGTTAAGAGTGTTTTGTGGTTTGGAGGTGTTTGACCAACCTTAGGCCTTGTAAGGCACCTTTTTGTGCTATTTTGTGCAAGTTTCGGGACTTTGGTGTTTGGGCCTTTTTAGCACTGAAATCTTGAGGGATTTCAGTGGTGAAGATGGTGCCTTGAAGTCTCAAAAAGGGGAGGGCCACCCCCCTCTCCTTGTTGTCCTTGAAAATGACCAATTTTGGCCTCTTAAGGGAGCATCTAGCCTACGCTTTTATTGATCATGTCTTGGCTGTTTTTCATGCTTATATTGTCATAATATAACATGGTATTAAGTTGGTTTTGGTACACCATGCACGCTTAGCATACCTACCATGTAATGCCTTGTTATTGCCTTAATATGCCTTAGGTGATTAGCCTTTGTTCTAGCATGTTTAGGCTTAGCCTTGTGAAGGTTTTGTGCTTGTTTTTCCATGTTTTAGGTCTGTCCATGTTTGTTTGAGTCGATCTTGGCATGCATTATATAGCTCCTTTGTATTATGGCTTGTATGCTTCGAGTAGGTGAATGTGTAGCATGCATAGCTTGCATTAATTTAGTGGTTTGGAACCACTTAGCATGTCATTTCAGTCCCTTTGACATACTCATATGCTTGCCTTGGATGCCTCTTTGAAGCTTTGAAAGCTTGTGTTGTATGCTCCATGTTTTAGCATTTGTGGATGCCTTTGGATTTGAACCATTTAGATGCCATCTAGGTGGTCTTATGGGCTTCATTTTGTGTCCTAAAACTCTGTTTATGGTCACTTAAGTCTTGCCATGTGTGGTTATACTAAGTGTAGTCCATTGCCTCTTTGGTGAGCCTTGAGTGCTTGGGACATGTTGCATTCTTATGTTTGTCTTGTTTAAGTAGGTTTGCAACCATGTTTTAACATGATTTTCAGAGCTTATGTTGCAAGCCATATGTCCATGATAGCCTCCTTTAAGTGTGCTTGAAAGTTGCTTGTTTGATGCTTAAGGTTTGGACCACAACATGTGCATGTGTGCATGTGTGTTTAGCTTTCATTTTTGAGCACTTTGGCCACTGTTTTAGGCCTATTTAGAGCTGCCTAAATCATGTTTAAGTCCATCTTTTCATTAGCTTGCATTGCCTCATGTTTGCTTGTATGCTTGCAGAAGTGTCTTGCCATGCCATGTTGCATCCTTAGCTTGCATGCCTAGGTTGCATTACATCTTGCATGCATGCCTTGTTCCTTGATTTGGTGATAGGAATTGGGTCTTGGTTTGTTTGTTTGGTTTGCATTTCATTTAACATGAAAGTGCACAACTTGGTTCTTTGGGCCATCATGCATGGAAATGCGCGATTGATGGTCCGAGAATCGAGGCACGTGCCCCTTTGAGTCACAAACATGATAGGGGGCATGATTGGTGCATACATTGCTTGAATTGTATTGCCATGCAAGTTCTGCCCTCTCTTCTTTGTGAGTTGCGGAGTTCTGCGAGCATTCTTTGCCGACGGCGATGATTGACCGGCAGTACATCATCAGCCGATGGATGCATCTTGTGCCGATGACCACAATTCATTGCCGATGGCTATTCTACTCAGTCGGTGGTGATCCCTAGTATCTGAAGAGGCATCTTTGAGACTTTGGCAGTCTTTGGAAGGGCAGAGCAGGGAAAATAGAGGCAATCTTTGCATGGCAGCGCAATTCCGAGCAAGACCCGAACATGCGTTGCATCAGGCTCTCCTCCCGAGGCGGTTTACTGTTTTTCCTAGTGTAGTTAGTTGTTAATTAATTAGGCAATTTGTAATTAGCTTGCGTAGTTAATTAATTTGTATTATTCTTTTGATCCCTCCGAGCGTGGGCGAATCTGTAATAAGTGTGGGTGCGTGTGCGTGCATGTCTTCCAACCTCCACTTCTTTCTCCCTTTTACTTTCCTGCTTTGATGGTTAGTATTAGGACACGTTTAAATTAGCATATCTCGTGTAATGCATGCATGCATCCATGCATTTGTCTAGCATGCGCCGGGCTCGGTACATCATACAAACTGCATTGTATTTTCATTTCCAAATTGAATACGTGATAATTGAAACATTTCACATGCCATGTTAGGGTTTGCCAAGCCTACTCTAACTGCATCCTTGCATGTGTTGCATTAGCCACTCAACATGAACTAGGACATGCATGTTTGCTAACCAGTTTATTGTTTTGGCACGGAGTACGATGTAAGTATTTATGCTTTAGCATCTCGCATGCGTGTGAATGTTAAACATGACAGCATGATTACCATGTGGCTAAGTGCTTATATGAGATAAAATGTTTGAATGCCTGTGGGTGAAGGTTGGATTGTTTGAGTTGGAAAAACTCATTGAAATCCGTGTTTTAGCCTACTTGCTAGTAGCAAATTTCAAAGTATTTTCAAAACAAACGGATATGCAATGCTTGTTTCCAAATTAGGCAATCTAGTCTATACTTGTTTGCTGTGCGCATAACATAGTAATTCTAGGCTAATAACCGGAACAAGAATACATAATGTTTTCAAAA
This sequence comes from Camellia lanceoleosa, assembly GCA_025200525.1. Lineage (NCBI taxonomy): Eukaryota > Viridiplantae > Streptophyta > Magnoliopsida > Ericales > Theaceae > Camellia > Camellia lanceoleosa. Next base: position 155,602,007 of record CM045759.1, read on the forward strand.
TCGGATATCATGGTTAGTAGAGGCCGATCCTCGGACCGGGCGAAAGGGGGTGCTCATAGCTGACCTTCCCGATCGTACCCAAGCGCCCGAGCCAAGACAACTTTGGTAATGACGGACACGTGGCCTTTGGCACCGAGTCAGGGTTTCCTAAATTTCTCCATTAAAAAATATTTAGGTGGCGACTCTGTATCTGGCAAAGCAGTCCATGTTTGGCACTTCTTTCAAAAAATCTGTTTTTCTCAAAACGATTTGCCAGAGTTGGACTCTTTGGTTCAGATTACGAACCGTGACACAAAAGGGAGTCCGAACTGTAGCGAGGTCCCTCGCGAACCTGTTACAGTTTCTGGCGACTCTGCTGGGGATTTAGAGAGCTTGACTCGAACTCGTGATATCCTGTTTTGACTACATTTATGTGTCTCTTTGCATTGCATGTGCATTGGTGCACCTAGGACATCGTGTTTGCCATCTGCCATTCCTGAACGGTTTGCCAGAGGCTTGTCTTGTCAAGGCATGACCATAAGGCTGACTGGTTATGGGCTCTGACACCATGGGAACACAAACCCCGGTTTTACCGGGGCACCCTTTTTGACCATTCGACCTAGTGCATATCGAAATCCATAGTGACCATTCCAAACTAGGATAGGTTGCTTACCCGATATAGGTTGTTTGAAACCGCTGTGTGCGTAGTGAAACCCTAGCTCCTGACAAAATAGGACAGGGAAACCCTACCCCAACATAGGGGTGTTTTTGCTCTCCCTACTTGTTATGTGCTTTTAGAGTGTATCTCTGCAGGGCACGCATATATCAGTTTGCAAAGTTTAAGCATCAGGCCCGAGGGCACCAGTATCAGTGTTGTTGAGAATCAGTTATGTCTGCGGGTATCAGTTCAGTTTTGAACAGTGATTACGAAACGATGATCGATAGTAGAGTCACGATTGATCGGCTACACCCGTGTTTGATCTGTTTGGGGTTGAAATACTGCTTGTTTTCTGTTTTAGTTTAGAGATTCAGAGAGTTGATCCAGAATAGTTAGTGTCTTCTCCTTGCTGAGGCAGGACTTAGCATGACGTAGAATTCAGAAGAGATCGTGGTCATGACGGCCGCGTTGGGTCAAGGAATCACCCCACAAAGTGACACCAATATTGATATGCAGCATCCACCCAGGTCGCCTGTCGCACACCCGGTTTGGACTCCTCAACTATATCAGGCTCGCGAGCCTACTACATTTGAACTAATGGGAATGATAGGTGATCTTCAAAGATCCGTGGCGGATCTCGCCTATGGAATGTCTGCTTCACCACCAGCCGCACCATATCTTGGGAGCTTTGTACCCTAAAGCCCCGCTATTGGGGCGTATAGTAATTGAACTTCGACCAACGGAGATGGCCTCCAACTATAGCAATGACGTATCAACCCAAATTCTAGATCGGTGAGGCTAGAGACAAAAGGCAAAACAAAAGGCGGAATCCGATCCTATCGAACAAGCTCTTGTGGGCGATAGAGGCTTTAAGCGGAGGGATGAACAAGCAACAGATATCTGCGGTTGTGATAAAAGGCATGGAGGATGCTTTCCCCACTCACTGAGGTAGTTCGATCAATCGAGAAGGCAGGATAGGCCCTGTCATGCCAAAACAGTTCTTCCCGCTCCCAACCCTACATCCGAGAAGGATCAGAAATCCAAGGTCGCACCCGCCGATCCGTTTGCCAGTGCATCTAGCAAGAGTGCTCAGGCTCCAAAGTACTTGCCTCGAGGGCGCAGGGTCTTCCATGCTCTCTACATGCCATTGTCCAAGGCACTTCAGATCCTTGCCGAGAGGGGACACCTTAAACCCTTGGAGCCTCGACCTCTGCCGAAGAATCTCCCTGCTATACATGACGCTGCTTTGTACTGTGCGTACCACCGGCAAACTGGTCATGCTACTGATAATTGCTTCCGCCTCCGTCATGAGGTATAGGATTTGACTGACAACGAGGTTATCCTCCCCCCCACCTCAGCAAAGTCCGTCACCACCCAGTTGTTGGATTTTGAGGACACAGACACTGCGAGTATGTAATTAGAAGGTGAAGCACTTTGGGCGATTACTGGCGCATTTTTGGATGTGGCATTTCGCACGCATTTTTGAGCATCTGTCAATGCTAATTTTGTAAATTCTAACTTGGGTGTCGAGTCAGTCTTTTGTTTTGTTTTGAGTCAGTCTCTCTGTATTGAGTCAGTCTTTTTGCTTACAGGGTCTGTCTTATTGTAATGAGTTAGTCCCCTTTCTACAGAATACCAAGTGATTCCGGGGTTGTTGCCTCGAATGCCGTTTTGTAATTATCCTTTTGTTTTTCCTTTTGAGTCTGTCTCGGTTGAGGAGCCAGTCACAATCAGGGAATCTGAATGAAACAACTGCGGTTATCACGTTTCAGTACTTATCGCTGTTTAAGCTAGTTATGCCAGAGGACGTGAATGGAACGACAGTACATACCACCTACTCTCTTGTGCCTTAAACATCGTTGCAATGACCAGCTTTTCATAAAAACCCTTTTCGAATACTGCGGTGATAAAAACGAAGAGGAAGGAATTCCTCAGGTTTTGCAAAATTTTGATCATTTTGGAGAGAAAGAGAGGAATGCTAAGCTTTTAATGAATGAAATCATGCTTGTCGGCATGAGTACTGAGAAGGACCCTAGTTCGATCCAGACTGGTTCCGCACTATCTTCAGCTCGAGCGATTTGTCGCTTTCTTAAAAACTTTCAAAAACAAAATGTTTTGCGCGGTCTTGCGAAGACTTGTGTGGAATCACTCTTGAGATTGTGCAACCTAGGATCGCTCTCAGCCTCAAGATTCAACCTATCTATTTCAAACCTGGAATCCGTTCAAAACGTTCAACTGTGCCATGAAACGCTTGTGTGGCCCAATTTGAAGTAGCCCTCGAGCAAGAAGCACCAAAGCCAGATTAAGAAGATCAGATCTCACCGGAAGAGGCTCGTGAAGCAACCGTGATGGACTTTTCTGCAAATCAACACAACCGTCACTCTCCTGGATACAGAGAGGCTTCAATCGCAAAACCATTTGGCATGGGCTTGCTACACTTTTACCCTTTGAGAGGCTCCTTTGGGTGAAAACCGGAAAGGCGACCGCAAAAGTTAAAGAAAAAAGAAATAAAAAAGAGACAAAAAAGAAGCAAAATAGGAAAAAGAACACAAAAATAGCAAAAGAAATAAAAAATGAAAATGCAAAAGAAAAGAATGAAAAAAGAAAAGAAAAAGAAAAAAGAAAAACATAGCTCGCAAGGTCGAAAACCTATGACAGGCGCCTTGGCAAAAGTTAGAGCCTAAACAGTGAAGGTTAAAATACCCGAGTGTACCTTAACCGGAACTACGTAAGGCTTGATTCCCTTGTTTGGGATACGTAGGCAACTTCATCTTGACGTCCAGCCCCCAACGCTTCCATAGCATCTCAGTCCATGTCATGGTTTTGATCACTTGTGCCTCCTCTGAATCCGATGTCTCGATTGCAGCAACCTAGAACTACATGATCAACTTCCTCTTGAAGTCCAACTACCAACACCTTCCAGGTGATTGTGTCCATATATTGATTCAAATCGTCTTCGTCTCCTCCGCGTCCGAGGGTTCGATCGTCATCAACGAGGACTGGCTTACAGCATGCCGTGGCATCATCCAAATAAGGGGGAACTTTCCGTTGCCATGCAGTGCCATAAGTTACCCTGAGATGCCGTCCAAACCAGAGGCAACTTTCCGTTGCCTTATCCCCCTTTAAGCCAGAGGCAATTTTCCATTGTCCCCGATCCGAGGTTGCGCATCCTGAGGGTAAGTTCCGTGCTCGTTGAGCATTGATTGTTTGCAAAAATAGTTTTTGAAAATTTTTACTAAGGTTGACTTATTTTCTCAAAAACTATTTCATTTTCCAAAATTGGACCATGTTTGGACCCAAAAGGGAAAATTTTCAGTGCTCACAGCCTGACTTGCATGATTTTCAAATCAAAAATCGAATAAGTGTGTTAATCCGACTCTCATTTTTTATCAAAACTGTTCTACAAAACAAAAAAGAATGGTCAAAATGACGAACTAGGGACGCATTCGAGTCAGGTCTTCTGTCTTTTCCTCGTCGTCAACATACTTGCCAGAAGGGCACTTTATTCACCGGAAGGAATAGCCGTGAGCTAAACAGTGTTGGGCGTGAACCCACAACCTCTCGTTTACCTATCAACCACTCTAGGAGGGATGAAAAATGAGAGAATAAAGAATAGAGAGGTGTAAGCAGAGAGAGAAATGAGCAAGAGGGTTTTGAGAGAAAAACCGAGCCTGAGGGCCGAGTGATGTGAGTATCACAAATCAGAAAGGGTGGGAAGTACCCGGAGGAACTAGCTCCCCGAGATTTGAGGTCTCTCCTTGTGTAAACACGTCCGTGTGTCGTGTCTTTTGATTTGTCGATTTCGATTTTAGCTTTGAGTCTTTTTCGAGCATGTCTCGTTATGTTAGGTCGTGTGCCTTTTGTTTCTTTGTTTGAGTCTGTCTCGCTGTGTTCTGTTGTAGGCTCGATACCCCGATCGTGAAACCCTTTTCCAAAATCGTTTGTGCTCAGGATGCTGTGCCATTCTCTACATTTATGCGAGGCAGGAGAAGGAAAGGGAAATTTGAGACACTCGAGCTTGTTTCAACTCCAACCGTTTCAGTTTTGTGGTCCGTCTTGTCAGATTGGGCTATTTGTTCAGGATTTGCTGTGTGCAGAATGAGCAAAGTCTTTGTATTATAAATTTGTATCTGAGATCAATCGATGAAGTATGGGCTGTATTATTCAGTTTAAGTTGTGGTTTGTATGAGTTGTTTGCTGTTAGTTGGTTGGTTATCCGATTATCATAATGCAAGTGCTCAATTTTCAGACAACAGATCAATATCATTTACATTTGAGGTGTAATATGATGCAATACAGTGCAAGGTATGAAATGCGCAAATGTAAACACTTTTTCAGACAAAAGGTTTGTTTCATTTTATAATCTTTTCAAGTACATAAGTTTTGGAAACAAAATCTGCCTGCGGCAGTACAAAGTACCCTAACTACTAACAAAAGAGGGGAAAGTGCAGAAAAAAAAAGAAAAACAGCAAAAATCTGTATCAAATGTCAAAAATGACTCCGGGGCTGTCAGTCTGTCCTAGTCCTCTTCCTGGACGAAGGTCCAGGAGCGTCATCACCGAGAGCACCACCAGGAGCATCACTGTCTGAGTCCGAGTCCGAGCCATCACCAGTCTCCTCCGCCTCTATCTCTGCCTCAGACTCGTCATCTGGAACTGGAGCCTGCGAGCTGCTCCCGACATGAGTGCGCCCCCCTCTGGTGCGGGGATATACTCTGCCATCCCGGGTAGAAATGGGAGGTCTAAGGGGCGCCACCCAGGAGGAATCTGGAAGGAGGTGAAAAAGCATGAAAGCGAATGCATCGAATCATCGTGAGTAGTGAATTAGTCAGAATCTGATGTATGAGTACGATGTGTGAATCTTGTGGCGATGAATCGGTCAAGGATCTGATGTATGCGATGTGTGTGAGTGCGTGGCGTGAATCGATATAGGATGCGATGTATGAGTACGGTGTGTGAATGCCGTGAGTAGATCAATCGGTCGAGAATGCGATGTGAGTCTGATGTATCAGTGCCGTGAAATTTGGGTGTCCAGTGTAGTGTTGTGCATCAGATTATGTAAAGCAGTTTGTGTATGGTTTGAGGCTGTGGTCAAGAAGAACATACCGGAATGCTGTAAAGGGCTAGGAGGTCGAAGGTCCGCTGTAGCATCCCCATCATGGAGGCATTCATCTCCAATGACTGCCGGGTGTACTCAGAGGAAGCCTGCAAAAGTATCAGATGCATCAGTATTCTGCAGAATATTAGATAAGCTGAAATTAAATAACTGTATAAGAATGAAGTAATACATACCGGAGGCAAATCGGGGACACCGACAAACTCGTGATCAGCCGGCGGAGCAGCAAAGGGGATCTGGTAGATCGCCCCACCCTGCCCTCTGAAAGTCAGTGAAGCAGGCAGAGCAGGCCAACCGGTCCCTCGCCCTCGCTGAACTCCACCCCAACCATGGACTCGAGCCCTCCTTGATACTCCCCCTCCAGCTCCTGCTCCAGCCGCTGGTGCCGCAGGTCTCTCTCTCTCTGCTCGATGGCTGCCGCTCAGAGGCCGCATGATGAAGGTCCGGACGTACTCCGAGTAATCGCCCTCGCCCTTGAAATCGTCTGCCTCCCAGCCAATGGTGTAGTCCGCCATCTGCTCGGCGGTGAATCTCTCGGTATCCCTCATATGCTCAGGAGGGTGCACCGGGACTATCTGCTCCGGTAAACCCAGGGTCTGACGCAAGAAACGCTCGCCCAGGTACCAAGCCCGACAGACCGGGCCCTCCAGCAGAATCCGAAAACGCGAGGTCTCATCGGCACCGGCAAACCGATCCCGCATCATGGCTGGCAAAGGAGCCCAAGGCTGCCAGGTGATCTGAAAATGAAATACAGTTTGTTATCTACTGTTATTGAAACATGCAGTGGAAAGACGAAGCTTAAATGAACTGCTAGTAAAACATACCTCTGCGGGGGTGATGGTGTCGAAGTAGCGGCGGAAGAAGCTGAATGTCTCTCGGGGCCTCCGTACGCACCTCCCGTCGAAGCGGCGCGAGAACGGGACGACGAGAGGGGTCTCTGCATCGGGTACGGGAGCAAGCCTAGGAAAGTAGGCATAAACCCACAACTGCAAGATAAATACCAGTGCATTTATCAGATAAAGCAGAATATAGAACAAAAGCAAAAATAGCAAAGCCGTGTGTTGTGCAGTGTATTGTGCAGAGTGTACAGCGATGTGAAGTCGGTGTAAAAAGGTAAAGTATGTGTGTGTGTATACGATACAGGCAAGTATAAAGCAAACTACAGTGTGCGGTGTCTGATCTGAAAATGTAGTACAGAAATGTAAAAGCAAAGAAATGTACCTCTCAAACACGCCAATAGCCCCCAAGCAACTGTCCGCTGCCGCGGGAAGCTGAGCTCATATATCCATAGAGAGTGGCCAGAGCGGCGCCACCCCAGTCGTAATGCAAGATATCTCTGGCGTCCACCAGTGCGCTGAGCAGGCAGAGAGGCACGGTGTTCGCTCGGTCGGCGAAAATGGTAGTCCCCAGCAGAAACATCAGAAAGCCGCGTGCGTATCTCTCCACGGCCTCCTGAGTCATCGGGGCTGCATCAACAAGGGTGGGCTGGACCCTGAACTGCACCTCGAACCAGGAATATCGGACGAAGCCGGGACGCGCCAGAGGCGGCAGCTCGCCGAGCAAGTAAATCTGAGCGGCCTCCCACTCATCCATATCAGTATCGAAGGGGATCGGATCACCCCCTACCCCGATGCCTGTAAGCATCGAGAAATCGTAAGGGGTCATCGTCATGTCCCCTGCCGCAGAGAAATGGAATGAATCGGTGGTGTCCCACCACCTCTCCACCAGAGCGGCAAGGAGAGGTCTGCATGTAGTAAGCCTGGAGAGTCCTCTGCAGAATGCGCCAAAGCCGGCCTGGTCCACGATGTGGCGAACTGCGTCGGGAAGCTCGGCGTACCACTCACGAGCGACAGTGTTCCCATACCCGCGGATGGTATGGGAATCTCCCTGTTTTCAAACAAGTAGTCACGAAACAATATAAAATGTACAGTTTTGAATAAACAGTCAAAATCAGTGCAAATTTAGCATGCGTCTGAGTTTTGATTCAAGCGAATCTGGGTGCGGTGTGCTTCTGATGAACTACAATGTGTGATGCATCGGTGTGTTTGAGTGGTTGATGCAAATGTGGCATGCGTGCATATTTTGATTCAAGCAGTATCGGTGCGGTGTTTGCGGCAAAATACGGTGTGCCGTGTGTTGAGTGGTTCAAGGCTAGTGCGGTGTGTGCATGTGTCGGTCTTAAACAGATATCAGTTGCAAGTGCGTTTGCGATCAACTACAATATGACAGTGTATCAGTGTATCTGAGCTAAGCAGTTAAAGAATGTAATCAGCTGTGGCAGTTGGCAGTTAAACATTCTACATTGCAGAAAGTAAAACAGAGAAAAATGTTACCTCGAAAGCGCCGAAGGATAGGTGAGAGGCAGGCTCATGTAGCAGAAGCTTGGGATCCAACGCCATGTCGAAACTCCTGAACTGGCGCAGTCCGTCGGGAGGCAGGACGTGAATCGCCGGCCGGTAGGTCGCCGGGTCGAACGGGCGCTCACTCAAAGGTAGGAGCTCAGCCCCGGGATCCATCTCGTGATCCGAGGGAGTCCCACGGCGTGGAATATCAACGGCCATGTCAAGAATGATGAGAAAATCACCGGAGGGAGGAAAACCGGGCTAGAATATGGAAAGCCAACCGAAAAGTCAACCCCCGAGAGGGTGGAAAATGGCCGGAAAAGCCGGGATGTGGAAAGGGTACGGAAATCAAGAGGAAAGCAAGGGGAACAAACCCCAAAAAGGTGAAAATGGTAAAAGAGGCACCGAAACAAAGATTTGTTCGGATGAAAATGTCCGAAACGCGAAGGAAATCGCGAATCCGACGACGAAACGGGTGTAGAACGCGAAGAAAGCAAGGAAATGAGGAAGGAAAAGGGCTCTAGAGAGAGAGGAGTGTTTTTCGGCTAAGGAGGAAGTGAGAAATAGGGTTTAGAAACCCTATTTTAAAAGACCCTCGGTGAAATGTCGAATTTGCCCCGACTCAGGGACTTTTTGCCGGTCGGCAACATTTTGTGCCGGCCGACATAATATTGTGCCGATGAAAGTATTTTGAAGCCGGTGGACAGCCGGTGGCTTCCCCTTCCGGCCGGTGGTGTTCCCACAGCCTTGTTTAGGCCATATGAGTAGTTTTTGGTCTTCATAGCTCAAGAAAGTGCAAGAAAGTGTATCTCCAACGCTCAACCGGCCTCCGTTTTGACCTCGGACCGCGTCTGTTGTGCATGGCACTCGAATTTGTGCAAGGTGTATCCTTTTGTATCCTTTTGCCTTTTGCAAGATTCAAAAAGTTGCCCTCGTGTGCGTCGTACGCATTCATCGCACCATTTCAGTGCATTGCATCGCGCCGTCGTGCGTCTCACAGTTGCATTGTTATGCACGTACTACACGCGTTGTAACACACACCCCTTGCATTGTCATGCACATCTCTCATGAATTGTCATTGCATTTTATTACAAGCATTGTCATGCATTTCAATACATATGTCGCCTCGTGCATCGTTTGCGTTGTCGTGCATTTCCTTACCATTGCATTGTCATGCTTTCCAAAACACATGCGTTGTTACGCATTTAAGTCCATTTGCATTGTCACGCACTTCGAAAGATGTGCATTGTCACGCACTTAGATTCGTTTGCATTGTCATGACTTTCAAAAGGAAAACATGCGTTGTCACGCATTCGAATTCATTCACATTATCATTTGCATTTCATTTCAATTCCTTTTAGGTATGCATGCCTCAATTCCTATGAGGCATGCGTGTCTCATTTGCATCATTTTGCATCCTTGAGGCATGCGTGTCTCATTTGCATTTCATTTTCCAATTCTATGAGGCATGCGTGTCTCATTTGCATCATTTTGCATCCTATGAGGCATGCGTGTCTCATTTGCATCATCTTCCATTCCTTGAGGCATGCGTGTCTCATTTGCATTGGCATGCGTGTCTCGCTTGCATTGTGCATCGTTTTTGCCCAACGGTCCAGGAGACCTAAAATCCTTGGGAGGTGCAAGACCTTCATACGCGTTATCTGAACGCACCGCGTTGTTTTGCGCATCTCATTGCATTTGGCATGCATCCCATCACGCGATCTTGCGCATCGCACTGTCTTGTGCACCGCATCTCAATTCATGCATTGCTCCAAATGGGTCTGGCGAGACCTTAAACACGCACGGTCTAGGAGACCTTAAATCCTTGAAGGGTGCGAAACCTTTGATGCATTGTCATGCATTACATTGTAAATATTGCATTGTCATGCATCATTATAGATATTGCATATGTCATGCGTAACAAAAAACAACAAAAAAACAAAATATACTGCATTGTCATGCATTTCATCGTAATATAGTGCATTGTCATGCATTTCCATTGTAAATATTGCATTTACATTCCATTGCATATTTGTAGATATTGCATTGTAGCTTGCATGCATCCACTGCATCATCCTCCATCTATGGCTTGCACCTTTCCTTGTTGAGCTTGGTCTAGTATGTGCCCTTACTTTTCACGTCAAAACACAGTTCTGCATGTGTACGCGCCTATTCCACGTTGGTATGTTGGTTTGAGGGTTGCGGTACCTTTTCTGTGTTAGACATGGCTTGTACGTGTACATGCCTTTCCTAGGCAAGATTTGGTTTGGCCCGTGTGCCATATCCGTTGTATCCATCCCCATTGCATTTTAGTTGCATGCATTCATTGCTTCACTCTCCATCTATGGCTTGCGCCTTTCCTTGTTGAGCTTGGTCTGGTATGTGCCCTTACTTTTCACGTCAAAACACAGTTCTGCATGTGTACGCACCTATTCCACGTTGGTATGTTGGTTTGAGGGTTGCGGCACCTTTTCTATGCTAGACATGGCTTGTATGCATACATGCCTTTCTTAGGCAAGACACGGTTTTGGCTGCACGCCATATCCATTGTAGATATTACATTGTAGTGTAAGTTTTGCATCCGGCATTAGGATCATTGTTCTTCCCCCAGCGGGTTGTCACCCCACTTATGTCATTCCACCCAATACTCGTTCTTGTGTCTGTCTACATTACTCATAGTTCTGCATGTGTACGCGCCTATTCCACGCTGGTATGTTGGTTTGAGGGTTGCGGCACCTTTTCTATGGTAGACAGACTTGTTACCTCCATCAATCTATTTGACATTTGTGTGGTTTCGAACCGCTCGTGATTGGATCATGATTCAATTGCTTTGCATGTAGTTTGCATTGTTTCGATTGCATTGCATATCATTTGCATTGTTTATACATAGTTTTGTATATATTGCATATCATTTTGCATTCGTTATTGCATTGTCATGCATGTTACTAACAACATCGTACCTGTTAAGTTTGTTTTCTTTATAGGCACGATATTGTATGTACGGTTCATTTGAGGTCGGTGCAACCGGACGAACTGGACAGGTATTGCATCCTCCGCGTGAGACGTATTGAGAATTACATAATTCTCTTACATCCTTTCTGCATTGTAGTGTAGTTTGGTGTATGCTAGCTTAAAACTGTCGCATGCATGCTTCGTTACAGCTTTCTTTGCATGATCGTAAGTTATGCTCGGCTTCTTGCATTGTCTTGCATTTTGCCCCTGCCTTCGGGCGCATACCTTGTTTGTCTTGCATGATTGTCCAAGTCATCGGCCTTGTCAAAAATGGGTCGTCTCTGGGCTTTGACATTCACTCCCGTCATTGTTATGACTTTCGAGTTCTGTCAAAGAGGGGCAACTGTAGACACCCCATTTTTTACCGTCCTCAAGACTTGGACGTCACCGTTTGAACACCCGGTGATCATCCATGTTTGTGTTCGTTTGGAGTTCCCGGAGGTCTCGACTACGCGCCTTGCCTCAGGATCTCCGAACTCGACCGTTTTGTGTCTGGTTTTGCACCAAACACTTGTGTTTTGCCTTGGAGGGGCAGGGAATGCCTTGTGAGGCATCCCCACACATCACCGGCCATGGCTAGAGGCCACCGGCTGTTGTTTGTGTCCACCGGCAATGTATATTGCCGGCCGGCACTCTTTTTGGCCGACCGGCCATCAATTTTGTCAAAATGACAATTTTGGCCAGCCGGCTACTGTTCATCTGCTTTTAGCAGATATTTTGTGCCAGCTGTGATAGCTGGCACCCACCCCTTTCCCCTCCATACACGTGTATGGGGGGATTTCCCTCTTGAATGGCTTGTTTTGTAAGCCTTACAAGAGGGAATTGCCTATATGGGAGAGCTTCCTCTCTTCGGCCAAGGGTTAGACCTTTTTTAGACATTTTAGACAGCTTTGTAAAGCTTGAGTTCTAGGGTTAGGGTTAGATACATATTCTATCTCTATAAGTGTGTGTTTTGTCCTAGTTTTGTTCACAAACACACACCAACACACCATCTCTTGGACTTGAGACCCTTGGAAGGTTGTTTTAGTGTTTTGGAGCTGGATTAAAGCCAAGGAAGGCTGTTGGAGCATTGCTTGTGAAGGTGGTCTTCAAGGGTAAGAAACTTCCCTTTTATTTCCCATTTTTGCATTGCTTTTCTACCTATCTTAGAACTGTTTTTGTACTTAGTGTATAACATAAAAAAGTTCTGTTTATTAGCCCTCTTGATTGTTTGTTAAGAGTGTTTTGTGGTTTGGAGGTGTTTGACCAACCTTAGGCCTTGTAAGGCTCCTTTTTGTGCTATTTTGTGCAAGTTTTGGGACTTTGGTGTTTGGGCCTTTTTAGCACTGAAATCTTGAGGGATTTCAGGGGTGAAGATGGTGCCTTGAAATCTCAAAAAGGGGAGGGCCACCCCCTCTCCTTGTTGTCCTTGAAAAGGACCAATTTTGGCCTCTTACGGGAGCATCTAGCCTAGGCTTTTGTTGATCATGTCTTGGCTGTTTTTCATGCTTATATTGTCATAATATAACATGGTATTAAGTTGGTTTTGGTACACCATGCACGCTTAGCATACCTACCATGTAATGCCTTGTTATTGCCTTAATATGCCTTAGGTGATTAGCCTTTGTTCTAGCATGTTTTAGGCTTAGCCTTGTGAAGGTTTTGTGCTTATTTTGCCATGTTTTAGGTCTGTCCATGTTTGTTTGAGTCGATCTTGGCATGCATTATATAGCTCCTTTGTATTATGGCTTGTATGCTTCGAGTAGGTGAATGTGTAGCATGCATAGCTTGCATTAATTTAGTGGTTTGGAACCACTTAGCATGTCATTTCAGTCCCTTTGACATACTCATATGCTTGCCTTGGATGCCTCTTTGAAGCTTTGAAAGCTTGTGTTGTATGCTCCATGTTTTAGCATTTGTGCATGCCTTTGGATTTGAACCATTTAGATGCCATCTAGGTGGTCTTATGGGCTTCGTTTTGTGTGCTAAAACTTTGTTTATGGTCACTTAAGTCTTGCCATGTGTGGTTATACTAAGTGTAGTCCATTGCCTCTTTGGTGAGCCTTGAGTGCTTGGGACATGTTGCATTCTTATGTTTGTCTTGTTTAAGTAGGTTTGCAACCATGTTTTAACATGATTTTCAGAGCTTATGTTGCATGCCATATGTCCATGATAGCCTCTTTTAAGTGTGCTTGAAAGTTGCTTGTTTAATGCTTAAGGTTTGGACCACAACATGTGCATGTGTGCATGTGTGTTTAGCTTTCATTTTTGAGCACTTTGGCCACTGTTTTAGGCCTATTTAGAGCTGCCTAAATCATGTTTAAGTCCATCTTTTCATTAGCTTGCATTGCCTCATGTTTGCTTGTATGCTTGTATAAGTGTCTTGCCATGCCATGTTGCATCCTTAGCTTGCATGCCTAGGTTGCATTACATCTTGCATGCATGCCTTGTTCCTTGATTTGGTGATAGGAATTGGGTCTCTGTTTGTTTGTTTGGTTTGCATTTCATTTAACATGAAAGTGCACAACTTGGTTCTTTGGGCCATCATGCATGGAAATGCGCGATTGATGGTCCGAGAATCGAGGCACATGCCCCTTTGAATCACAAACATGATAGGGGGCATGATTGGTGCATACATTGCTTGAATTGTATTGCCATGCAAGTTCTGCCCTCTGCTGCTATGAGTTGCAGGTTCTGCAGGCATTCTTTGCCGACCGGCAGTATTCAGTGCCGACCGGCAGTACATCATCAGCCGATGGATGCATCTTGTGCCGATGACCACAATTCATTGCCGATGGCTATTCTACTCAGTCGGTGGTGATCCCTAGTATCTGAAGAGGCATCTTTGAGACTTTGGCAGTCTTTGGAAGGGCAGAGCAGGGAAAACAGAGGCAATCTTTGCATGGCAGCGCAATTCCGAGCAGGACCCAAGCATGCGTTGCATCAGGCTCTCCTCCCGAGGCGGTTTACTGTTTTTCCTAGTCTAGTTAGTTATTAATTAATTAGGCAATTTGTAATTAGCTTGCGTAGTTAATTAATTTGTATTATTCTTTTGGTCCCTCCGAGCGAGGGCGAATCTGTAATAAGTGTAGGTGCGTGTGCGTGCATGTCTTCCAACCTCCACTTCTTTCTCCCTTTCACTTACCTGCTTTGATGGTTAGTATTAGGACACGTTTAAATTAGCATATCTCTTGTAATGCATGCATGCATCCATGCATTTGTCTAGCATGCGCCGGGCTTCGTACATCATACAAACTGCATTGTATTTTCAATTCCAAATTGAATACGTGATAATTGTAGCATTTCACATGCCATGTTAGGGTTAGCTGAGCCTACTCTAACTGCATCCTTGCATGTGTTGCATTAGCCACTCAACATGAACTAGGACATGCATGTTTGCTAACCAATTTATTGTTTTGGCACGGAGTACGATGTAAGTATTTATGCTTTAGCATCTCGCATGCGTGTGAATGTTAAACATGACAGCATGATTACCATGTGGCTAAGTGCTTATATGAGATAAAATGTTTGAATGCCTGTGGGTGAAGGTTGGATTGTTTGAGTTGGAAAAACTCATTGAAATCCGTGTTTTAGCCTACTTGCGAGTAGCAAATTTCAAAGTATTTTCAAAACAAACGGATATGCAATGCTTGTTTCCAAATTAGGCAATCTAGTCTATACTTGTTTGCTGTGCGCATAACATAGTAATTCTAGGCTAATAACCGGAACAAGAATACATAATGTTTTCAAAATCGGATATCATGATTAGTAGAGGCCGGTCCTCGGACCGGGCGAAAGGGGGTGCTCATAGCTGACCTTCCCCGATCGTACCCAAGCTCCTAAGCCAAGATAACTTTGGTAATGACGGATACGTGGCCTTTGGCACCGAGTCAGGGTTTCCTAAATTTCCCCATTAAAAAATATTTAGGTGGCGACTCTGTATCTGGCAAAGCAGTCCATGTTTGGCACTTCTTTCAAAAAATCTATTTTTCTCAAAATGATTTGCCAGAGTTGGACTCTTTGGTTCAGCTTACGAACCATGACACAAAAGGGAGTCCGAACCGTAGCGAGGTCCCTCGCGAACTTGTTACAACCGGCCACCTCCCCTAGCCGACCTACCACTTCAAGTGGCCGACTTGGAGGAAAAGTGGCTGACAAGGCCCTTCCCCTCTCCAGGCAAAAGGCACCAAGGTTTGGTCCAAAAACAAGTACAAAACAAATAAGGTTTGGAGGCTCAAAGACTAGGCATTCTGCCTAGAACTTCGAGCACTCAAAACGAGCACAAACAGGCACGATCATCGAGTGCACGAACGATGACGTCTAAATCTTAAGGTCGGTCAAAAATGGGGTATCTACAGCAAGCCGTGATTTCTCACTTTTACGACTTACTTTTTTACATGTCGTAAATAATTTCCTAACCATGGCGTGTCTATTGCGTTGGTCATAAATACTAATAATGATGATTTTTTTATGGCTTGCAATGTTAGCCGTAAATAATAAAACTTTCTATGACGTGCATATGGCATGCCGTTAATACATCAACTATACACGACACGCGTACACCGGCCATTAAAAATATTAAACATTTCACGGCACACAAAAAGCCAGCCATGAAAAATATTGTACTTTTTACGGCTCACAAAAAGTTAGCCATTAAAAAGTACACTTTCCACGACGTACATATGCTAGCCATTAAAAATATTTTACTTTTCATGACACGAAATTTCTATCGTGAATAATATGACCAAAATAAAAATAGGCGCCAAAATGAAATACTTTCGCGCCAAATGCTAAAATGAAATACTCTTCGAATTGGGCATAGCTCTCTCTCTACAAATGCTAAAAACTCCACAACTTAATTGAGATTTCCAAAAGTTACTACTACTCTCTACTCCTCCACCACACTCTTCCATTTCCAACCCTAAATCATATTCTCACCAATTTCACTCACTCTCTCTCTCTCTCTCTCTCTCTCTCTCTCTCTCTCTCTCTCTCTCTCCTCTAATTTCTCTATCTATAACCCACAACAGCCATGGCTCTTCTCTCACCGAATTCATCAATCCAAAGCTGCCATGGAGACTAGCAAAAGGTGAGAACAAGTTTTCAGAGACTTCCATTACCTTTTACCCATTTTCAACTGGCTCAACACTCACCACGGTTACCCCTCTTCCTATTCCCTTCTTCTGATCTAATTTCTGTGTACCCTTTTGCTATTTTCTTGTTGGGTTTTTGATTTTTTGGAAAAAAAATTATGTTTTTGATTTTAGGTTTTTTGTGTTTAGATGGATCGGTATAAGAGGGTAGAGAAATCGGGCCAGAGACGCTGATTAGTGAGAATGAGATTCGTATAGCCACTCAGGGAAGGATGAGGAACTACATTACTTATGTTACCACTCTGCTTCAGCTCTCTCTCTCTCTCTCTCTCTCTCTCTCTCTCTCTCTATCTATCTATCTCTATCTCACTATGTATACAAATTTAGAGTGCTCACTGTACTGGTGTTGAATTTTACTGTTGAAATCTAAGCATTGTGCGATTGTTTTACATGGTTTGTTTAGAAGTACGTTTGAAACTACTTGTTTTTCTCTTTTGAGCACTAAAAAATAGGAATGATTGGTCGAAGACCAGTCTGTCTCTTCCACTGTTCATTCAGCCATGGCTATATTGCTCTCTGCCCTTTTTTGGCTACCCCATTTTCTTCAATACAGAGATTAGAAGGATCTAGATCTGGATTCTCAGGTTGGAGGTGGATTTTGATTTTTTTTGGTATCAACATTGTCTAATTGCACAGATCTACCATAGATGGTTCATGGGTTTTGAATATTTTTGCTGATTTTGGGTGGTTCTGTTGTTGAATTTGTTTGTAAATGAGACAATATTGTTTAAATGTGGTCTTTTTATTGGGGAAAGTGAGTTTGAAGGTAGTGTTTTTTCTTTTTGAATTAGTAAATTTTGTGAATTTGGTAGATTATTGAATCTCCCTTCGTTGTCAAAGGAATATTGTTCTACTTAAAACTACATGAGGTGCAAGCACTAATTCCAATGGAGGCTTCCTACAAAATATTTTCCCATCATGGTCATTTATGTCTGCCATTTCTTCCTTCAAAATATGGCCAAAAGATCTTGTTCCTCTATCATGTCTACATTTTCTTGTGAACTAGAATCTTGTCCTATTTATGTTATAACAAAAAAGTTGTTTCCAGGTTTATTCAATTTTCTAAGCAAGTTCTTCTTTCCACTTGTTTTTTTTATTAGCTATGGCTATTCTCTTGTTTGAACTTGTATATTGCTTGCACTCCCACCATGAGGGGTTGAGTGCATTTTACTTCCACATTTGCTTTACTTGTGTATTGTACTTGTTAAAAAGGATATATTTGAGATTTCACTTCTTATGGCTTGTATCTTGTTTGTGAAAGACACTATAAGAGGAGTAGATCGTAAACGGAGTATACTATCTAAAAATATATGTGCCCTACAGTCTGAATAAACATTTTTCGTACACATTAAATTAATACATTGTTGAAATCTTCACATCTACTAGCTTCTAGGATCTTTGTTGATCATCCTTGTAATTTATCACTCTTCTTGTGGTCTGAACTCCTCAATGTGTGACTATGTGACTATATAATAATTACTTCTCAAGCTATACATATCAGTATTTATCTATTTTCAAAATAGTTTTATATATATATATATTTATTATAAATGATATCTGTGAAACTAATGATTTCAAATTTTCCTTTACTTCTTCTGAATAACACAATCTGATGGATTAATATTTGATGTTTTGGGAAGGTATTTGATATGTAGACCTTTGGATTTGTGTATGAGTTGCTTTCTTATTCGTTGATTTCACTAAGTTTGAGGATTGTCTTAAACTAAGCTCATTTCCTTGCAGCTTTTGGCAGAGTATCCATCATTGAAGCAGTTCAAATCACATAAGAAAAGTGTGTGGTGACTCAAAAGAGTTGGAGATGTTCTCACAATCATTGTTTGTAGCTGTTAAGCTAATGCCTTCAATTAATTTAAGCATAAATTATATCAGCGCATCCTTATTATTGACAAATATCAATTTATTATCATTTTTTTTTAATAGAAACTATTAATGTGACTTCATTTTTACATGCTAAAATAAAACATTAACCTTCCTTGGTGCTGTCAAATGAAAATAATAAAATTAACAAACTTACTTTGTTTATAAAACAAATAAATAGATAAAGTTTACATTCATGGTAAATAAAACCTTCTGAATGCCAACTATTTCAAGAAATTGACACTCCTAATTAATATAGGCGCATGATCTTATGATGGGAATTCTAATTTGACTTTAATAAATTCATGGAAGGGAAGGGATATTTGTAGTCATGGTTTAGTTCCTTCAGGTGATTGCTAATATTGCTATTGATCTAATAACTTTCAGAAATATTTGATCTTTCATTCTAGTAACTTGTGTCTTTGGTTGGTGCCATCCCCTCTATCCAATGGGACAACAATTTTAACTGTTGTACCTTATTTATTGTGAACTTGTGATCTATTTGGTTAGTGTCTACAAAAATTTTCCTCCTTGATTTAGCTTATCTGGCTTAAGCACAACTCCAACTTGATAAAATTGTTCACTGTTGTACCTTGTTTGTTGTGACCTATGTTACTAGCGTCTATAAAATTCTCCTTCTTGATTTATCGTAGCTTAAGCTCAACTCCAACTTGACTAGTCTTATTCATGCTTTAGGTTCTCTTTGTTTGTTTGATAGTCCTATTTTTAATTATAATTGTTATTGTTATTCTAGTGTGCTAATCTATTTAGTAAATTATTAAAACTAATAATTATTCCTTAATTTGTGATTTTCAAAAGGCATGTTTTATGGCTTTTAAAAAGGAAATATTCAAGTTAATATTCTCTATTCAAGTTAAAATGTGCATTTACTTTGTGTTTTATATCCAAGTTTCCATCAATTACAGTGATTTTTACGTAAGTTGGTGTATTTATGTTTATATATATTATTTTGGCAAAGGATTTCTACAAGAAAAGCATTGTAAAACTTTGCAACACAATGAGAAAATGATATTGAAAGAATCATTCTACAGAATTAGGATCTCATGTTGATCAGGTAATTTGAACCCACTATGAAGATGAGAAAGTAAAATGAGACTCAATGCTATCTAGTTTTGAAGTTTTTAATTTGTACTTTTTTATTTTTATTGAATTTTTCTTAATATTTTGGTCAATTATTTTATTTATCTTGTTCCTTGGGTTTGTGCCACTCTTTTACTTATTTGGCACTGATTTAGAAGTTCTGGAAATTGCATGGTCCGCTATCTTGGTAAGAAACTACTTGTGTTGGTCTTCCTTTATTGAAGATCTTTGTGTCTTCTAGATGGAATCTCACACGGATCCACCAGTGAAAAACTAGTGTTTTTCTTCTTTGCGTGCTCTTTGTTCTCGTACTATTGACCTGATAAAGTATTTGTATTTCTTTCAAGTTTTCCCATCCCTTTGGTACAAGTACTTTGCGTTTTTGGTACTGGGCAATATCTATAATTCCTCGTTCTAATGCATTCTAGATGTATTTGTTCCCTTCACATTTAGAGGTGGAAAATCGGTGTCATCGTTTGAATAGTTTTGTTACAAAGCAAGAATATGATAAGTTATGTCTTCTTGTTTGTTACAAGTTCAGGATGCTATTGAAAGCCCTATTGCTTGGCCAACCCATTTCATTAGCTTTGACTATGAGTAGAAATCCTAATATATATGGACAGTTTTTGAGGACTTTGACAAATAGATTTCTATAATCTTTGAATAGTTTTGGGTAATGTTTACAAACTTATATATGTACAATTTTTGATGGTTTATAACTTTTTGGATAATTTAGAACTTAAGGATAGTCCTTTTGGATGGTTTTGAACTTGCGGTTAGTTTTTGGATGTTTGGAATGTATATATTGACAATTTTTGAATGTTCATAATTTATGGATATAGTTTATTTTTTATTCTTGAAACAATATTTTGATGGTTGATGTATATATATATGTTTGTAATATTTCCTTATATTGTATAGGTGAAATAAAACCTGCTGAATTTTTTATTTTTATTTTTAAAATAAACATATTCTACGGCATGCAAAAAATGTTGTGAATCTTAGGCTACCTACAGTAGGCAAAATAGGTCATTGTATTAAATATTCAACGACTAGCAATGAACGTCGTGGTTTGCCCCTTTAATTAACAGCGTGTGTCAAGCACAATGCACAAGATCTATCATTAAATATTTTTTACGGCGTACTACAGCATGCCGTTGAAGTGAATGACTTTCTATGACTGGTCATAACACAGCTTTACCTTGAGCATCGTAGAATCGTTTTCTCGACGTGCATTTGGTGTCATAAAAACCCTTTTTTATTACAGTGCATGATCCCACACTGGCGCACAATACTCCTATGGTATGGGAACTTTGAGCTTTCCATCTTTCTCAACCATTCCTTGAACCTTCAGCCCGCTTGTCAAACCACGAGCGTATATACTAGGCACTGTTTTAAAGACATAATATTGATTGGTTAGTAACTAGTTAAAACGAAATCATAAAAACAATATAATTAACTTTTTTTTTTGTTGAATAAGTCATAAAATAAAATGATAAAATATAGAGATACACAAGGGGCATTCCCCAAGCCTTACAACATCAAACTAAAAAGACTAGAGCTGTACAAGAGAAACAAAACCAAACAGACAAACTAAACTAAATAAACTATGAAGAGAATCAGCCTAAAATAAACCACACAAAGGAATGTTCATTTGCCACATGTGGAAACAAGGCCATGAACATTCAATAGACTAGCTAAAAACAGCACAAAATACAATTGCACGACCTTCAATAGAGAAAAAGCAAGCAAAACTACAGAATAAACCCAAGAAAAGCCTTGCACAAACAACACTAGCTACAACCAGTTAGCATCATCTTGATCTAGCAAAGGTGTGGGCATATTGGGGCAGTGGATATTTGCATATTGTTCCCAACTGTAGATAGAGGAAGATGGAGAGGGAGAAGGCAATAAATGAATCAAAATTCAAGAGAGTATTGTGTGTTCTATGGGAGTATCCCAAGAAAGAAGAGCAGCTATAAGGACGCTGCTATTAAGCTTGGTATGTTCAAACGACTCAAATGTGCCCCAGCCGAATGTAGTGTTTAATTTTGGGAGGAACACAATTGATTTATAAAATATTGAACAACTTTCTCCCTTCGTTTATATATATATATCCTGGATAAATATGCCCAACCCGATACATGAGACTGGTAAAAGCCAGAGTCATTCGTTTAGCAAAAACCACCTGGCTTTAACATCCAACCAAATTGTCCAAGTCACCATTTCAAATTTGATTATGTGTGTGTCACCCTACAATATATGGGCATGTCTCTCTGTTGCTCATAGTTCAACATATTGTACCTAAAACTAGCTCATAACCACATAAGCATAAACTTATCCAGAATGAACAACTGAATGAGAGAATTTCAATACCATCTACCTAGCACAAGTGAGTGAGTTGACCAAGGCAATTGCTCATTTAGTAGAGGTGTAAGGATTAGCACAAGTTTGATCAGTTGGACTTATCTATACTAATTCACAAAAAGTAATTCAAGGCACCCTTCTTTTACCACAAAATATAAGTAGATAGATAAATAAATAATATCTGAATAAAAAGGCTATAATTTAATTTTGCAAACTAAGGAATCATTGGTGAAAATTATTGTCGTGGACTACTCAAGTGTGGGGCCCCAAACGTAATGACAAATATTTTTAAAATTCTTCTTTGTTGTCATTCAAATAGCCCTTCTTCAACACCTCTGCAGTTGGACTGCTTATATAGCGATCCCGAATTTTAACTCGACTCTTATGGTATTCTGAACTCGGGTCTTGTGGTTTAATGTTGTTGTTTATGCCTTTTTCCTCCTCTTACTCTTTGAATTTGAGTTTTGGAATGTCTTGAGCGTGTTCAGAACAGGTGGGTTACTAGTTGGTCTAGAACTTTGTTGCCCAGAATTTTGGTCTTCCGCTCGAGTGGGCATTCTTGAGCTCGAGCGGGGTTTGCAATCTTTCAGTACTTTGTGCATCTGCAAAAAAATACTGCAAACGTGTTTTTCACGCTCGAGCGAAGTTCCTTATGCTCGAGCGGGTCTAAGCTTGAGCGGCCCCTATGGCGCTCAAGCGACTGTCTGAAGTCTGTAAAATACTGGACGAGTGTATTCTATGCTTGAGCGAGTATCATTGTGCTCGAGCAAGTAGTGCCTTGCTGTTGTATCTTGGCACTCAAGCGGCCTTTTTTGAGCTCGAGCGGGTCTAATTTATGTGTCTGACCTTTGGAGTGTCAAACTCTCACTCGCCGAAGTCACGTATATCGGATCATGGCGACACTTTTTAAATCACTTTTTCTGTCCTTTCTCTCTCTAAAACTTTCCAAAACCCTAAGCTAAGAGCTTCTCTCTCTAAAATACTCTTTCTCACTATATTTTGACCTAGATCTAGTGATCTCCTCACCCTCCTTCCTTTGATAAAAAGTTTGAGCTCTTCAAGATCTCCATTTTTATTCGAGTAGAAGTTGGTTTCGTCATCTTTGGAGCTAATCTCTTGATTGGCTCATCTCCTCTTCTTGAGGTAGGAATATTCTACTTTCTTATATGGGTTTTAACATAGATGTTAGTCATTTTGTATAAATGGTGTGACTTTGGAATTTTGGGTGAACTTAAGGTTTGAGTTCAAATTATAAAAGAGGGGTTCCTATTGTTGGATTCCATGTGTGTGTGTGAGGTCTTGAAAATGGGGTTGTTTGTGTAATATGGGTGAAATTTGGCCTTGGTGGGCAATATTTGAGAAAAGGGAGAGAATGCCCAAATTTGAAATATATATATTATTTGTGTAAATGATAAAATCAGTTGTGGAAATGTAAAATTGGTTTGGAAATTATGAGACTGGGGGAAAATGTGATTAAATGGTGTAGATGGATTGATAAATCACTCACCTATGGAAAAGTTAATAATTTATCTGTTTGATAGATTTATTTATCTATTTAGAAAAAACTGTTTTGGGCTATCGGTGGAGGATAGCCATGATTGTTGTAGAAACTGCATGATGACTAGGTAAATTGAAACTAATCAATTGGATTATGTCATTGAATATGACGGTTGGATTAACGCATTGAATTTGTGATTTAATTGGTCATTGTATATGACAATGTGTTTAAGTACATTGCATATGTATCTTTCTTTGGGAGGAGAAAGGGGATGTGCTCCATTGTTTAGGAGGAGATAGGGGATGTACTCCATTGTTTGGGAGGAGATAGACGATGTAATAATCTAGAATTTTTCCCTCCACTTGAGCGGGGGAGTTGACGCTCAAGTGGACTTGAGAGATTCCCAGCATTTTTGTAGACATTTCAAAATTCTGAGAGTTGTGAATTCCCGCTCAAGCGTAGGAGTGGTCGCTTGAGCAGACGGCTTTGTTGGTTTGCGCGCGCTCGAGCGTGGGAAGCAACACTCGAGCGTGGAAAGTGAGATTGCCCTTGACCTTTTTACTAGAGTATTTGAAAACTCCTTATTTTATTTTGGCGTATTGATTGAAGTAGTAACATAATGGTAAAGTAAAATTGGACCAAAAACTTTAATTCGAATAATTTGCCTACGATCAGCCGCCACTCTTTTGCCCTTTTCTTTTTCCACACTTTTAATTTGGGTGTGAGGATAGAACCATTGGAAAGCTTGTTTCGGGGGCTTCAATTTGGACACAAGAACGACCTAGAACGGAGTCTAGATGAGAGAGTTATACCTATTTCAAGTTTTGGAATTTCTGTTGGAAGTAGGTACGCTCGAGCGGACTGCGCGAATTTAGCAAGTTTAAAGACACTTTTCTAGATCATTCTTCACACTTTCCTCTCCTCTTTTCATCCCTCTCACCCTAGGTCCGAAAACCCTAGGGTTTTGACCTCAAATACCTTCCATTTCCCTAAGGATTGGCCAAGATCTCTTACAAAGAAATGAAGAAGGCTTGAAGATCATATTTTTCAACCGATTGAAGTTCGGATTTGTGGAAGAAACTCATCAAAGCTTTGCTCCTTTACTTGATTCTTGAGGTAGGGGTCCTAGTTCCTCTTCAATACTTCCATAAATAGATAGATTTGTGGTATTTTGATTATATACATACAAAACCTACAATTTTGAGCATATAGTGTACATTATGAGATTTGGGGGTTTAGGGTTTGAAGTGTTGGGGGTTCAATGGTTGGGTTAAGATTATGGATTACGAACCTTAGGTGTGTAATCAATGGGAAAATTGGAATAAAAAGTAATGGTTTGAGAAGTTTGAATTTTTCTTGAAAATCTTAATTTTTCTTGAAAAACCCTAGGTTGGTTCATGATGATAATTAATGATTTTGCCCAAATTGAAAGTAGAATCATGAAATTGAGGTATTGAATTATATATATGCAAGTTTAATTGAAATTTGAAAGTGTTTGAAAATTATGTTAAAAATTAGTGATTGAACCTTTATTGTGGATATTGTAAATCATGTTATAATATGAAATGAAATTGGAAGGAAAAGATTTGTTGGTGATGTGGATGATATAAACTTGGTTATGCAATGTTGAAATGGGATTTAAGAATTTATCTTGAATTATGTTGAATTATATTTAATTTTGTTGAGTTGAATCATGTTGAATAGTGTTGATTATGTTGAATTGTGGTGATTATGTTGAGTTGTGTTGATTATGTTGAAGTGTGTTGGCTCTATTGAATTGTGTTGAATCATTGTGAGTTGTGTTGTGTTGGGTTGTGTTGAGTTTGAGCTGTATTGTGTTGGGTTGTGTTGAAATTGGGTTGAGTTGTGTTGGGTGTGTGGAGTTTGGGTTGTGTTGTGTTGGGTGGTGTTGTGTTGGTACCCGCACGGGGAGTTGAAAAATGATTTTTCGGTGGCCACGACCGTCCGTATAATAGCCGGTAAATGTGAGGGATGGTTTTAAAAATTGAAGGAAAAGGTTTTTGGGGGCCCACGTCCCACCGTATAGCAGCCAGCAAACGTGGGGGTGGTTTCAATTAAAGGTGCCCAATTGCCCTGTCTAGGCTTTTCGCTGGACGAATGTGGGAAAATGTTTTTGGGTGTCCACACAGTCCCGCCGTATAGTAGCCGGCGAAAGTGGAAAATGATTTTTGGGTGTCCACACAGTCCTACCGTATTGTAGCCGGTAAAAGTGAAAAAACGGATGGTTTTCGAAAATGTTTTGGGTACCCACATCCCACCGTATAGTAGCTGGCTAATGTGGGGGGATGGTTTTAAAAAGTGAAAAATGGTTTTTGGAGAAATATGATTTTTGGAAGAAAATGGCTTTTGAGAAAATGGTTTTTGGGAGTTCACTTCCCGTCGTATAGTAGCCGGCGAAAAGTGGAAAGCGTTATGAATTGGGTGCCCGCTATCCCGCCGTAGTAAGCCGGTAAAAGGTGGATTGTATTGAGATATGTGTTGACAAGTGTGTTGAGTTGATGATGTTATTTGTGATTTGTGATGAATTTGTAAACTTGCAGATTGATGTATAATTTAGTATAAAGGGGAAAAGTACATAGGCATTATTTGTAAAGAATGGGATTATGGATTGGTGATGGTGAACTTAATGAATTCGTTATGACAATTAAAGTAAATTATGAGTGTTGTTTTGTGAAAAAATGTAGCGACCTTAATTTTCTTTAGTCATTATTTATTATTATTATGATTATTATTATCTTATTTTATTTTTGACTTTATTAATTGTGTGGTCACATGAGAGTTAATGTAATATTTAATGGATTTAATGTTGTAATTATTAATTGTGTGGGTTACATGAGAATTTATTGTGATGTTTAAAGAATTTAATGTGGTAATTAATTAATTTAAAGTGTTATTTAATTATATGAAATTAATCAAAATATTTAAATATAATGATCAATTAGGTTAAATGATTGGAGGCTTAGTAACAAAGAAAGAAAAAAAAAAAAAAAAAAAAAAAAGAGAGAGAGAGAGAGAGAGAGAGAGAGAGAGTAATCAAAGAAAAGAGAGATATAGGGGAGAAAGAAAGAAAAAGAAAAAGAAAAGAAAACTAAAGAAAAAAAAAGAAAGGGGTTTTGGGTTTACTTTGGTGGTTCAATTAATCCTCTTGGTCTTGTTTTAATCTTCAAAAATAATTGTGAGGACAAACCCTATTTTCCTTGATTATGTTTGATTCGTTAGTTTATTTATTTATTTATTTATTTATTTTATTAGGTTGATGTGATTTGATATTTTTGTATGTGGATGTAGAGGATGAATTAACTTAATTATTTTGATTAGTGTCTATGAGGTGTTTAGGGTTTTTAGATGTGAGATTAATTTTATTTAATTTGATCAGTGGAACGTGTAAAATTTAGGGTTCTCAGATGATTGATTTATTTTAATTAATTTGATTAGTGATATATATAAGGTTTAGGGTGTTTAAATGATTATTGATTTTATTATTTTTTTTAGATGATTGATTAATCTAATTATTTTGATTAGTGTATATGCGATATTTAGAGTTCTTAGATGATTAATTTATTTTAATTACTTTGATTAGTGGTACGTGAAAGGTTTAGGATTTTTAGATTATTAATTGATTGTAGTAATTTTAATTAGTTGGGTATGTAAGGTTTGGAATTTTTAGATGATTGATTAATTTTAATTATGTTGATTAGATGTATAGGTAAGGTTTAAGATTTTTTAGATAATTAATTGATCGTAATTATTTTGATTAGTTGGGTAGGTAAGGTTTGGGATTTTTAGATAATTGATTAATTTTAATTATGTTGATTAGATGTATAGGTAAGGTTTAAGATTTTTAGATAATTAATTGTTCGTAATTATTTTAATTAGTTGGGTATGTAAGGTTTGGGAGTTTTAGATGATTGATTAATTTTAATTATGTTAATTAGATGTATAGGTAAGGTTTAAGATTTTTTAGATAATTAAGTGATCGTAATTATTTTGATTAGTTGGGTATGTAAGGTTTAAAATTTTTAGATGATTGACTAATTTTTAAATTATTTTGATTAGACGTGTATGTAAGGTTTAGAGTTTTTGGATGATTGTTTGATTTTAATTATTTGAATTAGTTGAGTATGTAAGGTTTAGGGTTTTATTTTTGGTGACTTTATTAATTCTTTGAGTGATTCTTTGATCTTCAAAAATAATTTTAAGTACAAAACCCACTTCTCTTGATTTATGTTTAATTCGTTGTTTTTATTTTTATTTGTTTGATGTTAGTTTGATTTTGTTTTTACATAAAGATGATAGATTGATTTTAATTATTCTGATTAGTGGTATATGTAAAGTTTAGGATTTTTAGATGATTGATTGATTTTAATTACCTTGATTAGTTGTGTATGTAAAGTTTAGGGCTTTTAGATAATTGTTTGATTTTAATTACTTTGATTAGTTGTATATGTAAGGTTTAGGGTTTTTAGATGATTGATTGATTTTAATTATTTTGGTTAGTTGTGTATACAAGGTTTAAGTTTTTTTTTTCTTTTATGCATTTATTTTATGGTTGTAATCACACTCATGATTATATAAAATTAAAATAAAGTCAGAATCCGTAGATATTGGTTAGAGGATGGATTGATTTGTTGTTTTTATTTATTTATTTTTAATTGATTTTGTATTTGCATGTAGATGATGGATTGATTTTAATTATTTTGATTAGTGGTGTATGCCATGTTTAGGGTTTTTATATGGATTTATTCTATGATTGTAATCATATTCATGGTCATATGAAATTTAATAAATTAAGAATTCATAAATAAATTCATTGTACTCCACCATGACTCCATGGATTGTTATTTTATTTGAGTGATGGTGAGAAAGAGTGTATAAAAAAAAGGTGAGGATTATGAGTGTTGTTTGATGCCTTATGACCAGCATTGTTATATTTGTCTCATGATGTCGATGAGATGTTTTTATATATTGTTGCCTCGTTCTCATGAGTAGACGAGTGCTTTGATTTGCGCGCGTACGTATATGCTAACCATCCGGGGAGTGTGAGTCAAACTCGGGACGATATCCCCGTGCAAGTTTGGCTTCGGAGTGGGTTAGGTATACGGGAGGCACATGGGATATATGTGTAGGCCAGAAGGGGAGGGCCGAAGTGGTGGAGTCAAGGTACAAAGAATTAATTATGAACTTGTATGTTAGTTCGAATTGTCTTAATTGAGTTAAGATACAAAGTAGTAATTATGAACTTATATGTATAGTTCGAATTATATTGATGGAGTTAAGGTACAAAATTGAATTATGAGTTTATTGATTTGTACATCTTGAAAAATAGTAATCGACCTCAATAAATTATGAAATTTAAGTAGAGGTATGTATACGTGATTTTGGACAACTTTTGTGTTGTAGCTTTTTATTAAAAAGATAGATTAGAACTTATAATCGGATGACCTTGGTTATTGTCGGTTTGATTCATTTTGGTAATGCAGATTTTATAGGCTATTTTAAACCACGAAACGAGCTCATTTTTATTGGTTTCGCGTAAACTCAAGTAAAACATTATTCTGCACATTTTTCATGTTTTGAACTTTTTCGAAAAAAAATCATCTTAGGACAGTTTTTGTTCATTTTCAGTTTTAGATTTTTCGATTGAATTCCGTCTAGAATTTTAGATCAAGTTTTCCTCTTAACCTGTTCAGTTTCTGTCAAATTCGTCCGCGCTGTCTTTTATACAATTTGATTCTGTACAATTTTCGTTCTTTAAGTTTTCGTCAATTCGAATTATTTAAGTATGAAACGGTACATTTTTATACTTCTTCAGTAAGTTACTTATGATTAATTTATACTAACATTATTTTCTTTTGCAGGATGGTGGGTCTTACTAACTTTTTATGCAGGGCTGACCCACCATATTTCTATTTCTATTTCTATTTTTGTTTATTTTATAATCAATTTATATTTTGTTATGTACGGACAAGAAACTAAATGTCACCGTATCTCGAGAAACTACCCATTCGTCTCGGTGCGGTTGGAACTACTTGTCTTGTCTAGTAATAAGAATTTAATGTATTTTTGTTTGTGTCTGGTGGACACGTGGGTGTTGATTCTTGTACTCATACCAGTATATCTGTATACTGACCCGTTTTGTCTCTTGGCAACTCAGGTGCGTTCGCTTGAGCCTAAATTGAGCTTC
Source organism: Camellia lanceoleosa (assembly GCA_025200525.1). Lineage (NCBI taxonomy): Eukaryota > Viridiplantae > Streptophyta > Magnoliopsida > Ericales > Theaceae > Camellia > Camellia lanceoleosa. The sequence continues at coordinate 155,631,294 of CM045759.1, forward strand.
CTTTGCAGGATTAGTAGAGGCTTTGGTGGTGACAAGAAATAACTATGATCGTAGGACATGTCGATTAGACTTCTTTTGTTTTCTCATGTTTATGATTGTTAGTAGTTTATGTATTTTTATTTTCTTTTATGACCTTAGTATTTTGAAAATTTGGCATGGGTTGTAACCTTACATTATTTAAGTTGTTTTGAAGTATTTATTATTACTTTAATGTTGGAGGTATTAGGTAGTTTATGAAATTATGGTGCATGGTATGATTGGTGTTTTGTTAATTACCTTACTGAGACTAGAATGTTTAGATTTTTGTTTCACCCCTAGGATTTGGATGATGGAATATTGATTGGGGTTTAGTCCTAAGTTAATATTTAATTGTCCAAATTTTGGGGCGTGACAAAAAATGAGAGATAGAATTGAAAGGGGTTATTAATCTTGCGTTATCTTTAAATGAAATATGAGAGTGTAAATAACGGAGTGAATTGGGTATAGGAGGATTGTTACTGAATTAAAAAGGGAACTTGAACTTGAAGTTGTGGGGTTTTAAATAACAACAATAAGTAGAAAAGAAGAATGAAAGAGAAAGGGGAATATTAAAAATGGAAATTAAATGAGAAATATTTTGACAATTGGTTAATAATTTTTAAATGATGTTGTTTCTTAAATTGGTTTGTTTCACAAGGAGTTATGGTTTTCTAAAGTTAAGGGATGATTTTTAATGGCTGGAGGTTTTTCTTAAAAAGTGTTTAAATACTTTTTGGAGAAAAATGTACTTTACTTATGGTATTTTGAAATTATAAAATGCCACTCTGATATGTGGTATCACCCTGCATGCATGATCATTTCTATCTGTGTGTTAGTTATTGATTGAGAACAATGAGATTCCTACTGGGCATTTGTGCTCACTCCTTATTGTTTTATCTTTGTACAGGAAGAAAACTTGGATTTATAGTTGAAGAGTTATGAAGTCCATAAGTCTATTTGTGTAATCTCGTTGTAGATGTGAAGAAAGTAATTGTTGTATATTAATATTTGTAATTATTTATTTGTAGCTTTTCAGTAGGAGATTGGCATGTATCATTGTTATTATTGTATTCATTGAGTGTAATACCCCTGTTCCGTAATATGTTAATTGGTCCTTAATATGAATGTGATTATGTGTTTTGATATGATTTTGTGCACCATTATGTGAAAATATGTGGTTTTGAATTTCTATCTGTTCACGATAGGAATATCTGTTTGATTATCTGCTCTGGAAATTAAATTGAAGGCCTTATCGACCACAGAACCCGAAATTGATTGTGCCATTGTGATTGACATAATTTTTAGAGCCTACGGTGAAATTTAATTGAAAATTGATTTGGATCAAATCAAGTTGATTAAATTAGCAAATTAGTGCCCCATTACTTTATTATTATTATCATGCCAATAATGGGTTTTGTTGGGTAAGGGCACTACACCCTCTATTCTCTCTTCTTGCTTCATTTGGACAAGTTTGGGACTCAAAATTAGAGGAGAGCCGGCTGTAGGGAGAGAGAGAGAGAGAGAGAGAGGAGAGAATTGTGTGATTTTTGGCTCAAGCTTGGGAATTTGAAGATTAAGCTCAAGATTTGGCTAGAACTTGAGTGTTTAAGGCTCCTTGGTAAGTAATTAACCCTTGAATCATGGGTTTTTGTTTGCTATTTGTAAATTCAGAGTTGAATAAGAATAAAGAACATGAATTTAGTTGAGTATGATGAAATTGAATTGGTTTTGTTGAATTGAAGGCTAAATTGTGCATGAATGTAAGAAATTGTCTTAAATTTGCATGTTTGAGCTTGAAATACATGATTCATGTAGAGTTTTGGTTAAAGCTCATGATGTAATCACCAATTGTATTATCTAATTGAGAATCATCACATGCATGTACAAATTATGAGGTTGAATGCATGATATTGTTATGTAGGTAATGAGTTTGGTGGAAAATGAGCCATGCATGTGTTTGATTCATGAGATTAAGCTCCATGTTGATGTATTCTAGTGTTAGTACCATGTTAGTACAAATATATGTGAGATTGGAGCCATTATATGCAAGAAAAATTGGTTGAAGGTCGATTTGGAGCTCAAGAACTCAATCTGGGAAACCCAGAATTTTGATGTCCGCTCGAGCAGGGGAAGTGCCACTCGAGCGAGAAATACGTGCTCCCAGTACTTTTTGCAGACTTGGTGTCCACTCGAGCGAGTTATTTCACGCTCGAGCAGCAGAGATTTGTAGACAGGCCTTCCGCTCGAGCTCTATATTTAACGCTCCAGCGTATTTTTCATGCAACCAGTACTTTTGCAGGCCTTAAGGGTCCGCTCGAGCGGGGACCCTATTTTCTGAAATTCTGAAAATGCATTATGTGTTCTGTTTTTCCGTTCTCTTTCACTTGTAAGCACTTTTAGGCATATGTTAAGCATTGTAAATGAGTTAATGAGATAAGAATAAAGCCTAATGAGGAGTATGTGAATTAAAGAATGGATTGAACTGTTAGTGACCCTTTTATGTTCATGAAATGTGTAGGGTCAAGCTCCAAGGCAAATCCACAAGCCGATCACGGTGAGTAATATCGATGTTTGAATGCTTGTGAATGTCCAATGGTTTACTCCCTTATAAGTTGTATGAGTTACTAATTGGGATTTTGGACAGAGGTCGTTCTGATAAACATAAATGAACCAAAGGTCATTTTGATAAACATAAATGGACCAAAGGTCGTTTTGATAAACATAATGGACCAAAGGTCGTTCTGATAAACATAAATGGACCAAAGGTCGTTCTGATAAACATAAATGGAACAAAGGTCGTTCTGATAAACATAATGGACCAAAGGTCGTTCTAATAAACATAAATGGACCAAAGGTCGTTCTGATAAACATAATGGACCAAAGGTCGTTCTGATAAACATAATGGACCAAAGGTCGTTCTGATAAACATAAATGGACCAAAGGTCGTTTTGATAAACATAAATGGACCAAAGGTCGTTTTGATAAACATAAATGGACCGAAGGTCATTTTGATAGAGCTGAATGGACTGAAGGTCGTTTTGACATATATGAATGGACCGAAGGTCGTTTTGACATGAATCAGTGGGCTGAAGGCCGTTTTGATACAAATAAGTGGGCCGAAGGCCGTTTTGACATAAATGAACCGGCCGAAAGCCGTTTTGACAATAAATGAATGGGCCGAAGGCCGTTTGACATGAATGGGAATCTGAATAGGCCATAAGCCAGAATGTTGAAACTACAGTCACTTGATTCGAATTTCGTATAGCCATATATATCTGTTAAATAGAAATATGAATTGGGCCCAACGCCGTTTGGTGCATGTTGTTCTACATTGTTATGTAGTTTTTGTATTTGATATTATTCATTGGGCTATCGCTCACGCTCATTTATGTGTTTGTAGGTGAGCCAAGAGAAGTTCAAACCCAGCCCCAGTGAAGTTAGCCAGGAACAACATGAGTTTTGGAGAGTCAGCCTTGTGTCTCACGCACGAGACCCATCCTTGCCATTTTGTTATGTATTTATATTTTGTCTTGTTGGCAAGGACTTGTGTATTTCTGTATATAGTTCTGTTATGGGTTGACTTAGTTCAGATGATCCTGTTTGTAAATAATTTTATGGTACTGTATTTTGGATGTGGGTTATTAACGTGTATATGCATGGTTTGTTTTGAAGTGCATGTAAGCACGGCTCTATGGACAAAGTTTAAAAATTTTTGCTTCTGTTTGGCCCCTTCACTCTGTTGAGTTACGTCTGTTTTGGTTTGAGGCCGTAGATAATCCCAAGATTGCTGGCTGGTTATGTCCTTAACCCATAGGGGCGGGTTCGGGTCATGACAGAGTGGTATCAGAGCACGAGTTAATAACTCACACACTTGTCCAAAAGAGCAATAAGCGTCTAGAAAAGATCTAGGATGCATTCATGTGATAAATATGAATTTGAAGGCATCAAGAATATGTTAAAGTGTTTCGATATGAACAGTTACGTGCTATAAATTCGTGAATTGCTTGCATCGTAAACCATTTGAATATGTATGCTTCCTGGTATATGCATACTTGTGAATTTTTTTTTTATAAAGTATAATGCAAGTTTAATCAGATGGTGAGTAATAACTCTGTAAGGTTATGTTTAGCTTTAAACATTTTCTGATGATATGAATGAACGATTGCCCAAAATTCTCTTTGAACGTAATTGTGGTATCCTTAGCAGAGGCCCTCGCCTAGGGGATATAATACTGTGGCTTATGGTCATGAGGCCCTAGCCTGGGGGAAATAATACCATGGTACAGGCCCTCGCCCGGGGGAAACAATACCGTGGCCTATGTATGTGATATGTTACCTGGTATCGGAGGTTCCATTATGGAACTTGATATGCTTGACCAATATGATATGTTACGCTAAAGGAAATACCACACATGATTTGAATATGAGATATGAATTGTTACACTACTGTGTACAATAAAATTTGTTTTGTTATAGTGCACATACATGAACATATGAACTATGAAAAGTTGCTTATGTGCATTCGATTCTGCCAATGGGTGCCTATGTGAAATATGAACATGATTTGAGTATATAATTACTTAGTAAATGTTCAACATGCGATATCTAATAAGTATGCAGTCATCTGTTACCTATGTGATTAATTGTGTTGGGACGGTGCATAAAATGAGAATATAACAATGTGTCTATGTGCAAATGTACCCATGTGTATCTGTGTTTATTTTTGTATTTGGCACCCCAGTATTTGGCAAGGCTTAATAAGAGATTGTGTAGAGTATGGATGAAGTAAGAGCATACGGATTAGTAGGCTCTTCCACAGCCCAACTTGATAGTCTGGAAAGAGTAGTACAAGAAATGGCAGAGATCTTAAGACAACAGTGTCAGTTGCCTCTACGGTAAGAACCTTTGCCACCACCAGTGTAAGAAACACCGAGGAGTTGTTATCAGATTTCTAGGGCTTGTTATAGAGGTGGTAAAATGGACCATACGGTAAGGAACTGTCCCCGGATTGAACGAAATGTGAATGAATCCTCTGCCCTGGCTGAATCCGTACTAGTGGTAGGAATTGCTACTCAGGATGGAGTAATTGCACTCATCCCAGGAAGCACTCAGAATACTATGATTGTTATCCCAGGTATCTATATTGTTTATAAACGAATGCCTATATGTTAATTGATTCTGAATTAGTACATTTGTACATCTTCGCTTGGGATATTATTTGATTCGGATCGGCATATTTTTTCATATCTGCTGCATGTGTATCTAGATTGGTTAGACCCACATGATCGAGACTGTATTCATTGGAGGTATATGCCTCGTTTGGGAAATTTGTGAAATACGTTTTGGGATATTGATTAACTCTGCACATGCACATGTATATCTACACCTATGCTCAAGGTGATTTATTATGTTACCGTCTTCAATGACTAAACCATTGGAATTATGACTTTGTGATTGTGTGACAGAGTTGAGCACCCCAAATGATGAATTCTATGACTGTGAGGCCATGTATTTTGATTGGTAGAAAGTTGACTGGATTATGTGACTAATTTGGAACTTTTGCGTAACAATCCTATACTATGTGTACCTGAAGAATTCTATTTAATGTGTTACTGTGCACCATGTTCTTGCATATAAGACTTATTTGGGAACTGCTATATTGATTATGATACGTACCTCCTGATACGAATAACTGCATGTATATGCAACTACCCCGAATTTATGTAGACAATACCATATTGTACTTGATTTGAAACACTTTGATATGAACTATTGTTATGAAGATTCTGATATGACTTTGAGAACTGATGAACTTAGGGCAGTTGAGAAACTATCAACCATGTACCTAAGCAAACGAAGTACGCCCTACAGAACCGAATGTGTCCTATTTGAGAAAATTTTTATCTGATTCGATCCGATAGAACCTTTGCCTGATATTGTTCCGATGGAACCCTCATTTGATATGATTTGATGGAACCTTTGTTTGATTTAATTTGGCAAGACCTGTGTCAGGATTAGTTTGATAAGACCCTCTGTCTGATTTAATTTTGTAAAAAGGGATTGAGGATTGCCTGTAAATAAATAGCCAGATTATTCTTGGCAGAAAAACTGATAGACCCAAAACTTGAATCTGTTTAGAGCACTTAACCTATTTGAAACACCTTTTGTGGGCTATGACAGATTGCTCTAACCATGAACACCGCTGAGAACCAACCTCCAACTATCGAGGACATATGTGTTGAAAATGAGCCGAATTGTACAAATCCCGTGATTGGGTGTCTTAGGGAACGATGCTTGTGTATTGTCCCATCCTGGTTGGTTTGACGCCATGGGGACTGATGATGGTAGATTGATTTGATTGTAAGCAGTACTGAACAATTGTCTTTGACTGATCAGAACATGTTTTGTAAGGGAGAGTAGTTGCTTCAATGTTATCCGATTTTGGGAAATCAGGTCGTAGTGAGTGGTATTATGTTTGTTTTGATGACATTCTTGGGGCGTCCTTTCGTGCTAAGGGGACGTTAAGCCTATGTAGCACCCTTGTTGGGATATCTTTTGCCACTGACGGTCTTGTACGGGTGGGTTTGACTAATCGATCTCGAGTCGGCCACCGACGGTCGTGAACGGGTGTGCTTCGATTCCGAGACGATTATTCTTTTGTTTTGTCCGGAATGTCATCCTCTTGTAATTTGAAGATGTTTAAACATCCAAAAAACTTTGAAAAACTCTGATTGTCCGTAAGTGCGTGAATTCAGTACGCTTTGTGAATAACTGCTCCGTGTCGTCATATTCGGTGATTGGGGCTTTGAGGATGTGTAAATTGTGTGTAAGATGTGATTGATTGTTTTAGTATTACCTTTGACGCCATGGGGATTAGTATATGAATTGCCTTATGCTTTTGATGACTATCAGATAATGTGGGGGAGACTCGATGGAACAGAGAATTGAATACTGAACTGAATTGGAAACCGTAAACTGTAAACTATTGAATGAATTGAGAACACGTGTATTGTGTTAGAAGTTGACTGCTTCGATGTTCTTGTGGTTTACAATTGGTGCTATGGGGATATATGAGTTACGTATGTCATGTGGTGGATTGTTTTGTTATTATCCTTTGTTGGTTCGGAATCAGATTCCGATCCATTTTGTGTTCCTGAAAACTTTTGATTGACCTTGGATGGCTGTGATGAGTCACTAAACTAAGTACTGAATTGGGTTGTAAATTGCGAGATTATTGAAGAACGAATTGAACTTCTGTGACAAGGAAATGAACCGAACTTTTGTGGTGAAGTTAGTTAGCATTAGAAATAAATATGTTGGTGACCTATTGTGAAGAAGAAATTGTTGAATTAGTGCCTAAATGTTTTCGGTGCCAACAAGGCAAAGTTGAATAACAGATATTGGTAGAACTACTGCAATCTCTACCTCTATTTCGGAATGGAAATAGAAATATGTGACTACAAATTGCATAGGGTTGCCTTGGACGCCCAAGTCTAAGTCCCGTTTGGGTTATTGTGTACAGAATTACTAAGTTTACTCATTTCCTCCTTGTGAAATTTTTGTATGATGCTTATAGACTGACAATTGTTTACGTCAATAAGATTACTTGTTTGCATGGGATCCTAGTGTCTACTGTTTAGACAGGAATCCTAAAATATGTCTGAATTTTGACAAGCCTTCAAGAGGCAATGGGAACTGAATTGTGATTCGGCGTTGCTTCCCATCCGAAAATCGAAATGTAACTAGAAAGAACTTTTGGAAGAAATGCTCCAAATACATGCAGTAGATTTTTCGGAGAGTTTGGGAGATCTATCCATTGTTGGCAGACTTTGCTTACAACCATAGCCTACACTCTAGTTTTGGTGTGACACCATGCAAGTCTTGTATGGAGGAAAAGTTGAGTCTTTGACTGATTGAGAACATAGTGTTGCTTGATTTTGAAACTAAGCAAATAACTATCAAAAGGATTGGAACCATTGAATGAGAAGGTATTCCGAAGTGTTTTTGGCTAAAGGTAAATTAAGTTTGGAGGACCAAAATTCCTAAAGGGGGGAAGACTGTAATACCCCTATTCCGTAATATGTTAATTGGTCCTTAATATGAATGTGATTATGTGTTTTGATATGATTTTGTGCACCATTATGTGAAAATATGTGGTTTTGAATTTCTATCTGTTCACGGTAGGAATATATGTTTGATTATCTGCTCTGGAAATTAAATTGAAGGCCTTATCGGGCATAGAACCCGAAATTGATTGCGCCATTGTGATTGGCATAATTTTTAGACCCTACGGTGAAATTTAATTGAAAATTGATTTGGATCAAATCAAGTTGATTAAATTAGCGAATTAGTGCCCCATTACTTTATTATTATTATAATGCCAATAGTGGGTTATGTTGGGTAAGGGCACTACACCCTATATTCTCTCTTCTTGCTTCATTTGGACAAGTTTGGGACTCAAAATTAGAGGAGAGCCGGCTGTAGAGAGAGAGAGGGAGAGGAGAGAATTGTGTGATTTTTGGCTGAAGCTTGGGAATTTGAAGATTAAGCTCAAGATTTGGCTAGAACTTGAGTGTTTAAGGCTCCTAGGTAAGTAATTAACCCTTGAATCATGGGTTTTTGTTTGCTATTTGTAAATTCAGAGTTGAATAAGAATAAAGAACATGAATTTAGTTGAGCATGATGAAATTGAATTGGTTTTGTTGAATTGAAGGCTAAATTGTGCATGAATGTAAGAAATTGTCTTAAATTTGCATGTTTGAGCTTGAAATACATGATTCATGTAGAGTTTTGGTTAAAGCTCATGATGTAATCACCAATTGTATTATCTAATTGAGAATCATCACATGCATGTACAAATTATGAGGTTGAATGCATGATATTGTTATGTAGGTAATGAGTTTGGTGGAAAATGAGCCATGCATGTGTTTGATTCATGAGATTAAGCTCCATGTTGATGTATTCTAGTGTTAGTACCATGTTAGTACAAATATATGTGAGATTGGAGCCATTATATGCAAGAAAAATTGGTTAAAGGTCAATTTGGAGCTCAAGAACTCAATTTGGGAAACCCAGAATTTTGATGTCCGCCGGGAAGTGCCGCCGAAGAAATACGTTTCTCCCAAGATTTTTTTGCAGACTTGGTGTCCACTCGAGCGAGTTATTTCACGCTCGAGAGGCGGAGCTTTGTAGATGTGCCTTCCGCCGAGTTTATATTTAACGCCGAGCGATTTTTCATGCAACCAAGATTTTTGTAGTTTTAAGGGTCCGCCGAAAGGGTATTTGACGCCGAAAGGGACCCTTTTCAAATTCAAAATGCATTATGTGTTCTGTTTTTCCGTTCTCTTTCACTTGTAAGCACTCTTAGGCATATGTTAAGCATTGTAAATGAGTTAATGAGATAAGAATAAAGCCTAATCAGGAGTATGTGAATTAAAGAACGAATTGAACTGTTAGTGACCCTTTTGTGTTCATGAAATGTGTTGGGTCAAGCTCCAGGGCAAATCCACAAGCCGATCACGGTGAGTAATATCAATGTTTGAATGCTTGTGAATGTCGAATGGTTTACTCCCTTATAAGCTGTATGAGTTACTAATTGGGATTCTGGACAAAGGTCGTTCTGATAAACATAAATGGACCAAAGGTCGTTTTGATAAACATAAATGGACCAAAGGTCGTTTTGATAAACATAAATGCACCAAAGGTCGTTTTGAAAAACATAAATGGACCAAAGGTCGTTCTGATAAACATTAATGGACCAAAGGTCGTTTTGATAAACATAAATGGACCAAAGGTCGTTTTGATAAACATAAATGGACCAAAGGTCGTTCTGATAAACATAAATGGACCAAAGGTCGTTTTCATAAACATTTTTTTTTTTTGGGTGAATAAGAAATAAATAAAATAGGAAGATTTACACGATTACAAGGGGCATACCCCATAGCAAACAGTTAGAATCTACAACACAACAACCGCATTAGAAAACCCTCAATATATTCTCACCATCACTCAACCCTCAATCTAGGTAAACTCACACCACTCAACCTCCTATTAACAGCAACAGCCTGGGAGTGCAGCAAGATTTTAGGAGGCAAATTCCAATGCAATAGATACCAATCGTCACCTGCAGATGGTTTCACATTTTCCATAGATAGAAGTCTGCCCCTAACCATTTGGATGATAGAATTAGTAACAACCTCTTCAGGTTTGAAAACCTCACTAAAGATTCTACTATTTCTCTCCATCCAAATGTGGTATATGGTACAGAGAAAAGATAATTTCAAAATCACAGTTTTCAAAGAGTTGCCATTAATGGATTTAGTAGCAAATTCAACCATTTCCAACCAAGGCAGAGAAGGCCAATTGGAATTACATTTAGTTTGGATAGCATCCCAAATCCTAGAGGAGTAAATACACCTAAAGAACAAATGGGAATGGTTCTCCTCAGAAGCAAGACACAAAGGGCAGCTAGGACTAGTTAAAAGACCAAAAAGTTGAAGCCTATCCCCAGTGTTTAACCTCTCATGAATGGCCAACCACACAATGAAACTAACCCGAGGAATAGCAGGAGAACCCCAAATGAGTTTAGACCAAGTAACCTTTGGACCCTTGTCTCTCCAGCAATCCCAAGCAGAGTGGATGGAGAAGGAACCATCAGCAGTCAAGCTCCACATAGGAATATCAGGGGAGTCAAGGGAGGGTTTAAGAGAAGGAGGGGTAGCAGTAATCCATTCCTGTATCTCCCAAGAGATGGGAAGAGGCCAATTCCAAGAATCACTCGAGATAATGGAACTAACCTTTGTACAGTCAGGAAGGTTAGTGTCATACAAAATCCTCGGACCATACCGACGCCTTTAACCTAAAGGGTGCCAATTATCATGCCAAAGGAACACATTTTCACCATTACCAATTTTGAATTTAATGATGGGGAAAATTAAGTCCCTAAGAGACAGAAGTTTCCTCCAAACCCAGGAAGGGTCACTAGGCATCTTAACACCCCAAAAACTCTTCCCCTTAAGTAAGTAAGACTTAACCCATTGGCACCACATAGAGCATTCCCCACTAGAAAACAAATACCAAACATGTTTAGCTATGGCCGCTTTATTCCAAACCTCCATATCCTTAAACCCAAGCCCACCCTCACTTTTAGTTTTACAAATATTCTTCCAAGCAATCTTAGCACTATGTTTTTTCAGCTCTGTCCCAGACCAAAGAAAGGATCTAAGAAGGGTCTCAATGTCACGAATAACCCTCTTAGGAAGGATAAAAATGAAGGACCAGTAAACTTGCATCGAAAAGAGAATGGACTGGATGAGTTGGGCTCTTCCAGCATAAGATAGCAATTTATTGGTCCAGCTTTTAATCCTTTTAGTCAACCTATCAACCAGGGTTTGGCAGTCACAAGCTTTCAGCTTGGTAGTAATCAAAGGCACACCCAAGTATTTCACAGGTAGGGATCCCACAGTGAATTTGGCAATGTGCAAAATATTCGCTCTAAGCTCACTACTACACCCAGAAAAGTAGATATTGCTCTTATTAGGATTAGGGGTAAGACCCGACAAGTTCCTAAACTCCTCCAAACCTTGCATGATGAGATTAACAGTACCCGGATCCCCTCTACAGAAAATCATAAGGTCATCAGCAAAACACAAATTAACAATTTTAGTCTTCTCACATCTCCAATGAAATTTAAAAAGAGGGCTCCTGGATTTTTCAGCTAGAATTTTGGCCAAAATCTCCATAGCCAACACAAAGAGGTAAGGGGACATAGGGTCTCCTTGTCTAAGCCCTCTAGCCCCTTTAAAGTACCCATGGAGGCTCCCATTAATGCAAATGGAGAAAGAAGGACTAGTCATACAAGCTTTAATCCAATTTATCATGCATGGAGGAAATCCCATAGCAGTGAGAATATCAAGAATGAAGTCCCATCTCACAGTATCATAGGCCTTCATAATGTCCACTTTCATAGCACACTTCGGAGTTTTGGAACTCCGATGGTAACCTCTCATAATCTCCTGGGACAAAAAAATGTTATCCGAGATTCTTCTCCCCTGGACAAAAGCAGATTGCACAGGGTCAATCAGGTCAGGCAGCACTAGTTTGACTCTGTTAGCTATGATCTTGGCAATGCATTTGTAGATGGTGTTGCAACAAGATATAGGTCTATAGTCACCAACATTCATAGGATTAGGAATTTTAGGAATAAGAGCAATGATGGTGCTATTTAACTCCGAAAGAAGTTTACCAAAGTCAAAGAAAGATTTAATGGCAAGGGTAACCTCCTTTCCAACAATATCCCAAGAACTTTTAAAAAAACCAGCTGAATACCCATCAGGGCCAGGGGCTTTATTGGCTTTGAGAGACCAAAAACCTCCTTAATTTCAGTATCTGAAACAGGTTTAGCCAAAAGAGCCGACTGAGAAACAAAAACTTTTTTATTCACCAACGATTGGATGCGCTCAAACCCATTATACTGCCCCAAGATGGGGGTACCAAACAATTTGGTATAGAACTGGACAAAGGTATCATGAATATCAGCACTCTTAGTGGACCTAGTACCATCCTCCATAACCACACTCATGATTTTACCTCTATTGACATTGCTCTTCATAGACCTAAAGAAGAAACTGCTATTCCTATCACCAAGGCCAAGCCACTGGACTCTGGATTTCTGAAGAGCAAGACACTCTTCCAATTTACTAAGCTCAATGTATCTTTTCAGCTCCTCTCTCTCCTCAGCTTGGAGCCCACAATTCAACGGATCCTTGTCAAGTTTAATTTGGACACGATCCAAACTAGCCTTGGAGATAAGGACACGAGTGGAAATATCACTAAAATCTTTTTTATTTAAAAGCTTAAGACTAACTTTAAGTTGTCTCAGCTTCTGGCAAATTCTGAACATAGGGACACCACGAATATACTGAACCCAAGTGCTAGACACAGTGCTAAGAAAGTCAGGGTGATGAGACCAAAAATCAAAGTATTTAAAAGGTTTCTTAAAGGAGCCACTGTTAACACTGACATCGACCACAACAGAGGAGTGATCAGAGATGCCAGCCGGGAGAAAAGTAGCCGTAGATTCCGAAAACTTCTCCAGGCAGGCCTCATTAACCAAGACTCTGTCAATCTTAGTAGCTATGAAAGCTCCCTCACACCTCTTATTAGCCCATGTGAATTGGCACCCACCATACGATAGATCTGCCAGTTCAGATACGTTAATATAGGTGTTAAACTCCTCATGTTCAGGAGACCAAGTAGAAGAACCCCCAATTTTTTCCTGAGGGTACCTTATAGCATTAAAATCACCCATGAAAATACAGGGAACTTTGAATTTAGCATGGGAGATATTAAACATCTTATCAAAAAATGCTTTCCTCAAAATGTGCTTGTTTTCAGCATAGACAAAAACAGCAAAGAAAATTTCATTTGTTGCCAAGTCACAGATTTTACACAAAATATGCTGATTAGACATTGAAACTAGTTGAAGAGTACAAAAAACTTCATTCCAGCACACCCAAACTCTCCCAGTTTCAGTTGGTTGGGAATTTGAGAGCAAAGACCAATTACCAAAACACTTACCACATATTTTCCTCTCATTGGACTGTTTTATTTTAGTTTCCAAAACTCCCATGACATGAATATTTTCTTTAGACAAAAAATTCTTAAGTTCTTTTTGTTTAGTAGGATCATTCAATCCTCTAACATTCCATGAAGCAATTTTAATAGTCATTGGGAAACAAAAAGGAAATGACAAAAACCCACAACCAACCAACTGAAACTGGTTACCTCTTTTTCTTCCTCTGGCTGCTGCTGCCCTTGCCAGAGGACTTGTTCTTCACATTTACCTGAGCTCCAGGAGGAGTCTTCTTTGTCTCTTTCATTACTTTTTCCAACATTTCTGCAGCATTTGGTATAACCAACTCTGTAATTTCCAAGACCTTCTGAAATCTATCCACATCACTGCTGTCAGAGCTAACTTCTTCCACTGATAGACTCTTCTCGGCCAGGTCCTCCTGAGTCACTTGGGGTTGAACAGGAGGAGCCAAAGGCTCTCCAGCTGGGGCAGGTATCTCTGCTGCTGGAGAAAGATCAGGTGACTCCACCATTTCAGGTATAGGCTCTAATTCAGGCTCCCCCAACTTCCTCTTCCCCTTAGCTTGAACGGTGGTCCAACCTTCATCCAGAGGGTTAACATTCTCTTCAGTTACCTTCTGCAAGGAAATCAGTTGGGCCACTTGTTTGGAGACACACTTCTCAGTACTGTGTCCAAAAATCTGACAGTGTTGACAGACAGAAGGCAGTCCTTGATATTCAACTTTAATTAGGACAGCGTCATCACCACACCTAATTTGGAAATATTGTAGCAACTTTGATGTAGCCTCTATCTCCACACAGATTCTCGCAAAAGCCACTCTACTACCTCGAGCCATAAGCTGATCCATAAAGAGAGGATTACCAATAGCACTAACAATCCTGCTTAATCCATCTGGGTCCCAATACTCCAGAGGGACATTGAAGAATTTCACCCATACTGGGATTTTTGTGGATTTATCCTTTGCCAGTTTCATCATCCTGTTCCATTGTTTCAAGATAAGAAGATAACCCCCGATGTACCATGGACCTCCCTCTAGAACATCTCTACAACAATCAGGAGTGTCAAATATGAAAAACATGAAACCATCCCCGTTTGTGAGAACTTCCTTAAGGCCCTTAGCCTTCCACATCCCAAACGCACTATTCCGAAGATAATTATATCCAACACCTTTATCAACAAAATATCCAACGAGACATGAATCCCATTTCTCCAGAGGATCTGACCTTGCAGGCATCTCTACCACGAGACATGAGTTTGATGTTCGATCGAGTAGATGCCGCAGTTACATTTGCCCACGAGCGATCCGCTTGGCCCCTTTGTTCAACATTTCTGTTACCACCAGGGCCACCACCATGTCCTCCTCTCCCACCCTGATAGCTGCCTCCCCCCCTACCACCTCCCCCTTGAGTAGGTATGGAGCCACCAAGAGGAATCTGGATATCAGAGAAAGGAGCCATATCTGGGTCATTCAGAACATCACTAATCGTATTCCCTCCCCTGTTACGCGCGATCTCTAGGCTATCAGGCAAATTTTGGAAGGTATCGTCCTCTTCCTCCACTATTACAGACCAACTCGTACCAATCTCATTACCAATCGGCGTGGATGGCTCCTGACCAAGATTTGGAAACATCGGAGCCTTCCTCTTATCCAAGCTCTGCACAGCGACCTTGGACCCAACATCGATCTGAGTATTAGAAGGATCCAAACCCGTAGCTACCGGTGACAAAGTCGAAACCCCCATTTCTCCAGTTTGATCTGCAATAGCGTTGACCACCACTTTCTGATTATGAACCTCCACACCTGAGAGGTTAACCAACGGACTTTCAATACCTAGATTCACCGAAGAAGCACCCTCACCACGAGGAATCGTACGATCGTCTTCTGAAGCCATCAAATCGGCACAGAAAGTCAAAAATCGGTTGTTAGAAAACCCTAGATTTCGATCGACAGAATCCAATGACTTAATTGACTCACCCTTAGCATTTCCCCTCTCATTACACTCATTAATGGAAGCAATTACTCCAGACATCGGCAGTCAATGAGGTATTGAACCCTAGAAAACAAAAGTTTTCTAGAGAGATGTCAGAGCTTCTCTTACTAACCCATTTCTTTTGCACTTGTTTCGTTTTGATAAACATAAATGGACCAAAGGTCGTTTTGATAAACATAAATGGACCAAAGGTCGTTTTGATAGAGCTGAATGGACCGAAGGTCGTTTTGACATGAATGAGTGGGCTGAAGGCCGTTTTGACACAAATAAGTGGGCCGAAGGCCGTTTTGACACGAATATGTGGGCCGAAGGCCGTTTTGAGATAAGTGAACGGGCCGAAGGCCGTTTTGACAATAAATGAATAGGCCGAAGGCTGTTTGACATGAATGGGAATCTGAATAGGCCAAAGGCCAGAATGTTGAAACTACAGTCACTTGATTCAAATTTCATATAGCCATATATATCTGTTAAATAGAAATATGAATTGGGCCCAAGGCCGTTTGGAGCATGTTGTTCTACATTGTCATATAGTTTTTGTATTTGATATTATTCACTGGGCTATTGCTCATGCTCATTCATGTGTTTGTAGGCGAGCCAAGAGAAGTTCAAACCTAGCCCCAGTGAAGTTAGCCAAGAACAACATGAGTTTTGGAGATCAGCCTTGTGTTTCACGCACGAGACCCATCCTTGCCATTTTGTTATGTATTTATATTTTGTCTTGTTGGCAAGGACTTGTGTATTTCTGTATATAGTTCTGTTATGGGTTGACTTAGTTCGGATGATCCTGTTTGTAAAGAATTTTATGGTACTGTATTTTGGATGTGGGTTATTAACGTGTATATACATGGTTTGTTTTGAAGTGCATGTAAGCACGGCTCTATGGACAAAGTTTAAAAATTTTTGCTTCCGTTTGGCCCCTTCACTCTGTTGAGTTACGTCTGTTTTGGTTTGAGGCCGTAGGTAATCCCAGGATTGCTGGTTGGTTATGTCCTTAACCCATAGGGCAGGTTCGGGTCATGACATTGAGAGAGAGAGAGAACAAGTTTCATTGTATTTCCATTACTCAAGGGTAATGGATGTTTTTTTTTTTTTTTTTTTTTTTAAATGGACCTAATTTAAAGGCTTTGGTAATGTTTCCGAGTAATTAAAATTTGGGGTGTGACAGGGGATGGACTCTATTGATAATTATGTTGGCCGGAGTGTCCAGGGTGAAAGTCCCGAAATCTTATATACATCTGAATAATGTTGATGATTGAAGTGTTGATGATATGAGTTTTAGTCTCATTTTGAATTGTTTAGATAAAAGTGAACCATGTTAATGAATTGATTTGGATAAATAAATGGAAGTGGATTGAAATATGGATGTCAATGTTGATTGGTTATGAAAAGAGTGTAATTGGGTTTTCAAGTGTTAAACATTTATTGAATGCTAATGTTTTAGCTAATTCTCATATGTTGTTTAGCATATCTCTACTGGGCTTTGGTTCGGGGCACCATTTTTTAGGTAGAAGTGATATGCTGCCTCCAAGATCTTAGCTTGGGAGGTTTAGAGTTGAAGACTCCCTTCTGATATTCATTTTGATGTTAAATGTATATTCAAGCCTAGAGCTTTCTATGTATAGAGCTAGCTCCTTTTGTTGTAACCAAGTGATGACTTGGAAAATTGTAAAACCGTAGGGCATTTATGTTGTTGCTGGCATGTAATATCTATCGTAATACAAACTCTGATGAATGAAAAGATGATATTTCTATTATGTTTTATGGATTTATTGAATGGTTGGTTTAAGTCTTATTTTGAGGGCGTTACAGCTTACGCCATACTCCTGTTCAGAAAGTAGGCCAAAACAAAAATTAACAATTCTAATGTGCTCTCCTAGACCACCTCCTTGTACATCTACTTTGTGATGCCCCAAAATCTACACTAAGGGTTGTAGTCAAGGGAAAGTCACTAATGAGTCATATGGTCAATGATCAAGTAAGATTCTAGATCGCTAGAAAAATCAAATTAGCCTCCCTTCTAAGTCCAGCTTTCTTAGGTAGTAAGCTACCCTTTTGACAGATATTAAAAAGCATTGACGCAAGGTCTCGTAAGCAACGTGGGGAGCTATATTGTTTTTTTTTTTTTTGTTTTCCTAAAAAAAAGACAAGCATCTAACAATAAGAGAATAGATACAAAATATCCCTCGTTACAACAGGTAGTTCCATCAATATTACACCTAAAAATAAAATTTCAGATAGATGTTAGAAAAAAAAAAATCTAACTTCTCTAGGACAACCAAAAGTCTTCGAAAGTTTCTAGCTCATTGTTTTCTGTTGCAAAATCCTCCTCGCTACCTGGCATGAAACACCATAAGCTTTGAATGCCCAGTAAACACACACACACCCCGTCCTTTTTTTCCCAATCTAGTACACAATAGCAATTACAACAATAGGGGAAAGAAATATGATATTCAAGTAAATAACTAAGGTTACAAGGTTAATTGTTAGTAGTCTAGAAATCACCTAAAGAGATTTCATTCTCCCAACTACAAGAATCAGACATGAATTATTCGGTATGCCCGCTATTTTGCTGCTTTGCAGACCTTACCCCAAAAGCCTACCAATGGTTATATACTGTGTAGTGCCAACTGAGGACCTCAAAAGAGATGGTAAAATAGTGCCTTGCCCATTCCCTCCTCATACCAAACCACCTAGGTCTGAATACAACTGCGCCATTCAAGGGTTTTGAAACAACCACTTGTACAAGACTTTAACTTTCAAACGGGAACACATCCTGCTAACCAATTCAATTTGAACATAACTTTATCTCATAACAATACTCATGTGGTCGAAACCATGTTAGCAACCCCATTAAGTTTTTCGTTTAGATTGAGGTTTTAAGTTAGTTAGCATAAGCAAATAAAAAAAGAATAAATTTGCATAAGTATGAGCATCATCGAGGGACTAAACTAAAAGGTATATAACCATGACATATGTAATATCATACCATCACATGATCATATGCTAATAAGTATATTCATAAAGACGGGATCATAAAACACCAACGCAAAGCTAAATTTCAAGATTTAGTACCATTTAAAGATTAAAATCAAAAGGACCATTTCAGATTTTTCCCAAGCCTGACCTTCCTACGGTTCGCATAGAATTTTATCTAGTTTTCAGAACAATTTTTGGAAATGGAATAGCTTTTCTAGATTTTTAGTGATTTAAGAAACACTCCAGCGCTGTCCCAATTCATCAACCGTTACGAAAATCAGATTTTCTTACAAACCGCTCATCCTATTTCAATGAAACCAATTTTCCTAGAAAGCTAACTCTTTAAGGAATTTTTTAACATAAAACTGGGGTCTAGGAAATTTTTCTACATTTTTCTATAATTTTCGAAATTTGGGTGTAAAACTGGCATTTCATGCATAATACTCAAAATAAGAAGATTGGTGAGAAAAGAGGCCAACTAAGGGAAATTTTTCACTTCTTTTGTGATGAAAAAATACTAAATAATGTATTAATAACTCAGATTTTTAGAGAGATGGTGTCCCTTTGGAAATAATGTGAGATATGGGAAGAAAAAGGTAGTTTTACATCTTCAAGAGAAAATATGAGTAGAAGAGGGATCAATGCTCAATTCATCAACTCTGAACATACGAACACCATTTTCAACACATCTGAAAATATAATTTTAAACTTCTAATAACATGTATTTGAAAAAGGAAATAGAAGGAGAGATGGTGATGTGACTTACTTGTGGCTTGGTTGGTTTGCTAACAAAACCTTCTCTTTCTCTCCTTTCCTCCACCAAGCTCACTCTCTTTCCCTCTCTTTCTTTCAACCAAATAGGTTGTTTGAGTGGGTGTTTTTGTGTTCAAAATGCTAATGGAGAGGTTTTATTTATACTAAAATTGGTGCAAAAGGTCCAAATTGCCCATTGGTTGGAAATGAATTAGATATTTTGGATTTAGTTTGAACTTAATGGAATAGTGGATGATTAGAGGCCTTAATTATGAAATTAATCATGATCTAGTTAGGCTTTAGTTAGGATGAAACTTGAGGTGGAAACAAGGTTCCATGTTTTGGGTGTACTGGAAAACTTTTCCATGAATTCATGGATTATGTTTGAAAAAGTTGTATTCATTTCTTTTCCCTATGGTGGCCAGCCATGTGGCATGGATTTGAGGGGATTATTTTATTTTTTTCTTCTGTACAATTGATGGAAATTTCAAAATATAGTGTTGTAGCTCGACTTTCTTCGCGCCCCCCTTTCGGAGAGCTCGAATTGGTCCTACAGTTCGGACTCCTGTCACGGTTCTGAATCTAATTTCACAAAGTGCAATGCGAAACTGATAAACACCAAAGAGTCCAATTTGGCAAATCAATTTGGAAAATCGATTCTGAATCAAATAATGCCAAAATTGGACTGCTTTGCCAGATTACAGAGTCGCCACCTAAATAGTTTATTTTGGAAAAATTTGGAAAACCCTGACTCATGCCAAAGGCCACATGCCCGTCATCACCAAAGTTGCCTCGACTCGGGAACTTGGGTACGAGGGGGGGAAGGTCATGAAATGAGCACCTCTAAGCCCGATCAAAGGATCGGCCTCTACTAAGCATAATATGTTGTTTTATAAATCTCATGTGTTCTTATTCTGGTTGTTAGCTAACTTTACTATGTGACATAGACAAGCAAGTATAGACTAAGTCGCAAGGCTTAGAACGAATTCAACTCATGTTTTCTTTTGAAAATGATTTGAATTTGCCACCCTCAAGTGGGCTAAAACACGGATTTGGCATCAAACATGATGGGCTTAAAACATTATTTGCCACTTCGCAAAGTGGGCTTAAAAAAACTCAGATTCGTCGAATTGTTCCAATTCAAGCAACAAAGCCTCCATCCACAGGCATTCATGCAGTTAATCACTTAAGCAAATAGCCTCATGGCAAGCATGCGAAACATGGCATTATGGCAAACACACTCATGCAAGTATGCTAAAGCATAAAACTTAACGAGTACTCCAAGCCAAAACAAAAACTAGTTAGAAACAATGCATGATCCTAACTATGTAAAATGCCTAATGCAACACATGCAATATGAGATTAATAGGCTCGACTACCTAATCATGGCATATGATACAATTTGATAACATGCTTTGAAACACGTATTCAAATAAGTATTGAAATACGATGCAGTTTGAATGATGCGTCGAGCCTCGGTGCATGCAAGACAAATGAGTGGATGTAAACATGCGAGCATAAGGTATGTTAATTGAAAATGTCTCTAATCTAACCATCAAAAGCGGATAAATAAAAGGGAGAAAGACGTGGGGTTGGAAGACATGCACACACGCACGCACACTTGTTTCAACCTTGCGCCCTCTCGAAGGAGGGTCCGAATGAGTAAGCTAAGCTACACTAAGCTAAGCTAATTAAACTAATCTATTTAAACTAATTAGACTAATTATTACAAAACAAAATAAAGAAATAGCTAAACTAAGCTACTTAATTATTACAACACTTTACTAATTAGCCATTACTTAATTAAATTACAAAACCAATGTGCACTAATTAAACATTTAGAGCACTAAATCACACTGCCTTAGCTCTGCTTTAGGAAATGGAGGATGCATGCACTCGGTTTTCGCCTCGAAATGCCCTCCGGTTTGCTCTTGAGAGGGTCTATTTGCAGGGTTGACTACACTCTAAAACTTTCTGCTCTACCTTACCAAACCAATGCTGAGGACTGCACCAGTGGCTTGCCGGCCATGAATGCTTGTTGTCGGCCCTCTGCTGGCCAAAAATGTGCCATGCCGGCCAGGGATGAAGCACTGCCAGCCATCAGTGAGCCACTGTTGGCCATTGGTGTGCTGAATCACCACACTGCAACAGAGTACAAACAGAGGAAAATGGAGGGTTTTCCAAGGATATGTTTGTACTGTGCCCCTCCTTATCATATCAAAACATCAAAGGAGTGGCACTCTTGGATCCAAAACCACCAATCAAGCATTTCCAATGCATGATGACCAAAGATCCGAGTTGTACACTTTTAATAAATGCACAAAAATAAGACTCTAGACCACTACCTTGTCATGAATGATCAAAGGCAATGGAGACAAAGGAGATTGGCTCATTTCATTACTTTGAGTATGAAATGCTCCAATCTACCTTGTGTTCAATATAACATCCAATTTAACACATGCGATGCAAACACAACATGCTTAACTGGTTTATGTTTTACTTGCCATGTTTTATTTACTCATTTTACATTACCAAATCATTCTTTAACCGATTATGTCCAAGGTGATTGTCCTCTAATGAGAGAGGGGTCAACCAAAGGATGATTTAAGACATGAGAGATATCATGCCTTTGGTTAGTAGAAACCCTCAAAAGAGGATTAAAACCATTGAGCACAAGCTCTATCTCAAGCTTAAACACAACCTTAAGGTTAACCAACCCTCAAAACAAATGAAAAAGTGAAGAAATGAGGGAGGTTGCAGATATTTCATTGCTAAAATGGCATGAAAAATGATACTACAACATGCAAGCAACTCATGCACAACATGTTCAAAAGCCAAAAACACTAAACTAGTGAAGAGCACTACACTATAGCCATGCAATATAAAGCTCAGCTGACCATAGCAGCTCAGAACAGAGTTAAAATATGCCAAAATAGTGGTTAAAACATGTTGAGATTAAGGCATAACAGGCTAGAAAAACATGCTCACATGTTAGGCTACAAACAAGACTCAAGAGCAACTCTAAAAAGCAATGAAAGAGTAAAGAAAATGAGTATGTGACAGAGCTATGAACACTGAAATTACATGTAAAAAGACACTTCAACATGCAAACATCTCAAGCAAATCAAGTTTAGAGGCCTAAAATGCCAAGCTAATGATGCCATTTGCGCGACAACCATGCAAGACAACGCTCATATGACCAAGACAGCCCAAAACAGAGTTAAATCATGCCAAATTAGTGGCTAAAACATGCTGAGATCAAGTCACAAAAAGGTACAAAAACATGCTCACATGTTAGGCTATCTACACTTGCAAACAAGACACAAGAAGGGGAGGCCACCCCCTCCAATTTTGGACCTCAAAACAAAGTTTGTACCACTGAAAATCCCCTAGAATTCAGTGGATAAAAGAGCCAAAAAAAGTTGTTTTAAAAGCTTTGAAAGATAGCACAACACTTTAATAAACAGGCTACAAAAATGGTGGACTACCCCTAACTTAAATCAAACCTCAAACCACTATTTTAAATCATAAAAATAGAGATTTTAGAGATTAAAACCAGCCTCAAAACAGCATGCAATGGTGGCCAAACAAGTATTTAAATTAGGCTTAAAATACAAGTATTCTACCTCTTTGAAGACAAGATGCTATTTAGGCAACAAAGGCAAGTCAAACCAAGCTAATATCCTCTTCTAGAGCTCAAATAGGACCTCAAGCAACCTCAGCACAATGGTGATCAAGTTTGATCAAGAGCTCACAAGCAAAAGTGTAGAGAATTTAGGCTTTAAGGAAAAATATTTAGAGAGAAAGGATTCTAGAGAGAGAGAGAGAATTGTTTTTGTCTTCGAAATTTCCAACCTTGAGCATGCAAGAGGAAGGCTTCTATGTATAGAAGATACAAAATCCTCTCAAAGAGTTCCATCCATACACATGCAAGCAGATGGCTCAACCTGTGCAAACAGCTGCACAAAATATCAGAAAATATCTATCGATACACTGGTGGCCGGCCTGCAGGGGCTCATTGATGGCCGGCAGGGCACATCAATGGCTGGCAGGACAAAATCCATGGCCGGCAGTGCATCAAGAATAACATGCTGGAAGGACCAAAACATGGTCCAAAAATGAGATAGAACTGATGCAGGGTTTGGAAAGCTCAAACCTGTGGCGTTCCGCCGCGGAGTTCGAGCGCTCGACGAGCAATCAAACTTGTCACTGAATGTAATTGCAAGAACATCCAAGTCTTGAGGACGGTCAAAAATGGGGTGTCTACAAGTGTTTAATTTATTTAAATAGGTTTAAAGGTACAAGTATATATATATATATAATAGTACTAAGTTAGGGTCAATTAGTAATTTAATAAAAATGTGAGTGTTTTGGATTTAATTTATAAATTGGAACATTTGTTTAAGTGTAGAATTAAACTAAATTATGGTCAGAGAATCTAATTCAGTTCAGATTTCTTATTTCGAATAAAAGGGCTATCAATTGACGAACATGATGAAAATCGGAAAAATCTAGGGTTTCAAGTGGTAAATCCATATTTAGGGAGTCATTTAATAAGTATTAGGGTATTAGAAATGATTCTTAAGTTATCGAAATTGATTAGGGTTTGTGAGTTTTCGCTTCTAGGGTTAGAGTTGAAATTATTTAGAAAATAGAGGGCTTTCATTACAATATTCCAAAAGTAAGGGACTTTTAAGAAAATAAAACTTTCAAGGGCCTCACATACTTCTACTGATGGGTGACTGGCAAATTCATCTATCCTTCCAATCCATTGTTTTATCTTTTCATTGCTCTTATCCAAGAGGCTAATTGTTGTTGGTATAGAGTAACTTAAAACGTATGTAGCTGTTAGCTCTTTAATGTTCCTTGGGGCAATGCTAAAGATGAATTTGGCAACTATTTTAATATCTATGAAGAAACAAATAGGACATTTATCAAATGGCGCATCCTTAAGACCATCTTTTATATAATGAAGTTCCAGTCTCTCTATATGCATTACTTATTTCCTGTCTCATTAACATGATTGGGCTGAGTAGAACCCATCAAAGAAGCTGCTATACACTTCACTTGTAGAGCATCGATTTTCTTATTATTCTTGGATTGTGTTATTCTTTTCCTTTTCGTACTCTGTTAGCTTATGTATCGCTAGAAAACCTGATTTGATCCATTATTTCTCTCCTTTGGCCATTTTGGCAACTAAAAAGCATAAATTGATCTAAACATAAAATATAAAGCACAATATTTACTTGAAGATACAAAAACAATATATAGCATAAGCATGTAATGCATAAAAAACATATGTCCATATAGAAAACACAAAACAAAAACTACATATCATAATCCATATCATCATCAAGTATGTCAAGTTCTTTATCTTCTTTGTCATCTCCACCATCTCTCATTGTTTTATTTGGAATAACCTCAGCTTCAATAGCAAGCCGATGAAATCGAATAATATCTTCAATGTTGATCGACAACTGAGTTAATGTTTTCTTGTTTGAATGCATCATTAAATTCTGGTTGATCTGGTGGTTCTCCATCACCAACCTCTGATACATCAAATACATCCTTATGTTGGACCTGTGGCACAACTTGCCAAGATTGCCCCCATTTGGTGTCATTCAAGTAGAACACTTGTTTAGCTTGACTAGGCAAGATAAAAGGGCTATTGATTCCATCGGCTTGTGGCATCAATGCTTGTGTATTGTTTTACTTCTACTAGTGCTATCGGTGTTGTACAATTCACGTTGAAACAAAAGAACTTTATTTTGACACATGTACTCAAATTCCCAAATCTTGCACAAGTGACCATAGAATTTGTGCATCTCTTCCTTGTAGTCGCCTTCGGTAAGCACACAACTGTTTTGACTCTTACGATGATTGTCTAATTCTTTGGTATGGAATCTTACCCCATTGATTATACAACTTGAGTACTCTTTCACAAGCAAATTTGGACCATTTGCTAATGATTACAATTCTTTGGTTGCTTCTGGTGCCTCATCAACTCTTAATCTTTTTTTCTACATCCACATGCAATGTAGAACACTTGAATTATGTTAGTAATGTTTGAATTTTATACATTCCTAATAGTGTTTGGGCAATTGTCAAAATTAAAAATGACATACATATTCTTTGAACCACTTCGGAAATTGCTTCTGTTGTATCTGAGTTATAGCTTGTCGAGTGGAAATTTGTAACAAATTCTTGTGTTCCCTACTCAAATAGTTTTGATTACTATGTGAAATACTACTATTATTAATGACTAATAACATGAAAAATGTTAAAATATATATAATTATAAGAAATACGTACTGAAGATACTTCTCTATCTCAAGGCTATTGTGCAATAAGAATCAACGAGAAATGTCATGAAGTTCCTGTGACATCTCAACATGCTTTCTCGACGGCTAATAAGACAAAGTTTTGAATATTGTCAAACCTTGACGACGGTTTTGTGCATCTCAATAATGCAAGTTTTCAATCCCTTCAAGATACATTGAGCAAAAAGTAATGCACTCTTTGACAATGTAGGCCTATGGAATAGGACCTTCGGTCAAGCCTGGTTGGCGACAAACTTTTTTAAGCTCCGCGAAGCCTTGAAGAGATAACCAATTAGGAGTAAGGTTAGGCATACAACATAATCTATACCTTTCATTTCAAAGTACAATTTTAGAAATTACCTTTCGATCTAGTATATCCACCGATATTGCACTGGCCCTCCGAGAATAGTCTCACGTGGCAAGTGAATGGCTTAATGAACCATCAAATCGAAGAAGGCTGGAGGAAAGATCTTTTCAAACTCACATAGTATGAGTACTATGTGTTCCTCTAATTTCTTCATTTCACTTCATTTCAGTGTCCTTGAGCATAGATTGGAAGAAGCTACCTAACTCAAAAAGTGTTGTACTGATCTCTATATCCACGTAACCATGCATCCCAATTGGAAGAATCTATTGTATAAGTAGATGGTAGTCGTGGCTTATCAATCCTGTTAATCTACCATTTTTTGCATTCACTGATCTTAAAATATTTTTCGTATACCCATCTAGATACTTGACTGATTTCAAGAATTCAAAGAAACCCTCTCTCTCTTTAGGGGTCAGTGAGAAGCTGGATCGAGGCTTGACATATGATCTATCTGGATTTTGTGTTAGCCACAATTCTTTCCTTATATTCATATCTTGCAAATCCTTTCATGCATTATCTGTATCACCAAAGATCTCTTCCGTTTTTCATGCTTGCCATTATATGCTTTGCTCTTTCGCCTTTCTAGGTGGTCTTCAGGCAAGTAGCATCGATGGTTAGTGTACGAAATCTTACTTCTTAAATATT
Organism: Camellia lanceoleosa; assembly: GCA_025200525.1. Lineage (NCBI taxonomy): Eukaryota > Viridiplantae > Streptophyta > Magnoliopsida > Ericales > Theaceae > Camellia > Camellia lanceoleosa. The sequence continues at coordinate 155,657,957 of CM045759.1, forward strand.
CAAAATATGGTTCATCATTGCAAGTTCAACAAGAATAATGACCCTTTGTTATCTATCCAGACATGACACCAAATGCGGGCCAATCATGTATCATCCACATCAATATCAATCCCTGGTTGTGATTCACCAAGAATAAGTAATGACAACATGAAAATGGATCCTTCATAGCCAACCATGGTGGCAAGTTGCACGGAATGAGTATGACAGGCCACAAACTATATGAGTTATTCATATTTTCGGAAGGGTTGAACCCACAAGAGCCAACCCTAGCCTCACATTCCTGTGCACCAAGGCTAATTCGGATGTTGTGAATCAAATTCCTTCCACTCATCACTATCAGAGGATGCCTCAATACACTTGTCATCTAGATGGTTTTCCTTGAACAATTTCATATCCTGTGCTCTATGCCTTGACATGTACAACCTTTTCAATCTTGGTGTTAACAGAAGTCTTGAATGACCATACGAGATCTTCTTACCTCTACCATGATTTGTCTTGTATCTGGAAGCCTTACAATTTGGATATTTACCTAGTGTTGCATTGGCCTTCCAAAAGCGCACACAATCGTTTACACAAGCATCAATGAGCTCGTATAACAAACCCAATTCACGTAGTAGTTTTTTAGCTTCATAAGTTGATTTTGGAACCAAATTATCCTTCGTTAAAAGTTTCGTTAAAAATTCTAGCATCATGCCAACTGACTTATTACTCCAATGGTTTGTTACCTTCATATTAAGTATCTCGATGACAAACTTTAATAGAGTGTAATTTATGCAACCTGGGTACACCTCATGTTTAGCATCATTCAACAATTGTTCAAAAGTGCGAACCTCTTCCTCCTGGGTTATATTAATTGATTCCCCTCCTATTCGATCTTCCACTAAGGCATCAATACCTTCCAAAATCACATTGCCCTCAATGGGTATATCACGATGATGAGCCTCATTTGATTCATGGGGTTCCCTATGCACGTGCCAGATAGTGTGGGTTGGAATAATCCCATGTTGCAACAAATGAATTTGAACAATTTCAAAAGTTTGTCGAACAAAATTCACACACTTTTGACAAGGGCACAAAATTTTACCATCTCGATCAATAACCACCACAGTAAAACGATGAAATGATATTAACCCATAATAATATGGCTAATTTATCCTTCCATCAACTGTGCTACCTGTAGACGTCCCCGAACGTCTCGAGAGGGAATCCCGTTTTGTTCATTGGGCTCACTACAGTTCAGGACTCAAATGTCACGGTCCTGTATCTAATCTCGCAGAGTACAATGCAAGACCGATGAATCATCAAAGAGTCCAAATCCGGCAAATCATTTTTGAAAATAGATTTTTTGAAAGAAGTGCCAAACATGGACTGCTTTGCCAGATATAGAGTCGCCACCTAAATATTTTATTTGGAGGGGGGGAATTTAGGAAACCCTGACTTGTTGCCTAAGGCCACGTGTCCATCATCACCAAAGTTGCCTCGGCTCGGGAACTTGGGTACGATTGGGGAAGGTCACTTCGTGAGCACCCTCGCTCACCCGATCAAAGATCGACCTCTACTAACCATGATATCGAGTTTTGAAAACAATATGTGCTCTTATTACGATTATTAGTCTAGAATTACTATGTGATACGCACAGCATACAAGTATAGACTGGGTCGCCTGAATTGGAACAAAACATCTCATGTTCGTTTTGAAAAACGGTTTGAAGGTGCTACTCGCAAGTAGGCTAAGACGTGGATTTTGCCACCCTCGGGTGGGCTTAGAGAACATGATTTTGCCACTCTCAAGTGGGCTTAAAACTCTCATTCAATGCATTGTTCTAATTCAAATAACCCAACCTCCACCAACAGGCATTCAGGCAGTTATATCACATAAGCACTTAGCCTCGTGGTAAGCATGCTATCATGGCAGTCACTCACAAACATGTAAGGATGCTAAAGCATAAACACTTACCGAGTACTCCAAGCCAAAACAAGAAACTAGTTAGCAATCATGCATGATCCTAGTTCATGTTAAAATGGCTAATATATTGCAAGCAAAATGCAACTAGAATAGGCTCGACTAATCCTAAGAATGGCATGTGAAATGCGACAACTGATACACGTATTCAACTTGGAATTGAAATACAATGCAGTTAGCATGATGCGCCGAGCCCGGTGCATGCAATACAAATGAATGAATTCAAGCATGCGAACATATTGATGCTAATTGAAACATGCGCTAGAACTAACCATTATAAGCTGGTAAATAAAAGGGAGAAAGACGCGGGGTTGGAAGACATGCATCACACGCACGCACACTTATTACAACAGTTGGCCCCCTCACGGGGAGGGGGGGTCTGAATAAATAAAACAAACCAAATAAATGATTAACTACTCTAGGTAATTAAATATTACAGACCCTTATTTAATTAACAAATTAATTACAAAATAAACTGAGTATGAAATTCGAGAGGCCGCCGCAGCTCTGCCTCGAAATGATTGGATGATGCATGCTCGATTCGCCTTGCTCGGAAACCCGATGCCATGCTTCTGTTGCCTCTATTTGCACTGTTCTATACCTCTGAGGACTGTAAAAATCCTTGAGATGCCTCTGAATTGCTCCCTGAGCATTGCGGGATGCCACCGGCCAAGATAAAGATCCACCGGCCATGAGAAAATGGTCATCGACCAGAAATAGTGCCATCGGTTGGACTTTGATAGCTGGCCGACACTGAAAGTGGCCGACCCGCCATTACTTCCTGCAGGATATTGGTTTTCCTGCAGCAGAGGACAGACAGTGCATGGCAAGGCATTTACAAGACAATGTATGCACGACCATTCTCCCTATCATGCTATGAACTCAAGAGAGCATGGCTCTCGACCCTCGTGCCACCAATCACGCATTTCGATGTATGATGGCCAAAGGTGCCAAGTTTGCAAATCAATGTAAAATGAATGCAACAAAACAAATAAATGCTACACACTTTATCATGTTGAGATCAAGAGTGTCGGCGACCGAGGATCGAGGTGCGTTTCGTCACTTTGAGTATGAACGTCCCTCGTTCCTCATGTTGGGTTTGACACCCCAAGCCAAACAAACTGTAATGTATGCATGCCATATACAATACAAAACATGCAACCAATACAATGCAACATGAGCATGTTAACTCAATGAAATCTAATGCTACCTAAGCATGCAAGTTAATGCCAATGCAACATGAACATGCAAAGTACACAACAAGGTTATGTAATGCAACTAGCTAAGCATCATGCAATATACTAAACATGCAAACATGATATAATGCAAGTATGCAAATAATGTTACGCAATATGAGTGTGCCTACTCAATGCAACTTGCACAAGCATGTAACAAAGTGTAAACTAGCAAGCATGTAACAAGATGCAACATGTCAAACATGCAACCATATACAAGGATGGGCTTAAACTGGAATGGGAGACCTCAGCCATGCCCCAAAACAGTGGCCAAAATACCAAAACTAAGGCACTGAAATACAAGACAACCATGCACACATATTGGTCCATCACTTAAGCCACAATGCACAACCTTCAAACATGAGCGAGATGTGATAAATATGAGAATATGGCTTTACAATAAGCTCTGAAATCACATGAAGAATGATGCCAAATTGACTACACAACGCAAACATGGCATGCCAATGGAGTTAAAGTTCAAAGCTAGCCAAGGGACTAACACCATAGCCATATCAACCAAACCCGAAGGGGCCAACGGGACCAAAAATAGTCCCAAGGCCGACCAAAATAAGCCTAGAACATGCGTGGAATGGAGCCAAAACATATTATAAAGGTGAACACAAAACAAGATGCATTCAAGACCCAAAAGGGCAAATGCACTACACCTCTTACAACCGAACATGGTGTGACTTAGGCCAATAAAATTAGAGCTATGATATGTCAAAATAAGCCCAAATACCCACTGATATGGCTACCCAAACACTTAAACAAAGGGGCATGCATAATGACCTATTTTAAGGCACAAAAGGACCACTCTTTAAAGCATTGAAAGGATGGTACATGCAAGCACACAAGCATGGAGCATGGACTGAAATAGCATGATAAGTGATTCCACATCACTGAAATAACCCAAATAAAGCATGCTCATGACCCACACACCCAAAGCAAACAAGCCAAAATGCATGGTAGCTATACAAAGCATGAAAATCATGACCAAATCAACACCAAACAGAGCTTAAACATGATGAAAGATGACTAAAAGCTTCATGAAGTCAAGCTAAAATATGCAAGCATGGTGGTCTAAATGCATGATGCATGTTTAGGCAAATGAGGGGATTGCAAGGCAAGTGTGTGATGCATGGAATGGACTACCAATCCGACCAAAAACAGAGATATAATATGACCAAATAACACCAAAAAACCTCTGGAATGGAGCCAACTAAAGCCAAGCAAACATGCTACCTTTATGAGCCCTAAATGCAAGCAAATGAGAGACAAAGGGAGAGTGGTGTCCCTCCCCTATACATGACCTCAAAACCACTTCTCCACCACCGAAATAGATGGGTTCCAAAGCCCAAAGAGAAAGGTACCAAAAGAGGCCAAACAAGGAAAAAGGGGGGTAGACAACCCCCAACCTAAAAGCAACCTTAAACAAACATCTTAAGCATGAAAATACAGAACTTTTATAAGTAGAACACTAAGCTTAAAATAGTATGCAAGATAAGCTAAAAGCCCATGCAAGAATGGGGAACATAAAGTAACAGTGCTCACTCTTGAAGAACACTTCAAGAACACCAACTTCAGTCCCTCCTTCTGATCAAAACCAACTTAAAAACTCTGAAACCAACTCCTCAACACCTCAGTAACTGGAGTATAGTGTAACACTAGGTGTCTTAGTGCAAAACTAAGAACAAAAACCCATTTAGAACACTATTACATACACAACTATATAGAGAGAGGGAGATATAGAGATATATGGATATATAAGTTGTATCTCAGAGTTCTTCAACCCCTGGAAAGGGAGGGGAGGCCCTCCTCTTATAGGAGATGCAATCCAAAGCTTCCAAGGGAAACTAAGTAAATGATGAAATCCCTCCATACATGTGTATAGAAGGCAGGTTCTGTGCTCACCAGCTGGCACAGCTGGCATGCACAAAGCTTGAAAAAGGTAAAGAAAAGGTCCTTGCCAGAAAAGGGGTCAATCGACCAAAACAGAGGCCTACGACTGTAGTAGGTCGAACGGCCAAACATTTGGCCGATAGAAATAATACATGGCCGGTGGCATCATGCCAAGGCCGGTGAGGTATGGGGATGGCCAACAAGCCATTCCCTGCCCTCAGAAGCAAAAATACAAGTGTTTGGTGCACAACCAAGTACAAAACAAACAAGTCAAGAGGTCTTGAGGTAAGGCGCGCGACCGAAACCTCCGAGAACTCAAGACGAACACGAACATAGATGATTACCGAGTGTTCAAACGGTGACATCCAAGTCTTGAGGACAGTCAAAAATGGAGTGTCTACACTACGTAGTGCAATCCAACTCTTGTCCATATCCGACTATGCCGCGTTAATTAAAGTTAGGTGAATAAGACAAATTATATATATAATCAAAAATAAAATTTTAATTAAAAAGTAATTTGAAGTTCAATAATTATACCGAGTTATATAAATGACAACCACACAAATCACACGAGAAAACAGAAAAAGCAATTTAGCTTAAAAAAATTGAATCAACAAGCTAAACATTTAATTCATAGTTTTCCACAAGTTCAACTAGTTATAATTGAGGAAGGTTTTTGACTTGCCATTGCTATTAGTGCCAGAATTTACCATAAGTCTCTATAATGATGTCACTAAAGCAAAGTCTTACTTTTCTGATTTGACTTTTCAGTTTTATATTGAAACGAATGATTGTTTGACAATAAAATCCAGCTTTCAAATATGATGGATATTTCAATAAATCAACCTAAACTACTCTTGAGTCAACAATCCAAGCTGTTCAAGTTACTTCAGCATTTTTCTATTATCAGCTGATAGTAGGACTAGCTAGGATGGTAAGAAAAATCGAAAAAATTAATCAAATCGATTAAACTGAATCACAATGGCTATATTTGGTGTATTTTTTCAACAAGAATCAGCCTATGCATTTTTTTAATTTGATTTTTTTCAATTTTCATTTCGTATCGATTCAAGCATCTTATACACCGAACTAAACCTAAACTGGCCGCTTTAACATATGTTATATTTATAATATATATATAATCTAATAATTTAATGATATTAATAAGTATAATAAATTATTAACATTATCATCTCTATAATTTAAGTAATTAACATATGAAGGCTTAGTATTTATTATTATTTTTTTGTTTGTATTTTTATTAATCTATGAATTGGAAAGTATTTATTAAATGGATGCATTGGATATGTTTTAAGTAGTGGACAACTAACTAATTCAATATTTTTACATCTACACTATTATATATATGAGCACCGAATTTAGTGTTTTGAAACTTTCTTTCTCTTTATGTCAAGTGTCCAATTTTCTATTCACAAAAAAATGGAGAAAAAAAAATATAGAGAAGAGGGTGTGACTTGATCTTAAAGACCACAAATTTGATAAACAAGACTTTTACCATTTGAGTTGCATACAATATATAGCAAATATTTTATTTATTTATTTATTTATTTATTTGACTTGCACATGCATTGCATGTGCCAACCATTAATATATATATATTTGTTCCATTCATTTTTCAAATCCAAGCCACGAACCAAAACCAATAGCTTTTTACTCAATAGAATAATTCACCTGTGTTTTTTTATTCACAAAATAAAGATTAAGACCTTTAAAAAATACCCTCGAATTTTATTTATTATTTTTTATGGTCAAATACTCTAAATGTCATTTTGGATAAATTGCGATATTTTGCATTTCCAAAAAAGAATCGAGAGAATCGACTCATCGACCACCTCTTAATGACATTCAAAAACTTTTGAATACCCGGACAACTCTATTAGTTATATTATATGAGGTTATGATAATGTTGGTTCCATTTTAAATAGATTTTTGTTTTTTCAACGAATATAATAAAATTATATGATTATGATTATTAAATTGATTTTATTTTTTTCTGAATAACCTAAGTACAAAAACCTATAAAATAAAAAGATATTAAACAAACATTCAAAGATAGAGAGGAGTTGAACCGTAATTTTATTAAAAATACAAACAATCAATCCAAATCATATAAACTATTTACATTTAGTCAAGGACTTTTATTAATTTCAAATTGTTGATTATAATAAATAGGACATTCATTATACTATTTTCACATATTTTTCTCTACAACAACATAGATGCTAATGAAAACAATTTAAAAACACATAACACAAGTTTCTAGTAGATTAATAACTATACTAAAACGTGTATTAAACCTAAATCAATTAAACGCATTGAACCGAACCATTTCAATTGGTTTGGTTCGGTGCGATTTGATAAGAGAATAATGGTCTGTATCGATGATCAAAGTAATAAAATCGACATTATCGATTCGGTGACAAATTTCACCTAAATAGCGACCGTAACAAAGCGATTACATCCCCAAGATTAGCCCTCATTTATGGATAAAATGAAACATTTTTTTTTTTTTTTGTGTGCCCATACAACAATGGATGTCTGATTACTTGGGATGCCCACTAAACAATGAATGCAAACTTCTAATTAAAGTTTATGGAAAACTTCTAATTAAGTTTTCTTGTATTTTACATATGTTTTACTCTACACACTTGATTTTTCTTCTCTATTTCAATGCTCAGATGCCAATGGGAAGGTAAGATCCATTCACAGGATGAAAATAGAGTGGGTTTTTGCTCAATTACTCTCTCTTAGCACTTTCAATGATGCTAATAATGGATATCTCATCTACAACACATGCGTTTCTGGAGCAGAAGTTTTTTATTTTTATTTTTTTATTATAAATTATACTAGTAGAGGACAATCCATAAACATACCGAAGGAACTTGACCCTTTTTATACCTAGAAGATTGATTATTTCTCGTCTCTAGATAGTGTATTTCATTACTCTGATATCTTCACTTTTGAGTTTGCTCTCAATTACTATATTCAAATTGAAAATATATGCAAAATACAATATGCCCATAAGGAACCAATAACATGGCAAGCACATGGAAACTGACATGAATACAACCTTTAAATGCAAAATACAGTCCGAAGAAATCACATATGGCACACTGCATGTCTCATTAGTTTTGCAAATTAAGGAGTACATTAATTCTGAAAATTAGGGGAAATGGAGATATAAAAATAGAGAAATTGAGTGAGTGAGAGAGAGGACCCATACTTGATAATATAAAAAAATAGAGAAATCGAATAATAAAAAGCCTGATGGAAGAGAACACGCGACACTAAAGAAGACTGGCAGACGAGCTCGAAGATACGACGTCGGCGGCAACATTAAAGGAGAAGAATGGGCGACGTCAGTGGTGGTGCAGGACAAGAACACGCTGAAGGAGGAGAATGGGTGCTAAAGGAAGAGAGCTAACATGTGTTTTGTTTTCAGAGAGAGAGAGAGAGAGAGAGAGATGAGAGGAAACTTGATAAACATAAAAAAAAAGGAGTGAAAAAAATTAGTAGTCTTCTGTTTTTATTACCTTTTGTTAATTTCTCCTTCATCTTCCTTCTTCTTCTCTTTCTTCACCGACAACACACTGTGAATGGTGGTTCTGGATGATAATGGAGTTAGGTGATGGTGGTGGTAGCGATCTGACGGCGTGACGGCACTAGAGAAGTTCACGGTTAATGGAGGTGGTGATCAAGGTGGTGGCTATGAAGGTTTGATGAAGGTGATGAAGATATGAGTTTGGTAATGAAGAGTGGTAGTGATGATGGAGTTCGTGGCTGGTTGGTTGGTGTTGCATGCCATGGTGAAGCTTGAGAGGTAATGGATATAAGTATGCAAGCATAGATGTATATATGTATATATAAATATAGATGGAGTGATATCTAGATAGGTATGTATGGAGAGGGTGAGGGAGCGTAGAGGTAAGGGAGAGAGCAGTGAGGTATGTGAGGGGAAGGTGTGGGGTAAAGATACTTGGGTCAAGAACATAGGGAGATGGTGAGAATGGTGATGCACCTATATATGTCGATATATATATAGAGGGGTGAGGGAGAGAGTACGGGAGAGAGGTGTGGGGCTCCAAGAAGAAATCATGGGGAGGAAGTTAGGGTTGGTTTTGATACAGAAAACACTACATTTCAGTGTAATTTGGTTCGGGAATAATATAGAGAAAAATATAATAAAAGTATCATAAGGTTCAAAAAATAATACTGAGTAATATAAAGTTAGAAATATTTTCTCGAATAAATTTCAGTATGAAAAATATATAGGTTATTTAACTCAAAAGAATGAGAATAATTATACCCAAAAAAAAAATCTTAAAAAATACATTATTTTTATTTTATAAAAATGCAGGGTTTCACATGTAAAGCGCGCATTAAGATTGGTTACGATACCTTCCGATTAGTGCTCGGTAAATCGTGTTGTGATTTTGATGACTCGTATAGTCAATGTTGTGGTTTTGGATTGATAGGTGCCTAATTGCCCTTCCGTGCCCCAGTAAATGTGGGAGTAATTGATGATGTTTATTATTGTATGACTCGTGCAATAATGATAGTTATATGAAGAGTACTCGATGGGTTTAATTGTATATCATAAATTGTCAATGATAATGAAATTGTTTTGTGAAACTAAATGGGAATTAAGAAACTGGTCTATTTTGAAAATATTATGTATGACTTGTAAGGAAAAGGAAAAAGAAATTATATTTCTTAGTTATTAAAAGTGGAACATTTTTTAAAGATAGATATATACATGTTTATATTTTTTAAAGATAAATACATTAACAAAAGTTTTGATTTCTACTTTTAACTTACAAACTCAATACGTAACCTACGTCCATTTCGAACACGTTCATCTCCTTTATGGGCCTTAAATCTAAAGTTAAAAAGATACTTTCAATAGTTTATTTGGTACGCTCACATGTGTACATAACATCCAATATGAAAAATGAAAACAACAAACATCTAACAACTGCTTACTCAGCATATAAGACAACTCAGTCTTCCTGAACCATAACCACCATAACACATGATCTACATAGATACACTGGGACAATAATGATAAACCAAACTTTGCTCTACCTTCCTTAAGCATGGTAAGCTAAGGATACACCTTTCCATAACACAAACTAATTTACCAGTCACAAGCTGGAAGGGAATGAGACCTTTACCAATTTACCAGACATCCATTGAAAGGTAATGGTACGTTTGCCAATTCACTAGACACCTGCTGGAAGGAAATGGTATCTCTACCAAGTTCTCCAGGTACTAGCTGCAAGGTACTGGTAACTCATATTCTAAGCACAACCAATTTCTCTACGCGCTAGCTGGAAGGTAATGGTACATCTCATTCTCAAAGACGCAGTTCCAAAGAATCGTAATATACCTAACATAAATAATCTAAGTGTACTACGTGTACATAATCTGTTCAACATCACAATGTCATCTTCCACCGATGACCAATGACAAAACCTCTAAACATATATATTAAATACACGTGAAACAATAATCCAAACTCAAGTTCATTCTTAATTTACGAATGATTATAATTTCATTTTCTTTCCAAACCAATTTCTACATTTCATTAAAATCCACATCCATGATGTCAAAGCCACAACCTAATTCCACTCGACATAATCAATCCTAATTAGTCCCATCATCATGGTTAACTCTCTGCTTTAGCAATTTACACACTTAAACAAGCCATATTAATAAAGCATAACCATTATTCAATTTTACCCTTTTCTAATTCATTAAGCTAATAATATTAAATTAGGCCTTTTTCCATTCTTCAACATAAACATGTAAAACTACTCTCTAATTAACCAAAATAACTACTAATTACCAATTAGAAACCCCACATTATCAAACCTTAGATCTCTCTCACATGCTTTTCAAAAATTCATAATAACCATACTTTTTATTTAATAAAATCTACCACATATCTATCTATAGATGAAGTATTGAAAAAGAGCAAGGAAATCCCTACCTTAAAGTAGAAGTCAAAAAGGAAACAAGGGGTACAACTTGACGGAGCCGAAAACAATAAACTCACTAATTAAAATGAAGCCCTTGACAGGCTCAACGTTTTTCTCCAAAGGACTATGATGAGAAAACCAGTGGATTGAGAGTATTTAGAGAGAGAATGTGATGCAAAAGTGACTCAAAATGGCCATCTCTCAGACTAATATATGCACAAACCGCTAGGGCTTCCAAAACATCGCTCGAGCGAACAGACACAAAAAGTGACACCGTTCGAGCGATCAAAATCAGTGCTTGAGTGCACAATGACCCCCTCCCAGAAGTTCTAAACTGCAAAAGACAGCTTAAGCGCAAGAAGTATCGCTTAAGCGAAAATATCACACATCTAAGTAGTTTTACAGACTATAAAAGACCGCTTGAGTGTAACAAAGACCGCTTGCTTAATAAGTAAAAAATCAGAGCAACTACAACTACTCATTGAAAAGCTAACTTCCTGAGCTATTTTAAACACAACCAAAACTCCCAATAGCCAAACTCAACAAGCAACAATATGGAAATGAGATGAACAATAGTTAAGTACATGGGTTCTCGAATACAAAAGCAAGGGAATGGGTCGGGTCTAAACTAGAATCATTATAATCTCCGCCTTTAAGGAATTTCGTCCCCTAAATTAAAGATAAGGCTGAAACAAAGGTAACTCAATCACACCTGAAAGCACAACCACAAACTTAAGCTTGAATCCATACTTGGGATAAATTCCCAAATTTTGATTCAACATTTCGGGGCCCTAAAGACACCTAAACAACAAAACTCAAGAAAGCAATCATGAATACCTCATCGACCCATACAATTCATTGGGCCTATGAGATAAGGGCAAAACTACACCCATACGCTTACTAGAGGCATCAACCAAGTGCCAACCACCACAACAAGCCCCAAACACCCCTGAGTGCTCAGCACTCGAACATAAAAGAAAATCTCGTCAATAAAGGTTTCGGTGAACTCACATAGAAGAAGAGAACTCACAACAAAATAAGGTCAAAGACAACACCCCAACATACAAATCTCAATAACACCAAAACACTCCTCAAACCAAACACCCAACCCAAAATTAGCAATTTAAGCTAAATCACTACACAACATTCATCATTCCAGGTAAAACATATGATAACATAACTTTGTTTAAAGAAGCTTTTCATCATTTTCTTGATTCTTTGAAATTCCTTCTCTTGAATGTAAAACATTTCTCATAAGTGCCCAAATACACACCGATCATAAACCAAAATACATTTTCTACCCTTCAAGCAAAACTCAAAAATTTTATAAACATTCTCCGAAAACAAACGTGTTACTCAAAACACATAATCATCCACAAGTAAGTTGTATAGAACTATTTAGTGAAACTCCTCATTACAATTTTGATCAACTCCACAACATCTCCGCTTAACAAAACCATTTGAGGCTATAGCACCAAGAAAAACTCCTTTTCCAAATCAGGCTCAACAACTGTCATCTCACAACACCCATCACTCTTATTGTGATGCCACAACAAACACATACGCTACATTTATATAACAACCATTAATAGAATTTACAATTGCATTATCAACACAACAAAACACAAGAAAGTTCACCATCTTGAAATTTCATTTTATCATAAACATTATCATAAGTTATCAGCCACATGAGGCATAATGTACACATAAAACAATGACCCTACACACACTACTCCAACCCAAGGAGTTCTATACGCAAATTCCCCCATACTCTTTTGAATCACTCTGGATTCTTCTAAATTTGGCCATACCACTATTGTTTCCAAGGAAATCACCATTCATATGCCTACATGGCAAACATATTTTTACATCTCAAACGTAAGTCTGATATGGTCAATGACAATTACATTATTCTGGACACAAAAGAATCTTCACCAATGCCACACTCGTCAGTCGATAACACAACCATTCTTCATTCCAAGAAATGCTTCTAGCATCTACCCATGAAGTTCTCCTTCCATTTTCATAAACTCCATCTAATATCTACTAATACCACAACACAAACACTACCCTTGTCACCATCGATAGGACCACAACAAACTTACTGACCAAGAGGACCATAACACTAAACATCACACACAAGTATCATTCTCACTACCCTGAAATACGAATTTCACACTCCCTCGAAACATTCTCACCTAATTGGCCAATTCTACCAAAACCTTAAAGTCTCATACTTCATTACTTTCAACACATTCGAACCTTATAACTCGGCTCTCACAACATAACCCCACCAATCACAGTAACCCACAGATTTTTCGTTTTCAATAATTAACTCCCAAACAAAACAAGGCTCACAGGCCATCACATAACCATCGCCTAAATTAACATCAGGTATACAACAACACTACGATCACCAGTCCCATTAACGACTTCTCATTACATATATATATATATATATATGAGTGTTTGAGATTCACTGTGTGCCCTTAATACATGAGGATAGACGAACAACAACAACAACAACAACAACAATAACATACAACATATAATCATGATGCTTCAGCACCCAACAACACATCAGTGAACAACCAAAATGTTAAAATATTATACCACCGGTCTCTAATACAAAAACCCCTTGTAACAGGTTCGCGTGGGACCTCGGCTACAGTTCGAACTCCCCTTTTTGTTTGTTGCGGTTCGTAATCTGAACCAAAGAGTCCAACTCTGGCAAATCGTTTTGAGAAAAAAACAGATTTTAAAAAGAAGTGCCAAACATGGACTGCTTTGCCAGATATAGAGTCGCCACCTAAATATTTTTTTTTTTAAAATGGGAAATTTAGGAAACCCTGACTCGGTGCCGAAGGCCACGTGTCCGTCATCACCAAAGTTGTCTTGGCTCAGGAGCTTGGGTACGATCGGGGAAGGTCAGCTATGAGCACCCCCTTTCGCCCGGTCTGAAGACCGGCCTCTACTAACCATGATATCCGATTTTGAAAACATTACGTGTTCTTATTCCGATTATTAGCCTAGAATTACTATGTTTGCGCACAGCAAACAAGTATAGACTAGATTGCCTAATTTGGAAACAAGCATTGCATATCCGTTTGTTTTGAAAAGCGCTTCGGAATTTGCTACTCGCAAGTAGGCTAAAACACAGATTTCAACGAGTTTTTCCAACTCAAACAATCCAACCTTCACCCATAGGCATTCAAATAGTTTATCTCATATAAGTACTTAGCCACATGGTAATTATGCTGTTATGGCAACATTCACACGCATGCGATATGCTAAAGCGAAAAAAACTCACATAGTACTCCAAGCCAAAACAGAAACTAGTTAGTAATCATATGCATGATCCTAGTTCATGTTAAGTGGCTAATGCAACACAAGCAAGGGTGTAATCTAGACAGGCTTGGCTATCCTAAGCATGGCATGTGAAATGCTACAAGTAACAAGTATTCAATTTGGAAATTGAAATACAATGCAGTTAGCGTGATATACTTAGCCCGGTGCATGTAAGACAAATGTATGGATGCACGCATGCTATCATACTGTATGCTAATTTAAATATGCCCTAATCTACCATCGTAAGCAGGTAAATAAAAAGGAAGAAAGAAGTGGGGGTTGGAATGCATACACACACACACCTACCCTTATTACAAGTTCGCCCTCGCTTGGAGGGACCAAATAAATATTACAGTCCAAACAATAAATAAATAAATTATTACAAAATTTCTAATTATCAAATTAAATCCAATATAAAAGGAAAGGGGCCTCAGCCCTGCCTCGGGATGCGCGAATGATGCAAGCTCGATCCAAATTGCCCGGAAGACCTGCCATGCCATCAAGGTTTCGCTTTTTTTCGCCTGTCTTTCCAAAAAAAAATGCCAAAGTCCCAGAATACCTTCCTTGTATGCTGCTGCACACCATCGGCTGGAGGAAATGCCCACCGGCCATCTAAAATATCTACCGGCTGTCCATGAGGTTATCGGCCATGCACTGATGGCCGGTCGGCACTCTATACTGCCGGTCGGCAGAAAATTCCTGCAGAAGACAGTTTTGACAGCAACAGCAAACAGGCAGTGCATGACATGGAGTTTTGAGCAAATGTAAGCATGGCTATGCTCCCTATCATGTGTTAGACTCAAGAGAGCATAGCCCTCGACCCTCGGGCCATCAATGATGCATCTTAGTGCATGATGGCCTAAAAGGCCAAGTTTGCATTTTGATGGAAATGCATGCAACATACAAATGAAGACCAAGGCTCTATCATGTATTGGTCAAGGGCCTCGATGACCGAGAGTTGGGACAAGTTGCATCACTTGTGGTATGAACTCCTCACAACCCTCACACTTGGTTTGACACCCCAAACCAAGCCATGGAATGCATGTATGCAACATGGCTCGAATGATGCAACATGACTCCAATATGCAAATGAGGCTAAGATGCAAAACATGTCAAATGTGATGCAACCTATCTTGTTAAGAATACAAGATGTTAATCATATGGGAGGCAAATGTGATGCAACCATGGACCAAAATGCCATGAAGCTAGCATGGGACAACATGTAATGAACCAAATAAGCAACAAGCATATGATAAGCATACAATGGTGGACTTAGCCACAATGGGGTAGACCTCAAACCTCCCCAAAACAGTGGCAAAAAGTGCCCAAAATGGTGGACCAACACTCATGCAAACATCCACGCAAATGGGCCTAAAACCAAGGCATAAACAAGGGGCATTCCACTACCGCCAACATGACCATTCGTGGCACGAATCAAGCAACCAAAAATAGATTTCTAGCATGCAAAAATACACCCAAACCCTCTGATATGGCAGCCCCAAAATGCCTTAAACATACAAGCATGTACAATATTCATTTCAAAGTATAAAAGGGCACACCTTCAAAGCATGAAAAAGGTCACATATGCAATCATACAAACATGATTTGTGGACTGAAATACGATCCTAAATGATGCCAAATCATGAAGATGGCCCAAGCTAAGCATGTTAGAGGCCAATATGCTTAAGGCTTACAAGCCAAAACACAAAGAGATGACATCAAACAAGGCAAGCACGACTGAAATAGATGGCCAACAGACCTTAAACATGACAAGTCATGACCAAAGACTTCAATATGCTAAGCCAAAATATGAAGATATGCAAGGCTAAACACATGGCACATTTCTAGGCAAAATGGAGGATTACAAAGCAAGTATAAAAAGCATGCTAAGAACCACAAAACCACTTTTGGATAGAGGTATAATATGACCTAAAACATCCAAATAAGCTCCGAAATGAAGCCAAATGCTACCACTCAAACATGCTACCCTTTAGGCCAAAAAAACAAAGGTCAAAGAAGGACAAAGGGGAGAGGGGTGTCCTTCCCCTATACAAGACTTCAAACCACCTTCCTTACCACTAAAAACCCACTGGTTTTTAGTGGTGAGAAGACAAAAAAGCTGAAGTAAACAAGACTTCACCAAAGAAACACCAAAATGGCCAAACAAGCCCTAAGAGGGTGAGTTTGCACTCAAACCACAAAATGACCTTAATGAAAGTTCTAGAACAAGAAAAAATAAGACTTTTTTCAGTTATACACAAAGCTCAAAAGACAAAGCAAGATAGGTCAAAAGTCAATGCAAGATTGGGGAAATTAAAGTAAAGTAGTTACCCTTGAAGAACCCTTGAAGAACAGGTGGTACAGCCCTCTTCTTCTGATAAAAAACAGTCCAAAACCTCTACAAACAACCCTCCAAGCCTCCTAATCTCGAGTTAAGGTGTAATGGTGTGTGTATTAGTGCAAAAGTAAGGTAAAAGTGCACTTTTAGGCCACAAAAACACACACAAAGGGGGGGAGAGAGAGGAATGTAGAGAGAGGGAGCATATGGCAGATATATAGATATAGAAGCTCTGGTTTTTTTGTTAAAAAATGGCTAACCTCCAACAAAGAAAGAGAGATGGTGCTTATATAGGCAAAAAACAAGGCTCAAGGCTTCTCCAAGAAGCTAACTAAAAGGGGCAAAGGGTGCAAAGGGGTCTTGGCTTCTTGGGGAAGCTAAGACAGCTGGCCAAGCTTCTCCAAGAAGCTTGGCCAAAGGGGTCAACCTTCTAGAAGGTTTGGGGGTTCAAAGGTGCAAAGGGGTCACTCTCATGCACGGGGATGAGTGATGGTGTATCCCAGCTGGCACAGCTGGCATGCACTATGCCTCAGGGTGCAAAGGGTGCATGCCGGCCACCAAAAGGGGTCACCGGCACAATAAAGTGCCGGTCGGCTAAACATAGTGACGACCTGCCATTGTTTTTAAGAAAACACTGCCAGTGGTACACATGTGCGGCCGGTGATGATAGGAGACGGCCGGCGGGGTGTGGGGATTGCTAATAAGCCATTCCCTGCCCCTTGAAAGCAAAACACAAGTATTTGGTGCAAAACCAAACACAAAACAGTCTAGTCGAGAGATCTTGAGGCAAGGCGCGTAGTCGAGACCTCCGGGAACTCGAGACGAACACAAACATGGATGATCACCGGGTGTTCAAACGGTGACGTCCAAGTCTTGAGGACAGTCAAAAATGGGGTGTCTACACCCCTCTCAAGGTAATACTACTGTAAGGGATGGAAAGTCGATCCTCGCAAAGCTCTCAAAGCCTGACCTGCCCGATTTTGATATTGATACCGTCTACGACTACACTGAAGAAACTAAGTCCGCCTAGGTTCTAAAACACCCGAAGAATTCACACGTAATGGGCACTGTGGAGAAGTGATTCAGAAATACTCTTGGGGTCCTGGAGGGCGCTTTTGATCCTTAGCTAGCCACCTGAAAAAGAATGAACACTTCGGTCGGGGATGCCAGAATTAGCACTCCGACGGATAAGTTAGTATCTACTCTCTTGGTTGCTTATGTCTTAAGTTAAGCTTACTTGTTCTCACACACCTCTCTTTGGTTGATGTTCCTCTATTTATATTTCCCTCTGGGCCTCAGAGTTGGGCCCACTTTTAGTCCACTGTGCAGTTATTCATTCAGCTCCGTCTGTTGCTGATCAACCTCTACTCGGCTCCTTGCTCAACTGGTTCTATGGCCGATTAGGATCCCCCTGAATTTATATACGACGGGGCCGATTGCAATGTATACATCTCAATTCTCTAAGAATACTATTCAGCCTCTTCGCATTCCCTAATACTTGGCTCCCACAATTGCCCCCCAAACGCTCCACTAACAACAGTTGGCTGGCGTGTTTGGTTTTGAACTTAAAAAGTCAGAGCTGAAATTCGGCGGTTAATCTCATTCCAACGCGAGTGTCAGAATGCACGTGCTTTATGGTCATCATTACAACTTCCCGCCCCTTCGTGCACTTCTTTCATTTATTATTATGATTTAAAATTTAGTTGTCTTTTCGAATGCGTGTATATTGTTTTGAATACTTGACGCTCTTGGTTTGCCTTCTGATACACCTCTGCAATCTCTGTCCATCCTTCATTGTCTTCTCTGTCTCTTGTAAGTTCTCTTCCTCTTTATTTCGAATCCCATTTCCTTGTTTGTTTTCAATTTTACGTACTCCATAGACTGACGAAAATGGCAAAGCATTTGAAAGACCTCCTTTCTACGGATCTAGTCTCTGGCTTTCGACGTCATTTTTCCATCCCCGATGACATCCATCTGTTGCTCGTGATAGACAACACCCTTGATATGGAAAGGGAGGATCAAAGCACAATCGTCTTCCCTCTCTTATCAATTGTTGAGGGCGGGGTCTGTTTCCCCCTTCACACTGACATGGACGCTATTTCCTCAGGGCCAAGGACACCGACCATCAATTAGTGAACATGCTTTCCAACTCTGGTAAGTGGGTTGATGATGTCATGGTCGTTGTCCAAGGTAACTGGGAATTCGGCGAAGGCGAAGGCGAAGACCGCCTAGATTCAATTCCCAGACGAAGAGGCAAACTAGGTGGCCATATAGCTCTTTGCGCTTATTTTCCTTATATGTGTTTGGCTTTATTCTCGTGGCCTTATGATTTCACTTGTACAGGAAATGATTTGAAGAAAATTTTGGTTTCAACCGACAACTCCATTCTTGCAAAAATCAAAGTCGCGCTCCAATACTTCGGCTGTCCAAGCCTTCAGAGACAAGGGTGGACGGCCCACATTATTCTTCAATACGAGCCAACGTATACGACGTTCTCAGCGGCGGACAACATTCCAGTTCTGAGGGGTGAAGAGTATCTTATGGCCATTATCTTAACTAACTTCAAAAACTTGAGGCAAGTTCGTTTGGAAGCATCCGATTCGGAGCAGGTAGAAGTAGCCGAAGAGGTCGCTGAGGAGTCAAGCCAGTCTGAATCCAAGGTAGACGAGGCTTTAAAGTTGGTCTTTGAAGAAGCCTGACTCAATTTGTCTGACCCTCCGTCCACCTCAGGCCAAGGGGACGTCTCCTTCAAAGACATTTTTACAAACTTAGGGGACTTACCCGGCTCTTACCCTAATAACATGGCCGGCGAGTTGCTCAGCCAATTGGCTAAAAGAAAAAATGCCGAGAGGATGGCTGCCCGAAAAAGGGCTGAAGTCGAGCAAAACCAACCTCTACCCCCTCCACCTGTCGTTAGGGAAGAAACTTCTCCACCTGTTCCCGTTGAAGAGGTGGTCCAGAATGAAGTTGCCGAAAAGGATCTTGTTGTCGAAGAATAAGAGGGTCAAGTGACAAAGCACAGGAATGAAAAACGCCCGGCCCAACACGAAGCTGCTTGTTCGGAAGACCCAGTGGACAAACGGCCATGCTTGGAAGAAATGAACTTGGTTGTGCCATTCATAGTGCAACCAAGGATAAAAAACATGCCGATTGGCTACGATGCATTGACTATAAGAGATACAACTGTGGCTTTGAGCCTGGCTTACTCCATTTCTACGCCGGCAGACAGCAACTTTTAGGGCAGAGGCCGATCTTCTGGCCATCGTGTTGGCTGCTTAATCGGCGATATTGGTACGTGATCCTTTATAGTTTTGCAAGGCTGACTGAAAGAGTTTCTATATTAGCCTACTGATCCTTTGTTTTGCAGGTGGCAGGGAGGATAGCCGAGATTGGACGTCGCCAACATGATGCTATCGA
Source organism: Camellia lanceoleosa (assembly GCA_025200525.1). NCBI lineage: Eukaryota > Viridiplantae > Streptophyta > Magnoliopsida > Ericales > Theaceae > Camellia > Camellia lanceoleosa. Next base: position 155,678,158 of record CM045759.1, read on the forward strand.
ACAGATCAGCTTTCTTTCAGCCGAGTTGGAAATCGAGAAGGGAAAAACAACCGAGGCTTCTCTCCAAGCTGAGTCTGAGGCCGCGAAAGCGGCGACAGAGAGAGCTAGGGCCAATGTCGAAGCAAATAAGGCCAAGACTGCTGACGAACTAAAAGTGGCCGCTGAGGAAAAGGTGAAAACGAATGAAGAGGCGCTCAGATTGGCCAACGAGATGATTGCCAAGCTAGAGGCCGTCCTGGAAGAGTCGAACCGGGCAAAGGCAAATATCGAGTCTGCGCTTTCCGAGTCGTTTAAGGTTGGCAAGAATGCGGCCCTGGCGGACTACGTAGAAGTGCCGAAATTCAAAAATAGGGGGTTCAAACACGGCTGGCTTAAAGCCTTGGCTACTGCTAACATGGTATTGGAACAGCCAATTTCGTACGAGCAGGTAGACGTTGAGTCGCTGAAATCTGACCCCGAAGACTGAGTTGAATATTTTCCATTTTGTCTTTGGTAGTAGGTGTATGTAGGTTTTGCTAAATGTATTAGGTTTTTGGCTATTCATTGTTGTGAAAAGCTGATGTAGGGTAGTTTTCATTTGTAAAATGAATTGTAATTGTGCTCAATTTACGAATGAAAATTATTTTTGCTATTTGTGCTCAATCTGTGTGCTTGTTAGCAACTAAGTGAGATGTAAAATCATGAAATGAATGGGACAAGCTATCGAATTAAACATAACTGTGAAATGCTGCAACTTGGCAGAATATGTTAGTGAATATACCCTTGGCCCAGCATGTTGATGAACAAGTCAGCCAAAAAATGGCAGTTCGGGGATTTGTTGGGGCATAATGGTAATTCGGTTGAGCTTTGATAGTTAAGCCGAATAGATTGATCAATCTGCCCTTGCCCCAGCAGGTTAATGAACCAGTCAGCCTAAAAACGGCGGTTCAGGGATTTGCTAGGGCACAATGGTAATTTGGCTGAGCTCTGATAGTTAAGCCGAATAGATTAATGAATCTGCTCTTGCCCCAGCAGGTTACTAAACCAGTCAGCCTAAAAATGGTGGCTCAGGGATTTGTTGGGGCACAATGGTAATTCTACAACTCGATAGTTGTTTGAATAGATTAATGAATCGCCTTGCCCTAGCGTGTTACTAAACCAACACCAAAATGGCGATTCAGTGATTTGTCAAGACAATGGTAATTCGGCTGAGCTCTAATAGTTAAGCCGAATGGATTAATGAATCTGCCCTCGCCTAGCATGAACTGGAAGGCCGAATGATCTTAGTTTATGGCGTGAGCCTTTTGAAGTTTATCATTAATGAGATCGCCTCGAGGGTACTTCACCCGTAAGGAATAAATGGGGTCAGAGCCTCGTATGCGCAGGTCCCATTAGCGTGCTCAAATTCAATATCCTAGCCCAGTCTGTTGAGGAAGGTTAGACAAGTGCGAATGTCAAATAGACTATTCTTTAACACTAGAGGAGAGGGGAGGACATTGGGTGACCTGGATACAGAGATGAATCGAAGTGCCGAGCCTATGTGCACGAGCAGTAGGGTGATGAGGGAGCGGGAGAGATGCTAGTCCCCTCGTCGTCGAAGAAGGTCACCTAGAAGGGAAAAGCAGCAGCGGGGCAAATCCCCTCAACCGCGCTCTAGAGGAGAACCCAGTACAACACCGCGCCCGTTGAGTTTTGCGGTCTTGGAACAAACCTATAACGGAGGTGGATTCAATCATTCATGACCCAAATGTGGTGGTCAAGTTCGCTCGACAGATTTTTCCACCAGAAGTCCAGCAGTCGATGGTTGGTTGACGGGATTTCGAAGTATTTCGGGAGGGCATCCATGGGACGGTGAAAGGGATGTACACAGCGTTTGAAATTGGCATGCGTCTACGTGCCGCACGGTGGGATATAGGGCAGAGAGACAAACACATTCGAAGCTTAGAAGCTCGCGCGGAGAAGGCTGAACGTGAGCTAAGAGAGGTCAAGGCTGCCGAGGCTTAATCCACCGGCAAGTCGAACCCAATCGCAGAGAAGAGGGTGACCCAACGACTAATAAGTCATGCGATTGCCGATCGAGATATGGCTAGCATGTTTGCAATTATGACTACCAAGGCCAGGGCTTATGAAAAAGGTTTCTATGATGGCTGAAAGGTCGGGATAGACAAGACCAAGGAAAAACTTGCTGAAGAGGTCTGCCAATGTGAGAATCGTGGATTCAAGTACAGATGGATCAACGCACTACAGGGCTCGAACGCTCTCCGGGCAGCTGGCGTTGATTCGGCGTCGCTGCTATATCAAAGTAATCAATTTCCCTTCTCGGCCTTCGAAGTTGAGAAGAGTGATGATGAGCGAGATGCCGATTTAGACTAGATATTGTAAATACTCCTAACATAGATTGGGAGCAAATTATGTATTTATTGGTTAATTTAATAAAACACTCTATTTTAAATATTTGCATGTTTCGATTTATACATTCTAAGCTAGTCCGTTGATGTAATGAAACATTTCATTTTCAATGCTTGCATGTTTCAACTTTCGCCAACTACGTCTGCTTTTTAATTATAATATTAACGAGAAGCGCACCGAATCCACAACTTTTATCTGCGCCAGTTGTGAGACCTACGGAGGAGCTCCGAATCCGGAGGCTTAATCAGTCCAAAAGTATCATGCACTGATGGGGCTCCAAATTTAGAGACTTGGTCTGGCCAATCGTGACATCCACGAAGGGCGCTCCGAATTCGGAGGCTTAATTGGCCCAAAAGTGTCATGCACTGATGGGGCTCTGAATTTGGAGACTTATCTTGGCCAATCGTAATATCCACGAAGGGTGCTCCAAATCCGGAGGCTTAATCGGCCTAAAAGTGTCACGCACTGATGGGGCTCCGAATTCCCAGGCTTAAATCTTGGCCAATCGTGATATCCACGAAGGGCGCTCTGAATCCGAAGGCTTAGTCGGCCCAAAAGTGTCATGCATTGATGGGGCTTCGAATTTAGAGACTTAAATCTTGGCCAATCGTGATATCCACAAAGGGTGCTCCGAATCCGGAGACTTAGTCGGCCCAAAAGTGTTATATACTGATGGGGCTCCGAATTTGAAGACTTAAATCTCGGGCAATCGTGATATCCACAAAGGGCACTCCGAATCCGGAGGCTTAATCAGGAAGACTTGTTTTACGAGAAGTCGGGTTAATGATAGAATTTACTCAAATGCGTGGAATTCCAAGGGCGTGGTAGACTCCTCCCAGATATGTCTTTGAGCCGATATGCCCTTGTGCCTACGATTGATTCAATTTGATAGGGGCCGTCCCAGTTGGGACCTAGCTTTCCGTCGGTGGGGTTCTTTGTAGCGGGAAGAACTTTCTTCAAAACCAATTCTCCAGGTATATAACGTCGCTAATGCACATGTTGATTGTATGACTTAGTGAGCTGCTACTGATACCGTGCCATAGATGCGAGGGCTCGGCCTCCCCATTCTTCAATCAGAGTTAGGTCCAAAGCTGGCATCATGTCGTCACGGCCCAAGTCAAAGACCTTTGTTTTCAAAGTGGGTAGGTCGATCTCCAGTGGGATAATTGCCTGAGTCCTAAAGCACAGGGCGAACAGCGTTTCTCCAGTTGATCGCCTTGGTGTAGTGTGATGAGCCCACAGTACACTACGGAGCTCTTCAACCCACATTCCTTTAGCTTTCTCTTGTCGTTTCTTGATGCCGTCCAAAATGGCTTTGTTGGAGGCTTCAACTTGGCCATTGCTCTGTGGATACGCCAGGGTGGAGAAATAAGGCCGAATACCATACTTGCTGCATAATTCTCGGTAGACGCCGTAATCAAACTGGGTGCCGTTGTCCGAAACAAGTGCTCTTGGAATGCCGAATCGTGTTGTGTTATTCCTCTATACAAAATGCTTCACATCGATATCTCGAATGTGTGTTAGTGCCTCCGCTTCGACCTATTTTGCAAAATAATCTGTCGCGACAATAAAAAATCGCTGTTCACATTGGGCAGATGGTTTAAAGGAGAAAACTTTTGGCAACAAGTGATTTTTTATTGTCGCGACAGATTATAGAGCTCAACTCTTCGGCAAACAACCAAGGACTGGTTATAGAGCTCAACTCTTCGGCAGGCAGATGGTTTAAAGGAGAAAACTTTTGGCACTGTTCACATTTCTTTACGTAACATTCAGAATCGGCTTTCATTGTCGGCCAATAATACCCCTGTGTGTAGACACTCCATTTTTGACCGCCCTTAAGACTTGGGCGTTACTGATGGTTTACTTGGTGGAGAAAGGTGTGCAGGGCAAAGGTTCAATTTCTTCGGCAATGAGAGAGTCAAATCCCAACTTCACACCCCATTTTGGACCAAACCTATTTTGAATGGTTTTTAGACCTTAAAACCCTCTCTTTCAAAACTTTTTTGAAATAAAGTTCCTACGATGTTCCGACGCTCGCATTTCGGTTAATGTTGCTGTAAAACCGAGTAAGGACAAAGTGGAGATGAATGAAAGAGAGATGAAATCTTTGAAAAATCTTTCAAAACACCTTTCTTAGGGGTCTGAAGTTGAAGAAAAGAGGAGAAGATGGGAGAAACCAAGTTGGAAAAGAGGATAGGCAAGAATCGCTAAGAGAAGGACGAGCAGTCCTCGCTAAATCAAGCTTATCTGTCTATACACTTGGAGTTAAGCTATGAGACCACCGCTGTTGGAAAGAAGACTTCTGGGGCTTCATTTTTCATTCAAGAATCTCTTAAATCCGAGTTCGGAGGGCGGAGATATGGTTGGTTGAAGTAGGAGATTAGCTTGGTTGGATCGAATCTGCGGGGCTTCACCAAAAAGGGCATAACGTTTTGCACAGGAGGAATTGGAAAGCTAACTTCTGGGGCTTCATCTGGACACTCACCGGCCATTTTTTGGCCTTGGCAGCCACTACCAGCCATCAATTTAGCCGGCCGGCCAAATAAGTAGCAGGCCGACCATTTATAGTAGCCGACCGGCCATTTATTTGGCCGATTGTCTCCTTTTGTGGCCGATATCACTTTTTTGCCTCTTTCAAGCGTAATGCATGCCAGCTGTGCCAGCTGGAGTGCACAGACCCGACCCCCATACACTTGTGTGGTTGTTTTGAACCTTTACACCCTTTTGGTCCAAGCTTCCTAGAGTTAGATTGCACCATTTGCCCAAGCTTCTTGAGGAAGCTTGGACCCTTTGTCTTAGCTTCCTTAAGAAGCTTGCACCCTTTGCTTAGCTTTCCTTATAAGCCTTGCCCCCTTTAGTTTAGCTTGTCTTAGAAGCTTGGCTTTTCATTGTCTATATAAGGAAGCCTCCTTCTCCTTTGATGGGTTCAACAAAATTAGACCTAGAACATACATATTCTAATACATACATCTTCTCTCTCTCTATATCTCCCTCTCTCTCTTCATTTGTGTGTGTTTGAGGGCCTAAAAGGGTGATTTGTTCTTACTTTTGCACTAAGACACACACCATTACACCATACTTCAACTTTGGGAGGCATTGAGAGTTTGTTCTTGAGGTTTTGGACTGACTTTGGTCAGAAGAGAGTGGTTGGACCTGCTGTTCTTGAAGTGTTCTCCAAGGATAACACTTTTGCTTTATTTTCCCCAATCTTACATTAGCTTTTGACTTGTCTTGCATGCTGATTTAAGCTGTGTGTATAACTAAAGAAAGTCTTGTATTTTCATGTTTAAGATCTTTCATTAAGGTCATTTTGTTGTTTGGGGCCGACCTCCCCCTCTTAGGCCTCGTTTGGCCCCATTTTGTGCTACTATTGGTTAGCTTCGGGACCACCTTGTTTGGGTCTCCTCACCACTGAAATCTTGAGGGATTTTAGTGGTGAGGATGGTGGCTTAAGGTCCTAAGAAGGAGAGGGCCATCCCCTCTCCTTATTACCTTGTTTACTTGCACTTTTGGCCTTCCAAAGGACCCCCATTTTGCATGCTTTAAAGTCTTATTTTAGGCCATTATTTGTGAGTTTTTAGGTCTGCCTTAACTCTGTCCAGAGCCCCTTTGGCCATATTTTGTGTCTATCATGCATGTGCGGAGCAATCCTCCTCAAGGCCTTTCAAAGGGGCTTCATTTGCATGCTTCATTGACCCATTCCAGGGCCTTTTGGTGGGTTTTAGGACCCTCATAACTTATTTCCAGATCTGTTTTTGCCATGTTAAGTGTCCTTGTTGCATGTGAAGAGTAACCCTCTTATTGGCCTTTCAAAGGAACACATCTTTCTTGAATGCATGGACCTTGTTTCCATGGGTTTTTGGGGCTTATTTGACATACCATGTTACTTTTTTTATCTGGTTTGATGAGCACTCACATGCTTCATATAGGTGTAGTGTAAACCATGCTTACTAGCCTATGTTTTATGTTGTTTTGGCCAAGCATGCTAGCTTATTTTGGCTACATTTCATACATGTTTTAGCATTATTTTGGGCTGCATAGGGACTGTTTGGGGCTGGTTTCATCATTCGAGCATCGCTTTGCATGTTTATAGTGTATTGCATTTCACTAGCTTTAGTGCTTGAGTCCTTAACAATGCATTACATAAGTGTTTGCATGCTTTGGAGTCATTTTGGAGTCATTTGGCATGCCATTTCAGATCTGGAACATGCACCATTGTATGCCATATTCCCTCCTTGCCATGCTTTGGTAGAATTGCATTTTTGTGCCTTAAGCTTGGTTAATGCATCGTGCATGCATTCCATGTATTTTGTTGCCTCACTTGCATCATTATGGCCACTGATTTTGGCATGCTTGCGAGCTATCCATGTTAGTTTAAGTCCATCATCGCATGTTGTTGCATGCCATATTTGTTTACATGATTAGGTTGTGTGCCTATTGCATATTAAATGCATTGCATAATCATGTTGCATTAGCCTCGCTTGCATGCTTAGGTTGCATTGCATTGTGCATGCATCCCTTGCCTCTTGATTAAGCATGATAGAGGTTGGGGCCTTTGATGTGTTTTGTGTGTGCATTTCATTTGATATTGAAGTTGCACACTTGGCTTTCGGGCCATCATACATTGAAATGCGCGATTGGTGGTCCGAAAATCAAGTACCATACCCCTTTGAATCATAAACATGATAAGGGATATGGTGGTGCACATATTTGCTTGAAAATTCCATGCCATACACTGCTTGCCCTCTCGTCACAATCGCAGGTTTCAAAGAGAAGATTTGGCCTACGCAGCGGTGTTGAGTGTCGACCGGCAGAACATATCTGGCCGAGAGCACCAGATTTGGCCGATGATCCCATTCCCATGGCTGGTGGTACTTTGCTCTGGCCGATGACAATCCGGGGGACTCAGGGAGTAATTCAAAGCAGTTCTGGAAATTTTTGTGATCCTCAGAGGGTCAGGGCAGTGTAAACAGAGGCAACAGTGCTATGCCAGCGAGTTTCCGGGCGAGACGGATCAAGCATGCACCATCCACGCATCCCGAGGCACGGCTGTGGCCACCTTCTTTCTGCATTTAATTTGTTGATTAAATTAAAAGTTTTGTAATATTTAAGTTAGTATTATTTATTCGGACTGTAATATTTATTCGTACCCTCCTAGTGAGGGCATATGTGTAATAAGCGTGCGTGAGTGTGTGCATGTCTTCAAACCCCACGTCTTTCTTCCCTTTTATTTACCTGCTTATGATAGTAGACTAGGGCATATTTAAATTAGCATACCATACGCTATGCATGCGTGCATCCATTCATTTGTCTTACATGCACTGGGCTCGGCACATCATGCTAACTGCACTTGTATTTCAATTCCAAGTTGAGTACTTGTTAGTTGCAGCATTTCACATGCCATGTTTAGGATAGCCGAGCCGGTCTAGATTGCATCTTTGCATGTGTTGCATTAGCCATTTTAAACATGAACTAGGATCATGCATTGATTACTAACTAGTTTCTGTTTTGGCTTGGAGTACTAGGTGAGCTTTTTATGCTTTAGCATACCTCATGCGTGTTAGTGTTGCCATGATAGCATGATTACCATGAGGCTAGATGCTTATTTGATTAACTGCCTGAGTGCCTGTGGATGGAGGTTGAATTACCTATATTGGAATAATGCATTAAAACTATGAGTTTTAAGCCCACTCGAGGGTGGCAAAACCTGCATTTTAGCCTACTTGCGAGTAGCAAATCATTTTCAAAACAAACATGAAATGTTTTGTTCCAATTTTGGCGATTCGGACTATACTTGTTTGCTGCGCGCATAACATAGTAATTCTAGGCTAATAACCGGAATAAGGGCATGTAATGTTTTCAAAACAAGATATCACGGTTAGTAGAGGCCGATCTTCAGATCGGGCGGCATGGGTGCTCATAGTGCCTTCCCTAATCATACCCAAGCTCCGTGCCGAGGCAACTTTGGTGATGACGGACGTGGCCTTTGGCACCGAGTCGTGGTTTCCTAAATTCCCATAAAAATATTTAGGTGGCGACTCAGATTCTGGCGGCGATCCATGTTTGGCACTTCTTTCAAAATCTGCTTTTCTCAAAACGATTTGCAGATTTGGACTCTTTGGTTCGGGATTGAGAACCGTGACACAAATCGAGTCCGAATCAGAAGCGAGGTCCCCCGGGCTTGTTACACTGCGGTCACACCGATGAGCCAAAGAGCGCCGTAATAGGCACCACAGCTACCTTCATGTATTTCAGTCAGGAGTTCCTCGACTTGATCCAGATGAACGCATTCTAGGTATGGACCAGAAAGGGATTTTTTGTAAAGCTTTCCTTGTGGATCCAAGTAGTATCGTAGGTGTAATAACCAGACCCTCGTACATGTTTTCTGGTATGCTTTCAGTCCCTTACTCTGTGCATTTATATGCTTGCTGTGAAATTCCAAGTGAAATTAAGTTTAATTGAGTGAATCTTATGATTATAGATTCATATCTGTCTAATAAAAGAAATATCTATTACAATTATGATGTTTGAATTAGAAATTGGAAGTCTTAGAAACTTGATAATCTGAAATTGACTTTATAATTGAGTTCAGCATAATTTTTAGATCATAATACGCTTTCCCATAAAAATCTAATTCGGAATCATTAAACTGATTGAATTTTGTCTTATTCAACCTTTTTTATATCTATATGTACCTCTTTGAACATTTGACATAGAAGCTTTCTTACTAAAAATATCTCCTCAGAGAAAGAGAGAGAGAAACTTAGAGAAGAAGAGAGATTGAGAGGAAGAAGAGAAGTTCAACAAGGAAGAGGATTGGGAAAATCGAGAGGGTTTGTAAAGATTTGAGCTCAAGGTAAGTTTCATCCATCTACAATAATCCCTTATTGGACTTGAATAAGGTTCTCTTTGTATTTATATGGTTAGGGTTTGTAATTGAATTAATTGTAAAGAGGTTGTATCATTTTGACCATTTGAGTTAATTGAGCTTTATGGAAATAAATTACATTATATTCCTTCCTTTTCCATGCTTGAATTTGTGTATGTATTTAGATGATTACATATTTGAGTGTAGCGACCCTAATTTTCTTAAGTCATTATTTATTATTATTATGATTATTATTATCTTAATTTATTTTGACTTTATTAATTATGTGGATCCATGAGAATTTAATGTATTGTTTAGTTAATTTAATGTGATGTTTAAAGAATTTAATGTGGTAATTAATTAATTTAAAGTGTTATTTAATTATATGAAATTAATCAAAATATTTAAATATTTATATTTGTTATATAAAAAAAGGAAAAAAAGAAGAAGAGGGGTTATATATAGATATTTATATATATTTAATCTTATATTTATATTTATATATATTATAATGTATTATATAATATAATATTATATAATGGTGTATTAGGTTAGATAAGAGATTAGTCAATAAAAGAAAAATGAAACGGAGGCGCAGCGGGGAGAGAGAGAGAGAGAGAGAGAGAGAGAGAAAAGAGAAGAGAGTGACGGCTCGGAAGAGAGATACAGGGGAGAAAGAAAGAAAAGAAAAATAAAGAAAAAAGAAAGGGGTTTTGGGTTTATTTTGGTGGTTCAATTAATCCTCTTGGTCTTGCTTCAATCTTCAAAAAATAATAGTGAGTACAAACCCTATTTTCCTTGATTATGTTTGATTCATTAGTTTATTTATTTATTTATTTTATTAGGTTGATGTGATTTGATATTTTTGTATGTGGATGTAAAGGATGAATTAACTTAATTATTTTGATTAGTGTCTATGAGATGTTTAGGGTTTTTAGATGAGTGATTAATTTTATTTAATTTGAATAGTGGAACGTGTAAAATTTAGGGTTCTCAGATGATTGATTTATTTTAATTAATTTGATTAGTGATATATATAAGGTTTAGGGTGTTTAAATGATTATTGATTTTATTACTTTTTTTTTAAATGATTGATTAATCTAATTATTTTGATTAGTGTATGTGCGATATTTAGAATTCTTAGATGATTAATTTATTTTATTTAATTTGATTAGTGGTACGTGAAAGGTTTAGGGTTCTTAGAGGTTTGATAAATCTTAATTAATTAGATTAGTGATATGTGCAAGGTTTAGAGTTCTTAGATGAGTAATTAATTTTAATTAATTTGGTTAGTGGTACGTGTAAGGTGTAAGATTTTTAGATAATTAATTGATCGTAATTATTTTGATTAATTGGGTATATAAGGTTTGGAATTTGTAGATGATTGATTAATTTTAATTATGTTGATTAGACGTATATGTAAAGTTTAGAATTTTTAGATGATTAATTGATTGTAGTAATTTTAATTAGATTGGGGATGTAAGGTTTGGGATTTTTAGAGGATTGATTAATTTTAATTATGTTGATTAGATGTATAGGTAAGGTTTAAGATTTTTAGATAATTAATTGATCGTAATTATTTTGATTAGTTGGGTATGTAAGGTTTGAAATTTTTAGATGATTGATTAATTTTAATTATGTTGATTAGATGTATAGGTAAGGTTTAAGATTTTTAGATAATTAATTGATCGTAATTAATTTGATTAGTTGGGTATGTAAGGTTTAGGGTTTTATTTTGGGTGACTTTATTAATTCTTTGAGTGATTCTTTGATCTTCAAAAATAATTTTATGTACAAAACCCACTTCCCTTGATTTATGTTTAATTCGTTGTATTTATTTTTATTTGTTTGATGTTAGTTTGATTTTGTTTTTACATAAAGATGATAGATTAATTTTAATTATTTTGATTAGTTGTGGATATAAGATTTAGGGTTATAGATGATAGATTGATTTTAATTATTTTGACTAGTGGTGTATGTAAAGTTTAGGGTTCTTAGATAAGTGATTGATTTTAATTACTATGATTAGTTGTGTAGGTAAAGTTTAGGGTTTTTAGATGATTAATTAATTTTAATTATTTTTATTAGTTGTGTATGTAAGATTTAGGATTTTTAGATGATTGATTGATTTTAATTATTTTGATTAGTTGTATATGTAAAGTTTAGGATTTTTAGAAGATTGATTGATTTCACTTATTTTAATTAGTTGTGTATGCAAGGTTTATGTTTTTTTTTTTATGTATTTATTTTATGGATTTAATCACCCTCATAATTATTTGAAATTGGAATAAAGTTAGAATCCATAAATATTGGTTAGAGGATGGATTGATTCGTTGTTTTTATTTATTTATTTTTAATTGATTTTGTATTTGCATGTAGATTTTGGATTGATTTTAATTATTTTGATTAGTGGTGTGTGCCATGTTTAGTTTTTTTATATGGATTTATTCTATGATTGTAATCATATTCATGGTCATATGAAATTTAATAAATTAAGAATTCATAAATAAATTCCTTGTACTCCACCATGACTCCATGGATTGTTATTTTATTTGAGTGATGGTGAGAAATAGTGTATAAAAAAAAAGGTGAGGATTATGAGAGTTGTTTAATGCCTTATGCCCGGCATTGTTATATTTGTCTCATGATGTCGATGAGATGTTTATATATATTGTTGCCTCGTTCTCATGAGTAGACGAGTGCTTTGATTTGCGCGCGTACGTATATGCTAACCATCCGGGGAGTGTGAGTCAAACTCGACGATATCCCCTGCAAGTTTGGCTTCGGAGTGGGTTAGGTATACGGAGGCACATGGGATATATGTGTAGGCGAAGAGGGCGAAGTGGTGGAGTCAAGGTACAAATAATTAATTATGAACTTGTATGTTGGTTCGAATTGTCTTAATTGAGTTAAGGTGCACAGTGGTAATTATGAACTTATATGTATAGTTCGAATCATATTGATTGAGTCAAGGTACAAAGAATTAATTATGAACTTGTATGTTGGTTCGAATTGTCTTAATTGAGTTAAGGTACACAAGTGGTAATTATGAACTTATATGTATAGTTCGCATCATATTGCTTGAGTCAAGGTACAAAGAATGAATTATGAACTTGTATGTTGGTTCGAATTGTCTTAATTGAGTTAAGGTGCACAGTGGTAATTATGAACTTATATGTATAGTTCGAATCATATTGATTGAGTCAAGGTACAAAGAATTAATTATAAACTTGTATGTTAGTTCGAATTGTCTTAATTGAGTCAAGGTACAAAGTAGTAATTATGTACTTATATGTATAGTTCGAATGATATTGATTGAGTTAAGGAACAAAGAATTTAATTATGAGTTTATTTCTATAGAGTGAATTTTGTTGATATGTTTCATGTTGAAAAATAGTAATCGACCTCAATAAATTATAAAATTTGAGCAGAGGCATCTATACGCGCTTTTGGACCACTTTTATGTTTTATGTATTTATTTAAAGATCGATTAGAACTTATAATCGGATGATCTTGATTATTGTCGGTTTGATTCATTTTAGCAAGGCAGATTTTAGAGGCTGTTTTAACCCACGAAACGAGCTCATTTTTATTGGTTTCGCGTAAACTGAAGTAAAACATTATTCTGCACACTTTTTGTGTTTTGAATTTTTTTGAAAAAAAATCATCTTAGGGCAGTTTTGGTTCGTTTTCAGATTCAGATTTTTCGATTGAATTCTGTCTATATTTTTATATCAAGTTTTTCTCTTAACCTGTTCAGTTTCTGTTAAATTCGTTCGCGTTGTCTTATAGGAAATTTGATTCTGTACAACTTTCGTTCTTTGAGTTTTGATCAAGTCGAATTATTTAAGTGTGAAACGGTGTAACTTTATATTTGTTTTAATAAGTTACTTATGATTAAATTATACTAACTTTATTTGTTTTGCAGGATGGTGGGTCTTACTAACTTTTTATGCAGGGCAGACCCACCATATTTTTATTTCTATTTTGTCTATTTTATAATCAATTTATATTTCGTTGTGTACGGACAAGAAACTAAATGCCACCGTATCTCGAGAAACTACCCATTCGTCTCGGTGCGGTTGGAACTACTTGTCTTGTCCCATGATTTGAATTAAATGTATTTTTGTTGTGTCTGGTGGACACGTGGGTGTTGTTTCTTGTACTCATACCAGTATACCTGTATACTGACCCGTTTTGTCTCTTGGCAACTCGGGTGCGTTCTGTTTGAGCGCAGCTGAGCTTCCTTTGCAGGATTAGTTGAGGCTACGATGGTGATGAGAAGTAACTAAAGTTTTTGGGCATGTCGTTTGGAGTACTCTTATTTTTTTTTGAGTTTAGGGTTGAAACTAATTTATGTATTTATTATTTTTTTTTAGTGACTTTAGTATTGGAATAATTTGGCATGGTTTGTAATCGTACTTTATTTAAGTTGTTTTGGTTAGCTGTTGCTACTTTAAAGTTGAGGTATTTATTAGTTATGAGATTTTGGTGGATGGTTTAGTTTGTGTTTAGTTTTTTTTTTCACCCCTAGGATTTGGATGATGGAATATTGGTTGGGGTTTAATCCTAAGTTAATATTTAATTGTCCAAATTTTGGGGCGTGACAGTTTGGTATCAGAGCACTAGGTTACCCTAGATTAGTGAGAGTTTAGGTGATCCTCGGATTGTGGAAGTATGGGTTAGCTGGTTTAGTTTGGTGAGGAGTTTATTCTAAATTTTTAACGAATTCTTCTTGTGTGTTTAACTTGAAGGTGATGGTTGGAAGATATCTTTAATCTTTTTCACGAACCTATTAGAGTACTTTTTGATACCGGTACATCTCATCCTTTCATGTCTAGATAGTTTGTAGAAAGAGAACACCTTGTAACTACCTCTTTGCCTAAACATATTCGTGTTAAGACCCCTTTATGAGGGGCAGTTACTCTTTATGAGTTGTGTAAAGATTTTGAGATTGATTTTGTGGGTAGAGTCTTGCATGCAGACCTAATTGTGTTAGGGTTTGAAGGGTTCACAATTATTTTGGGTATGGATTGGCTGCGGAAATACTTTGTAACTCTAGATTGTGCTGGAAGGACTATAAATATAGATATTCCCGGAATGCCACGGCTTACCCACACTTCTAGCGATGGAGGAGAGTCAGTGATGACGAGTTTTCTATGCTCGGTTGAAATCCCTAAGTAGGATATTAGTGAGGTAGATGTGGTACGTGAGTTTGAAGATGTATTTCATTAGATATATAGACCTCCACCTCGATAGGTAGTAGAATTTCACATTGATTTAGTGTCAGGAACTGCACCCGGAGCTTTTTGTTAGTACTCTTTCCTATCGAATCTCGGGACGAGATTCTTTTGAGGTGTGTATATTGTAGCGACCCTAATTTTCTTAAGTCATTATTTATTATTATTATGATTATTATTATCTTAATTTATTTTGACTTTATTAATTATGTGGATCCATGAGAATTTAATGTGTTGTTTAGTTAATTTAATGTGATGTTTAAAGAATTTAATGTGGTAATTAATTAATTTAAAGTGTTATTTAATTATATGAAATTAATCAAAATATTTAAATATTTATATTTGTTATATAAAAAAAAAGGAAAAAAAAGAAAGAAGAGGGGTCATATATAGATATTTATATATATTTAATCTTATATTTATATTTATATATATTATAATGTATTATATAATATAATATTATATAATGGTGTATTAGGTTAGATAAGAGATTAGTCAATAAAAGAAAAAGGGTAAATTACAAACACCTCCCTGAGGTTTGATGAAAATACAGATTCCCCCCTGACGTTTGAGAAATTACATCACGCCCCCTGAGGTTTATATTTACATAACAAATTGCCCCCTGAGGTTTTTATTTTCATACAAATTCCCCCCTAATTTCTCCTAATTTTTTATGAAAATTTGACCCTCAGGGGGCAATTTGTAATTTCTCAAACCTCAGGGGTGAATTTGTATTTTCTAAAGGGGGTGTTTGTAATTTGTCCAAAGAAACCAAAGGGGAGAGAGAGAGAGAAAAGAGAAGAGAGTGGCGGCTCGGAAGAGAGATAGAGAGGAAAGGGAAAGAAAGAAAAGAAAAATAAAGAAAAAAGGAAAGGGGTTTTGGGTTTATTTTGGTGGTTCAATTAATCCTCTTGGTCTTGCTTCAATATTCAAAAAATAATTGTGAGTACAAACCCTATTTTCCTTGATTATGTTTGATTCGTTAGTTTATTTATTTATTTATTTTATTAGGTTGATGTGATTTGATATTTTTGTATGTGGATGTAAAGGATGAATTAACTTAATTATTTTGATTAGTGTCTATGAGATGTTTAGGGTTTTTAGATGAGTGATTAATTTTATTTAATTTGAACAGTGGAACGTGTAAAATTTAGGGTTCTCAGATGATTGATTTATTTTAATTAATTTGATTAGTGATATATGTAAGGTTTAGGGTGTTTAAATGATTATTGATTTTATTACTTTTTTTTTTAAATGATTGATTAATCTAATTATTTTGATTAGTGTATGTGCGATATTTAGAATTCTTAGATGATTAATTTATTTTATTTAATTTGATTAGTGGTACGTGAAAGGTTTAGGGTTCTTAGAGGTTTGATAAATCTTAATTAATTAGATTAGTGATATGTGCAAGGTTTAGAGTTCTTAGATGAGTGATTAATTTTAATTAATTTGGTTAGTGGTACGTGTAAGGTGTAAGATTTTTAGATAATTAATTGATCGTAATTATTTTGATTAATTGGGTATATAAGGTTTGGAATTTGTAGATGATTGATTAATTTTAATTATGTTGATTAGACGTATATGTAAAGTTTAGAATTTTTAGATGATTAATTGATTGTAGTAATTTTAATTAGATTGGGGATGTAAGGTTTGGGATTTTTAGAGGATTGATTAATTTTAATTATGTTGATTAGATGTATAGGTAAGGTTTAAGATTTTTAGATAATTAATTGATCGTAATTATTTTGATTAGTTGGGTATGTAAGGTTTGAAATTTTTAGATGATTGATTAATTTTAATTATGTTGATCAGATGTATAGGTAAGGTTTAAGATTTTTAGATAATTAATTGATCATAATTAATTTGATTAGTTGGGTATGTAAGGTTTAGGGTTTTATTTTGGGTGACTTTATTAATTCTTTGAGTGATTCTTTGATCTTCAAAAATAATTTTAAGTACAAAACCCACTTCCCTTGATTTATGTTTAATTCGTTATATTTATTTTTATTTGTTTGATGTTAGTTTGATTTTGTTTTTACATAAAGATGATAGATTAATTTTAATTATTTTGATTAGTTGTGGATATAAGATTTAGGGTTATAGATGATAGATTGATTTTAATTATTTTGACTAGTGGTGTATGTAAAGTTTAGGGTTCTTAGATAAGTGATTGATTTTAATTACTATGATTAGTTGTGTAGGTAAAGTTTAGGGTTTTTAGATGATTAATTAATTTTAATTATTTTTATTAGTTGTGTATGTAAGATTTAGGATTTTTAGATGATTGATTGATTTTAATTATTTTGATTAGTTGTATATGTAAAGTTTAGGATTTTTAGAAGATTGATTGATTTCACTTATTTTAATTAGTTGTGTATGCAAGGTTTATGTTTTTTTTTTTATGTATTTATTTTATGGATTTAATCACCCTCATAATTATTTGAAATTGGAATAAAGTTAGAATCCATAAATATTGGTTAGAGGATGGATTGATTCGTTGTTTTTATTTATTTATTTTTAATTGATTTTGTATTTGCATGTAGATTACGGATTGATTTTAATTATTTTGATTAGTGGTGTGTGCCATGTTTAGTTTTTTTATATGGATTTATTCTATGGTTGTAATCATATTCATGGTCATATGAAATTTAATAATTTAATAATTCATAAATAAATTCCTTGTACTCCACCATGACTCCATGGATTGTTATTTTATTTGAGTGATGGTGAGAAAGAGTGTATAAAAAAAAAGGTGAGGATTATGAGAGTTGTTTAATGCCTTATGCCCGGCATTGTTATATTTGTCTCATGATGTCGATGAGATGTTTATATATATTGTTGCCTCGTTCTCATGAGTAGACGAGTGCTTTGATTTGCGCGCGTACGTATATGCTAACCATCCGGGGAGTGTGAGTCAAACTCGGGGACGATATCCTGCAAGTTTGGCTTCGGAGTGGGTTAGGTATACGGGAGGCACATGGGATATATGTGTAGGCCAGAAGGGGAGGGCCGAAGTGGTGGAGTCAAGGTACAAAGAATTAATTATGAACTTGTATGTTGGTTCGAATTGTCTTAATTGAGTTAAGGTGCACAGTGGTAATTATGAACTTATATGTATAGTTCGAATCATATTGATTGAGTCAAGGTACAAAGAATTAATTATGAACTTGTATGTTGGTTCGAATTGTCTTAATTGAGTTAAGGTGCACAGTGGTAATTATGAACTTATATGTATAGTTCGAATCATATTGATTGAGTCAAGGTACAAAGAATTAATTATAAACTTGTATGTTAGTTCGAATTGTCTTAATTGAGTCAAGGTACAAAGTAGTAATTATGTACTTATATGTATAGTTCGAATGATATTGATTGAGTTAAGGAACAAAGAATTTAATTATGAGTTTATTTCTATAGAGTGAATTTTGTTGATATGTTTCATGTTGAAAAATAGTAATCGACCTCAATAAATTATAAAATTTGAGCAGAGGCATCTATACGCGATTTTGGACCACTTTTATGTTTTATGTATTTATTTAAAGATCGATTAGAACTTATAATCGGATGATCTTGATTATTGTCGGTTTGATTCATTTTAGCAAGGCAGATTTTAGAGGCTGTTTTAACCCACGAAACGAGCTCATTTTTATTGGTTTCGCGTAAACTGAAGTAAAACATTATTCTGCACACTTTTCGTGTTTTGAATTTTTTTGAAAAAAAATCATCTTAGGGCAGTTTTGGTTCGTTTTCAGATTCAGATTTTTCGATTGAATTCTGTCTATATTTTTATATCAAGTTTTTCTCTTAACCTGTTCAGTTTCTGTTAAATTCGTTCGCGTTGTCTTATAGGAAATTTGATTCTGTACAACTTTTGTTCTTTGAGTTTTGATCAAGTCGAATTATTTAAGTGTGAAACGGTGTAACTTTATATTTGTTTTAATAAGTTACTTATGATTAAATTATACTAACTTTATTTGTTTTGCAGGATGGTGGGTCTTACTAACTTTTTATGCAGGGCAGACCCACCATATTTTTATTTCTATTTTGTCTATTTTATAATCAATTTATATTTCGTTGTGTACGGACAAGAAACTAAATGCCACCGTATCTCGAGAAACTACCCATTCGTCTCGGTGCGGTTGGAACTACTTGTCTTGTCCCATGATTTGAATTAAATGTATTTTTGTTGTGTCCGGTGGACACGTGGGTGTTGTTTCTTGTCCTCATACCATTATACCTGTATACTGACCCGTTTTGTCTCTTGGCAACCCGGGTGCGTTAGCTTTGGTGAGCTCCTTCTTGCAGGATTAGTTGAGGCTACGATGGTGATGAGAAGTAACTAAAGTTTTTGGGCATGTCGTTTGGAGTACTTTTATTTTTTTTTGAGTTTAGGGTTGAAACTAATTTATGTATTTATTATTTTTTTTTTAGTGACTTTAGTATTGGAATAATTTGGCATGGTTTGTAACCGTACTTTATTTAAGTTGTTTTGGTTAGCTGTTGCTACTTTAAAGTTGAGGTATTTATTAGTTATGAGATTTTGGTGGATGGTTTAGTTTGTGTTTAGTTTTTTTTTTCACCCCTAGGATTTGGATGATGGAATATTGGTTGGGGTTTAATCCTAAGTTAATATTTAATTGTCCAAATTTTGGGGCGTGACATTGAGAAACTAAATATGGTTAGAAACTCAAAGTGATTAACTTGTGTTTATGAGTTTAAAGCTTTTAAGGATCAAATTGAGTTTGTGAATTATGGTAATAATATATCCTAAAACTTACATTGTTGTACCTATTTTTCTACTCTTCCATGTGTTGGCTTTGTTGAATTTGTATCTTGGTTCGGACTGCAAAACAGGGGTAATCGCCTCACGTGCGGGGCTCACAGCCGCACGTGCGGGAAGCACCACTACACGTGCGGAAAATAGGGGAAATTGGGGCTGAAGACACTGCAATATATGCACGTGCGGGGCGCACGTGCGGCCACCTTCTCGTACGTGCGGCGAAGGGCCCCCGCACGTGCGGCCCATGGAGGAAAATCTATATTCTCCATTTCGTCTGCTTGACGCTCTGGGATTGCTAAAATCTATGCTTGATGCTTTTAAAATGGTTGTAAATTCATTAGAAGCGAATTAATCCGATATTGTTTAAAAAGGAAACTGAACTAATGTCTGAACTGTATATGTGTGTAGGTCACATACAGGAGGGGACCATCGCTCCACCACATCATTGTGAGTAATAGTACTATAGTAGTACATTTGCTTATTGTTAATAATTATTATTAACGCTCTGTTATTTGCAAGTTAACTATGCTAACTTATATGAATGATTGGAAATCTGTGTACATCTGTACGACTCTGGACTTATTCTGCTTTGTTGGTATCTGGGCCAGAGGCCCTGTAAAGTCTGTTGGGCCTGAGGCCGTTCTGTATGTTACTGGGCTTGAAGCCACTTTGTATAAAGATTGGGCCTAAGGCCATTCTGAAAATATTTACAGAATAAGATTAATCATATGTTCTTTGCACATATATACATTATAATTCAAGTTTATCCGGTGAATTGTTTAAGTACTATTATTCACTGTGCCTTGCTCACTCCGTGTTATATCTGTCCCTGTAGGTAATCAACCTAGAGGTCAGTCTTAAACCATCATGCCCGTTTCTCTTTTGTCAACTTCAATGCGACCAAGCACTGAGATGAAGCTCATTCATTTTGTGGGATTCTTGCTAAGCTTTTAGCTTTATGCTCTAAGTCTTCTATATAATGTCATGAAATGTGTATAACCTTCTTTTACCAATGCTTTTGCTACACACCCAATCATGGGACCAGGTCTATATATATGTATGTACATAACTGTTTCTCTTATGTATTTCCTTGTATGTTTGTCTACCTGATGCAATGTTTGTGATCCTAGCATATTAGTGGTAGCTCAATGGATACTATTTATGTTGGTAATTGCTTTCGTTCAGGCCCCATATGTTATGTAAATCGAATTTTGTGTCCGTTTACGAATTGGTCATGCCCAAACTTTTAGGGTCAAGTTTGGGGTGTGACAGCAGGGCTTTGTTTCACAACTTGTGTGCTTCTTTCTTATCCGACGGGAGCTGTTCAGAAGATAGGAATGCAGCAATGGAGTCCATCCAACTCTGTCCTGAATCTATGACATTGACCTAGACTTCCTCTGAAGGGCCAATGCTCGGCTTAGGGATGAAACCCACTTCAATTATACGTTTAATCTCTGAGTTAATGGAGGAGGCTAGGCAGGCCAAGGCATCTGCATGTGTGTTCTGATCACAGGTTATTTGGTTCAATTCATGATGGTCAAATTGTGCCAGCAAGGAGTTTGTCGTTTTCATGTAGGCTGTCATACGGTCGTTTTTGGCTGCGTACTCCTCCTTTAGCTGATTGATCACCAGTTTTGAATCGCAAAATATAAGCAAACACCGAGCACCCAGAAGATATGTGTTCTGTAAGCCGGTTAGCAGGGCTTCATATTCGGCCTCATTGTTCAATGCATCGAAGCCAGGTTTGACGGCCTACTCGATTATTGCTCCGTCGGGAGCCATGATCACTACTCCGGCCCCACTGCCCCGTTGGTTGGATGATCTGTCACAATACAACTGCCAAATGACCCTAACATAAATTCTCCAGTTCGGCTTAGGTTGAGTCTGATCGGACTTATAGTCAGCGAGGCCTCCAGTGAATTCGGCCACAAAGTCGGCAAGGACTTGCCCCTTGATTGAGGTTCTAGGCCGTCACTGCATTTCATGCTAGCCGAGTTCGAGAACCCACTTTGAAATGCGGCCCGATGCTTCTGCACTATGGAGTACTGTCCAGAGGGGGTAGTCCGTTAGTACCCTGATGGTATGCCCCTTAAAGTAATGCATCAGTTTTCTTACTACCATGACGAGGGCTAGGATGAGTTTTTCCAATGGGAGGTAACGTGTTTCGGCGTCAACCATTGCCTTGCTCACAAAATAAACTGGCCGTTGCTCCCCAAGCTCTTCCTTTAATAGCACGGCGCTGACGGCCTGGTCAGAAATTGTCAGATATAAAATGAGAGGATCGTCGGCCGAGGGTGTTGTCAAAAGTGGGACTGATCGGAGGTAGGTCTTCAAACCATTGAAAGCAGCTTCGCACTTAGAGATCCATTCAAAAGCTTTACCCTGCCGTAGGTTAAGAAAGAATTGTCGGCAATCGATTGGAACGGTGATGAACTTTGTTGAGGCGTGACCATCCCCATAAACTTTTGGACCTACTTGACCGATCGAGGAGAGCCGACTTCCAGGATTGTTGTGATTTGCCTCGAGTTGGCTTCGATTCCGTGGTGATTGACAATCTAGCCCAGGAATTTGCTGGAACCGATCCTAAATGCACACTTGGAAGCATTCAGCTTCATTTTGTATTTGCGTAAAATGCCAAATGTCTCTTTTAGATCGGCTAGGTGAGTTTGCTCTTGTTTAGACTTAACCCCCATATCATCAATGTACACTTCCATCGTTCGGCCGAGTTGCTCCCTAAACATAGCAGTGACTAGTCTTTGGTAAGTTGCCCCTGCATTCTTCAGCCCAAAAAGGCATAACCTTATATCAGTAGGTTCCTCTTGGGGTGAGGAATGCAGTTTTGCCTTGGTCTTCCGAGCGCATTGCAATTTGATGATAGCCTCTGTAGGCATCGAGGAAGCTCATACGTTGATGACGCGCCGTGGCATCCACGAGTTGGTCTATTCTAAGGAGGGGAAAACAATCCTTGGGACAAGCTTTATTTAAGTCTGTGAAATCTACACAAACACGTCAAGTCCCATTTTTCTTCTTTACAACCATTGTATTTGACAGCCATGTTGGGTAGGTGACTTCCCAGATTGCTCCGGCATCAAGCAATCGGTCAACTTCTTCAACAACGGCAGTAGTGTGTTCTGTGGCTGAACGCCGTCTTTTCTGAATAATTGGCTTTCATTTGGGGTGAACATTTAAATGTTGTTGAGAAACAAATGGATCCACCCCCGACATCTCATACAGCGACCATGCAAATACATCAAGGTTGATGAGTAAGAAGGTAATTAGTTGTTGTCTATCGACTTTATTCAGGGAGGCGCCGACCATGAAGAACCTGTTAGGATTCCTATCGATTTCAACTCGATCCAGGGCTTCCGTGGCCTTTTCACTTGGGAGCCGCCCAACATCATCGAGGCTCTCTCGATCCGGCACCTCAATAGAATTTACTTCTAGCTCTCTTGGAGTCTTCACGGCAAGGAGATAACAATCTTGTGCTGATTTATGGGAACCACAGATTTGTTCAATGCCATGTTCAGTCGGGAAGCGAAGCAGTTGATGGTAGGTGCTTGGCACGACCAACATTGTGTGACAACCCTGTTTCGTATTACGCTAATTGATCTTATTTAGGATTGTGATTATGTGTTTAATATGATTTTGAGTGTTATTTATATGATTATATGTGATTTTGAATTTTTATCTGTTCACCGTAGGAAAATCTGCCTGATTTTTTGCTTTAGAATTTAAATTGAAGGCCTTATCGGCTACAGAAAACGAAATTGACTACGCCATTGTAATTGGCGTAATTTTTAGAGTCTATGGTGAAATGTAATTGGAAATTGATTCAGAACGAAATAATTAGATTTAGAACGATTAATTGAGCTCAATTACTTAGCCATAATCAAATTTGATTAGGCAAACATATAAAAAGGGCCATATTACACTTAACTTCAATCCTCTTATACTCAAAATCTGAAAATCACTCTAGAGAGAGAGAGAGAGGGCCGGTTTTAGAGAGATGAAGAGGAAAGATTGTGTATTTTGGCTCAAAGTTTGTGAATTTGGAAGACTATCTCAAGAATCAACTATAATTTGCAAGATTGGAGCTCATAGGTGAGTAATCGAGCATAAATTCATAAGTTTGAGTTTGTAATTTTGTGGATTCAAAGTTAGCTGGCAATTGAGAATATAATTTGAAATGTAATTGTTGAATATGGAGCTTGTATGTACATGCATGTGCATAATTGCCATGAATTTGTATAATTGAGCATGATACATATGATCCATGAAGAATTTGATGTCAATTCATGCCTTTGATCATCATCTACATCATTTAAGTTGGAAAGAGGAGTTGTATCCCACATGCAAATACAATGCATAAAGGTGTGGGTTTTGAATGCATGAATTTGATGTGTTGGGAAGTAAGTTTGGTGTAATTTGAGTATGCATGTAATTGATTCATGAGAATTGAAATTCATAATGTTGTAATTTCCCATTTGTATCATGTTAGAGGATGTGTATATGAACTATGGGTCATAAAATGCAAGATATATCAGTTTGAATGCAAGTTTGAGCCTCAAATAGAATTCTGGAAAACCCAGAATTCGGCATGTCCGCTCGAGCGGGGTAATGGCCGCTCGAGCGTGAAATGCTAGCTCCTAGCAGTTTTGCAGACATTGTCGTCCGCTCGAGCGGGGAGAATCACGCTCGAGCGTCCAAGGCACATGTTTTACATTTAGCTCGAGCATTCGAAGTTGCGCTCAAGCGTGAATGTAAAGCAACCAGTACTTTTGTAGACCATGGGGTCCGCTCGAGCGGCGAAATCCACGCTCGAGCAGGGAGCCCTATTTCAGAAACTTTGTAAAGATGTTTTGTGTTTCATTTTCCATTCTCTTTCATTTCTAAGTACTCTTAGGCATATATTAAGCATTGTAAATGAGTTAAAAGAATAAGAAAGAAGCCTAAGAGGGATGTATGAATTAAGAACAGATTGAATCGTTTGTGACCCATTATGCTCATGAAATGTGTAGGTTCAAGCACAAGGGCAAACCATCCGGCAGATCACTGTGAGTAATATCTTACTAAAGATATTTTAAAGTATGTTATTTGTCCAATTATTTACTCCTATTTGAGTTCATAAGTTTGTTTGAATTGTGGACAAATATTTGTTATACCATACGATTGGGCCAAAGGTCGTTTGTCATAATTAGTTGGGCTGAAGGCTGTCGGATATGAATGATTAGGCCAAAGGCCGTTTGACATGAATGATTGGGCCAAAGGTTGTTTGACATGAATAATTGGGCCAAAGGCCGTCGGACATGAACGATTGGGCCAAAGGCTGTTTGACATGAATGAATTGGGCCTGAGGCCATTTGATATATTTGGATCGCTAGTCATTTGATATATTAGATAGAAATAGGAATTGGGCCCAAGGCCGTCTGATGTATTTTGTTCTAAATATCGTTCATGTACCTTCTTTACTTGATATTATTCACTGGGCTTTCGCTCACTCTCATTCATGTGATTGTAGGTGAGCCAAGTAATATCCAAACCCAGCCCCAGTGAAGCAGGTGTGAAATAGTCAAGTTTTGAGGAGTCAGCCCATACGTCTCATGCACGAGACTTGTTTTCTCCCTTTTGTTCTTTTGTTATATTCTGTTATGTTGGTGAGAACTTTGGTTTACGGTTGTATAAAAGCTTTTGATTGACTGACCATGACTTGAATGATCCTGTTGTTTAAAGCTATGTGTTAACTTTCTTTGGTGTGGGTTATTAATGAATATATGTGAAATGTTACGATGTGCCATGCAAGCACAGCTCTATGGACAAAAGTTTTAAGTTGTTTCCGTTTTGGCCCCTTAACTCTGTTGAAGTGTATCTAATTTGGTTTGAGACTGTAGGTAATCTTTTGGTTACTAGCCAGTTATGATCTTAACCCTTGGGGGTGGGTTCGGGTCATGACACATTGTATGTAGCCAAGTACGTCCCATGATGAGATTATACGACAAAGGAAGCTTGACAACCAAAAACTCCACATCCACTAATCGGGAGCCTGCTCGAACAGGTAGTGTGATTTTGCCCAACGGGTATTCTAGATTGGCGTTGAAGCCGAATAATGGATAATGGGCCGGAGACAAGTCTGATTCAGTGAAGCTGAGTTTAATGAAGGTCTTGTAGTACATAACCTCCGAAGTACTCCCTTGGTCAGTGAGAACTCGTTCAACGGTGAATCTATTTACGCGTAGTTCGATTACTAAAGGATCAATGTGGGGGAGTGTTACGCCGACCAAATCGGAGTCATCGAAAGAAATACTCGCAGCTTCGTGGGGATGTTTCGCCGATGTGATTTGCTTTTGGAGGTTAGGATGTGACTGAATTGCATGCATCGCAGAAGCCGTTGGCAAGCTATATATCATATGAATTATGTCGAGCGGTGGTGACTCCGGCCGCAAAGCAACTGTTTTGGTTGAGTTGTCCTTTCGGGCATATTGCTTAAGCCAACCGTCTTGTACCAACTGCTCGAGGTGATCCTTCAACACGTAACAACTGTCGGTATCATGACCGTGGTCCTTGTGATATTCGCACCACTTATCCCGCCTCCTCGTGTCGGGAGGTCCCACTATTTTAGACAGCCACTTAAAGAATGGCAAGTGTTGAACCTTAGCCATAACTGTCATGACCCGAACCCGCCCCCAAGGGTTAAGGACTTAACCGGCCAGTAATCATGAGATTACCTACGGCCTCAAACCAAGCCAAACGTATTTTAACAGAGTTAATGGGGGCCAAACGGAAGCAATTTAAAACTTTGTCCATAGAGCTGTGCTTACATGGCACATCATAACAAACCATAGATATGTACATTAATAACTCACAGCAAAATATGTACTACACAAAGCTCTGTACATACAAGATCATATAGGTCTAAGTCAGTGGAACAAAACTATATACAACATATTCAAAGACTTCGCCCATGTGACAAAATAAAACAGAATGACAAAAAGGCGAAGACGGGTCTCGTGTGTGAGACGCAAGGACTGACTCTTCAAAACCTTTGTTGTTCCTTACAGACTTCACTGGGGCTGGGTTTGGACTTCTCTTGGCTCACCTACAAACACATGAATGAGTGTGAGTGATAGCCCAGTGAATAATATCAAGTAAAGAAGTTATACGAACGATATGTGGAATGACATACTTCAAACGGCCTTGGGCCCAATTCATATTTCTACTTAACATATACGCGCACAATTTAAATCAAGTGGCTGTAGTTCCAAACATACTGGCCCTTGGCCCACTTATCTTTCATTTGTCAATCTGGCCTTTGGCCCATTCAGACTTTCATGTCAAACTGGCCTTTGGCCCATTCATTCATGTCAAATTGGCCTCTGGCCCATTTATTCATTCATTTATTTATTTCAAACTGGCCTTCGGCCCATTCAGTAATTCATATCAAACATTTGTCCACAATTCAAACTAGCAACTTATAAGGCTTATAAGGAAATAAGCAATTGGACAAATGACAGGCTTCAAAATATCGATATTACTCACAGTGATCGGCTTGTGGATTTGCCCTGGAGCTTGATCCTACACATCATATAGCACATATGGGTCACAAACGATTCAATCCATTCTTTAATTCACATATTCCTCTTTAGGCTTCATTCTTATCTCTTTAACTCAATTACAATGCTAAATGCATGCCTAAGAGTGCTTGCAAGTGAAAGAGAACGGAAAACAAAACACAGAATACACTTTCAAAATTTCAGAAAACAGGGTCCCCGCTTGAGTGTGGGATTCCCCGCTCGAGCGGACCCATTAGGTCTGCAAAAGTGCTGGTTGTATCATTTTTACGCTCGAGCGTGAGTTTATCCTACATAGCTCCCTGCTCTAGCATGAACTTCCCTGCTCGAGCAGACACCATGCCTGCAAGAAAATACTGGGAGCTCGAAATCCCCGCTCGAGTAGCGGTTTTCCCGCTCGAGCAGACGTCAAAGTTTCTGGGTTTTCCAGCAATGTTCTTGAGCTCAATTTCAACATTCCAACCAACATTTCTTGCATGCTGTGGCTCAAATTTCAAATATATTTATGCTATCATGATACAAACACCCAATTACATCAATATGGAGCTCAATTTCATGAATCAAATACTTACCCAAAATTTTTTTACTTACCCAAAAAAAAAATTTCATGAATCAAACACATGCATGTCCCAAATTGACACCAAACTCATTTCCATCATAACACATTTGTGCATCCAAAGCTCCTATTCTCATAAATTGTACATGCATGTGAGATATAACTCTCATTACCAACTCAAATGGTGCAAATGGTGATCACAAGCATGAACTCTACCCAAAATCTTACATGGATCATACCTTTTATGCTCAACTATACAAATTCAAAGCAATTACACACATGCATGCATCCATTGATCTCCAAATCACCAGAACCAACTTAATTTCATTTTAATTCTTGTTTTTGATTACCCAACTAGCTTGAATACACAAATCTACAAACATATACTCATGAATTCACACCCAAAAAAAAAAAATTCATGTTCACTTGCTTACCTAGAGGTTCAATTCTTCCAATCTATAGCAAATTCTTGAGTAATCTTCAAGATTTCCAAGCTTTTAGGATCAAACTTCAATTGTGAGCTCTCCATCTCTCTAAACTGACCCTCTTTCATAGAGTTAAATCAGCCAGATGAATACCAAAAGGGAGAATTGGGTGTATAATACCCTCAATAAGAAGCTCCTTTAGTCACATTATTTTAAGATTAAATGATTTGAGCACTAAGTCATTATTTTAATCAATTTAATCTGATTCGAATCAATTTCCAATTAAATCTCACCGTAGGCTCTAAAAATTATGCCAATCACAATGGCGTAATCGATTTCAGGTTTCGTGGCCGATAAGGCCCTCAATTTAACTTTCAAAGAAGATAATTCAACAGATATTCCTACGGTGAACAGATAGAAATTCAAAACCACATATTTTCACATAATGGCACACAAAATCATATCAAACACATAATCACATTTATACTAAGGACCAATTAACATAAAATAGAAATCACAATAACCATACTGATTGGTTTCGATAACTCGGTGTATTTCTTGTCGGCGCGCCTTGCGCGCCTTCTATCCACTTGAAGCTGCTCATTAGCTCGGTGTGAACATTGGTCAGTTGATCAGTGCGAATCCCGTCTTCGATCTCGTTTATCCCGGTTTTGTGATTCAAGGCTCTGTGGTGGCCCAGCGTTCATCGGCTGCATGATTTTAGGCGGGGCCGACTTAGTGGCGTTGTGCCTGGCTTTGACCCGTAGGGCATCGTCTTCTACTTTGCAGTATTTCTCAACTTTTTTCATCAACGACCAGACCGTTTTTAGGGGCCGTCTGGTCAAAGAGCTGCA
Source organism: Camellia lanceoleosa (assembly GCA_025200525.1). Classification (NCBI taxonomy): domain Eukaryota; kingdom Viridiplantae; phylum Streptophyta; class Magnoliopsida; order Ericales; family Theaceae; genus Camellia; species Camellia lanceoleosa. The sequence goes on from CM045759.1 coordinate 155,706,834, forward strand.
GAGGGCACTGTCTGGATGTAACCCCATTTTGAAGGCGGTGATGGCCATGGAGTCATTGCAGGCATCATCTACTAGGTTAAAACATTCCCAATACCGCGCCAAATATGCACGAAGAGTTTTTCCTGGTTGAATTAGCATTGCCCACAGAGAATCAGCTTGCTTCGGCCAGACCTCATTAGTGATGAACCTTGCCCTGAAGGATTTTTGGAGTTAGTGGAAGCTCTTGATCGATGCCGACTCCAGTTTATAATACCACCTGATAGCCAATGGTCCCAAACTGCTCGGAAATATTCGACACATGAGGGCCTCGTCGTCTACATGAAGCGTCATGGCTTGCTTGTAATGGCGAATGTGATCGGTGGGGTCTGATTTACTATCATACAAGGTGAATGACGGTGCTTTGAACTTTTTGGGTAACACTGCTCTTGCAATCCGTCGTACAAAGGGGTCATGTTGATCCTCTTCATCTGATTCATTTCTTCTTCACTTTTTCCATGCACGCGGACTTCCCTCAGAAGAACTGGAGATGTCGACTCGTCCCTTCTTTGTAGATTCTGGGGATGATGGGTCAGAGCCACTGCTACTATCATGTCTCCAAATTCGAGATCGTCGACCATCCTTTCTCATAGGTCGTCCCGGGTCTTGGCGTGCGGATTGTTGAGATTTTGCCACCTCCAAGGCCAAATCTTGTCGAAGGCGATCGTTCTCAGCCATCATGTTTTCCAACCTTTGTTCGTTTTGCTTCGCTTGCTCCATAATCGCTTGCATTGTCTCATGTGTTGATGTCGAGGGTGAATCGAAGTTCAAGGCCCTTCTTGCGGTAATATTCTCTGACCCAAGCATGTTGCTTGGAGTGGTTTCATTTTGTGGTGTAGGGTTGCCAGTGACTGCCGGAGGATCTTCCGTTACGCCCGCCATGGATGTGCTGGAGTATTCCCACAGACGGCGCCAATTGTGGAGAAGTGATTAGGAAATACTCTTCGGGTCCTGGAGGGCGCTTGTGATCCTCAGCTAGCCACCTGAAAAAGAATGAACACTCCAGTCGGGGATGCCAGAATTAGCACTCCGACGGATAAGTCAGTAGCTACTCTCTTGGTTGCTTATGTCTTATGTTAAGCTTACTTGTTCTCACATACCTCTCTTTGGTTGATGTTCCTCTATTTATATTTCCCTCTGGGCCTCAGAGTTGGGCCCACCTTTAGTCCACTGTGCAGTTATTCATTCGGCTCCTTCTGTTGCTGACCAACCTTTACTCGGCTCCTTGCTCAACTGGTTCTATGGCTGATTAGGATCCCCCTGAATTTATATACGACAGGGCCAAATGCAATGTATACATCTCGATTCTCTAAGAATACTATTCGGCCTCTTCATATCCACTAATACTCGGCTCCCACAGGCACAAATGTTTCACATGGCCCAGATGTCCATAATCAAAACAAACAATAGACTCCCTACTCTAAGATTGGCTTGAAGCCTGAACCCCACTAGGCCTCCCAACAGACGAGTCTGAAACCTCCAACAAAGATAGGGACTGAGCCTAAGATTAAGCATGCGCTCGCCTCCACCTCTTACTTAGCCTAGAGTGCTTATGAACCGTATGAGTTTCTGAAGTGGCCTCCTCCCTAACTCAACTAACACGCACAACCATGGCCTCAACATGGGCCACTTCCTCAACTAAAGCATAGTAATTCTTCAACAGAGATCCAAATACCTTCTCCAGGATATCATCATGTAACCTCAAACTCATAACAACGATGCTCCTCCGTGACCACTAACTCTGGAGCAAACCTCAACAAACTAGTAAACCGCTTCTCAAAATGTGTCAAAGAAGTAGCGCCATGCCGTAACTCGACAAACTGTTCCCTTAACCTTTTCCGAGCAGAAGAAGGGAAGTACTTGGCTAAAAAGGCCTCCGTGAAAGCAACCCACATGTTACCTACAGTGTTCTTAGCATATTTCCACCAACAACCCATTTCTCCCTTCAATTGAAAAGTCGCCAAAGAGATCCTCAACCCTTCATCTTCGACTCTAAGCATGTGAAGAATTTTTGTAATTTGTTCCAATGAATCTTACGCGTCTAGCAGCTTAGTCTCCCAAAAAACTCTGGTGTATTAGAGAGAAGAAACTCCTTAGTAAGCTTGAGGGTACGCCTGTTGTCACATTCATTGCAAGCTAGAGCATCTTGCACCGCTCTCTATGGACTCGCCTTTTTTCGTGCCCCGCCTTTTGGAAAAGGGTTGAAAAGAGGCCTCACAGTTAGGACTCCCGTAGTTCTGAATCTAGTCTCACAAGTGCAATGTGAACATGATAATCACCAAAGAGTCCAATCTGGCAAACCTTTTTAGAAAATTGATTTTAAATCAAATAATGCCAAAATTGGACTGTTTTGCCATATACAGAGTTGCCACTGTAGACGTCCCCGAACGTCCCGGGAGGGAAATCCCCCGTTTGTTCATTTGGGCTCGCTACAGTTCAGGACTCAATGTCACGGTCCTGTATCTAATGTCGCAGAGTGCAATGCAAGACCGATGAATCGTCAAACAGTCCAAATCCGGCAAATCGTTTTTGAAAACAAAATTTTTTAAAAGAAGTGCCAAACATGGACTGCTTTTCCAGATACAGAGTCGCCACCTAAATATTTTATTTTGGGGAATTTAGGAAACCCTGACTCGTTGCCTAAGGCCACGTGTCCGTCATCACCAAAGTTGCCTCGGCTCGGGAACTTGGGTACGATTAGGAAAGGTCACTTTGTGAGCACCCCCGCTCGCCCGATCAAAGATCGGCCTCTACTAACCATGATATCAAGTTTTGAAAGCATTATGTGTTCTTATTCCGATTATTAGCCTAGAATTTCTATGTGATGTGCACAGCATACAAGTATAGACTGGATCGCCTGAATTGGAACGAAACATCTCATGTTTGTTTTGAAAACGGTTTGCTACTCGCAAGTAGGCTAAAATGTGGATTTGCCACCCTCAGGTGGGCTTTAGAAAACACGATGATTTGCCACTCTCAAGTGGGCTTAAAACTCACAGTCAATGCATTATTCCAATTCAGATAATCCATCCTCCACCCACAGGCATTCTGGCAGTTATATCACATAAGCACATAGCCTCATCGTAAAGCATGCTATCATGGCAACACTCGCACACATGCAAGGATGCTAAAGCATAAACACTTACCGAGTACTCCAAGCCAAAACAGAAACTAGTTAGTAATCATATGCATGATCCTAGTTCATGTTGAGATGCTTAATGTGACACATGCAAAAATGCAACCTAGATAGGCTCGGCTATTCTAAACATGGCGTATGAAATGCAACAGATAACATGTATTCAACTTGGAATTGAACTACAATGCAGTTAGTATGATTATGATCTGCAGATGCGTGCTGTCTGAGATGAATGAATGCACGCATGCATAGCATAAGGCATGCTAATTTAAATATGCCCTAATACTAACCATTGAAAGCAGGTAAATAAAAGGGAGAAAGAAGTGGTGGTTGGAAGACATACACACACTCACACATACTTATTACACAATTGCCCTCGCTCGGAGGGTCCAAAAGAATAATACAGGCCAAATAATGAAACAACTATCCCAGCTAATTAATTATTACAAAACTTCTAATTAATTAACAAATTAATTACAAAAACAGCCTAAATATGAAACTAAAGAGACCGCCGCAGCTTTGCCTTGGAATGCGTGGATGATGCATGCTCGATTTGCCTTGCTCGGAAACGCGTTACCATGCCACTGTTGCCTCTGTTTGCACTGTTCTGCACCTCTGAGGGATGTGAAAATTCTTGAGGCATCTCTGAACCATTCCCTGATCATTTTGGAATGCCACCGGCCAATGAAAAGAACCACTGACCATGCAAATGTGATCATCGACCATAAATTGGGTCACCGGCTGGACGTTTATGGTGGATTCGACCGAAGTGGCCCGACCAATTATTCCTGCAGAATCCTATTTTTGCTACAGCAATGGACAGACAGTGCATGGCAAGGAAATTTCAAAGCAATATATGCATGACCACACTCCCTATCATGCTACGAACTCAAGGGAGTGTGGCCCTCGATACTCGGGCCACCAATCATGCATCCCAATACATGATGGCCAAAGGTACCAAGTTTGCAAATCAATGTAAATGCATGCGACAAAACAAATGAATGCTTCACGCCCTATCATTTTGGGATCAAGGGCATCGGCGACCGAGGGTTGAGACATGTTTCGTCACTTCGAGTACGAACACACCTCACTCCTCAAGTTTGGTTTGACACACCAAACCAAACGAAATGCAATGCATGCATGCCCTATGCAATGCAAAGTAATGCAACTAGTGCATAGTGCAATATGAGGATGCTAACTCAATGCAATGTAATGCTACCTAAACATGCAAGTTAAGCTAATGTAATATGAACATGTCAAACACACAATGAGGTTATGTGGTGCAACTAGTTAGATATCATGCAATGTACTAAGCATGCAAACATGATGTAATGCAAATATGCAACAATAGACAAATGCAACTTTGTCAAACATGAAATTATCTACAAAGATGGACTTAAACCGAAATTGGGAGACCTCAGCTCATCCCAAAATAGTGGCCAAAATGATGGGTGAAGGCAGCAAAAATGCAAAGCAAACAAGCTTACTAATTGGTCCATTACTTAGACCACAATGCACAACCTTCAAGCATGAGTGAAATGCGATGAATATGAGAATATGGCATTATAATAAACTCTGAAATCTCATGAGGAGTGAAGCCAATTCAAACAAAACATGCAAGTAAGGCATGCAATAGGGCTCCAAACTTGAGGCCAACAAGGGGGTTCAAACCATAGCTATGGCAACCAAACCCCAAAGGATCAAAATGACTTAAAACAGTGCTAAGGCACTCCAAGACAAGACTAAAGCATGCATGGATCATGGTCAAAACATGCTAAGAAATGAATGCAAAACAAAGGGGGATTTAAGGCCGCAAAGAGGGCACTCTACTACAACCACCCCAACCACATATGGCATGGACTAATCAATGCAAAATAGAGTTTTAACATGCAAAACGGAGCCCCAAAACCCACTGATATGACAGCCCAAAGCCTCAAACACATAGGCATGCACAATGACTCATTTTAAGGCACAAAAGAGCATCTCTTCAAAGCATGGAAAGGATGATGAATGCAAGCATACAAGCATGGATTATGGACTGAAATAGCATGGAAAATGATTCCAAATCACTGAAACAACCCAACTAAAGCATGCTAATGACTCACACACTCAAGGCTCACAAGCCAAAATGCATGGTGGCTATGCCAAACATGGCAAACATGATCAAATCAGTAACCAGCAGACCTCAAGCATGATGAAATATGACCAAAAGCTTCATGAAGTCAAGCTAGAATATGCAAGCATGGAGGGGCAAATGCATGGCACATGTTATGCCAATAAAGGGGATTACTAGACAAGTGTATGATGCATGTAATGGACCATCAATCCGACCAAAAAAAGAGGTATAAAATGACCAAATGACACCCAAAAACCTCTAAAATAGAGCTAAGTAAGGCTAAGCATGTATGCTACCCTTATGAGCCAAAAACATAAACAAATGAGACACAAAGGGAGAGGGGTGTCCCTCCCCTATACAAGACTTCAAGACACCTTCACCACCACTAAAAATCCACTGGATTTCAGTGGTGAGAAGGCCAATACACAAAAGGTTCCAAAGCTCAACAAAGAAGGCACAAAAGGGGCCAAACAAGGCCTAAGAGGGGGAGGTCGACCCCCAACACCAAAATGACCTTAATGAAACCTCTTAAACATCAAAAAATAGAACTTTTATCAGTTATACACAAAGCTCAAAACAACATGCAAGATGGGTTAAAAACTAGTGCAAGAATGGGGAATATAAAGTAATTATGCTCACCCTTGAAGACCACTTGAAGAACAGCAACCTCAGCCCCCTTTTTTGATCAAAACTAGCTTACAAGCTCTAAGAACAACCTCCCAACACCTCAATAACCCAAGTATGGTGTAATACTAGGTGCCTTAGTGCAAAACTAAGAACAAAACACCCTTTTAGGCCCTCTAACACACACAAATGAAGAGAACGAGGGAGATATAGAGAGAGAAAGTTGTATATATCATATATCTCTGGTTTTTGCTGAACCTCTTCAAAGGAGAGGGAAGGCTCTCTTATATGGAGCAAGATAAAGACCTAAGCTTCTTAAAGAAGCTAAACAAAAGGGGTCAAGCTTCTCAAGGAAGCTAAGGCAAAGGGTGCAAGCTTCTTGAGGAAGCTAAGACAAAGGGTCAAGCTTCCTCAAGAAGCTAAGGCAAATGGTGCAAGCTTCTCCAAGAAGCTTAGAACAAAAAGGGTGAAAAGGGTGCAAGTCCTCCACACACGTGTATGGAGGACAGATTTGTGTGCTCTAGCTGACACAGCTAGCATGCATAATGCCTAAAAAAGGCAAAAAAGAAGTCCCGGCCAGAAAATATAGCCGATTGACCAAATTAAGGGCCGGCTGACTATCAAATGTGCCGACCAGCCATCACCAATGGCCGGTGGCAAGAGAACATGGCCGGTGACATCATACCAAGGCTGGTGGGTTCCAAGGGTAGCTAACAAGCTACTCTCTACCCTCAGAAGCAAAAACCAACAAGTGTTTGGTCCAACCAAGCACAAGATAGTCAAATCAAGAGATCTTGAGGCAAGGTGCACAGCCGAGACATCCGAGAACTCAAAACGAACACGAACATAGATGATCACCGAGCGTTCAAACAGTGACGTCCAAGTCTTGAGGACGGTCAAAAATGTGGTGTCTACAGCCACCTAAATATTTTGTCTTTGGGGAAATTTAGGAAACCCGGACTCATGCCAAAGGCCATATGTCCGTCATCACCAAAGTTGCCTCGACTCAGAAACTTGGGTATGAGGGGGGAAGGTCATGAATTGAGCACTCCCGCTCACCTGATCAAAAGATCGACCTCTACTAACCATGATATGTCATTTTATAAACCTTATGCGTTCTTATTTCGATTATTAATCTAACCTTAATATGCGATGCGCTTGTATACAAGTTTAGACTACATCACAAGAATTGGAAAATTTCAAGTCATGCTTGTTTGCGAAAATGGTTTGAATTTGCACCCTCAAGTGGGCTTAAAGATGAGGATTTGCCACCAAACATAGAGGGCTTAAAACATGATTTGCCACAACAAAGTGGGCTTAAAACCCATATTTGTTGAATCGTTCCAATTTAAACAACAAACCTTCATCCACAGGCATTCATGCAGTTTAGCATTTAAGCACATAATATCATGGCAAGCATGCGAATCATGGCAACACTCACACTCATGCAAGCATGCTACAGCATAAAAGCTTACCGAGTACTCCAAGCCAAAACAGAAACTAGTTAGAAAAAAAAAGCATGATCCTAACTATGTTAAGATGCCAAATGCAACACATACAATATGCTGTTACTAGGCTCGGCTGCTAATATGGCATATGAATCAATTTGATAACATGCGATTAAAACACGAATTCAAGAAAGTATTGAAATAACGATGTAGTTTGAATGATGCGCTGAGCCTCAGTGCATGCAAGATAAAATGAATGGATGCAAACATGCAAGCATAAGGTATGCTAATTGAAAATGTCCCTAACCTAACCATCAAAAGCGATTAAATAAAAGGGAGAAAGACGTGAGGTTGGAAGACATACACACACGCACACACACTTATTACTACATTACGCCCTTGTGAAGGAGGGTCCGAATGAATAAGCTAAGCAACTAGCTACGCTAACTATTACAACACTTAAAATGAATTAACTAACTATTCTAAGCTGATTAATTATTACAAATCATAACTGAATAATTAGTTACACTAACTAATTAATTACAACACTTGAATTAACTAGCTATTCTAAGCTAACTAAAGCAACTAAATGGCCTCGGGGGGCGAGGGACATATGCATGCTTGGTTGGTTTCCTCCTGAAAATGCCACTGCCTCACTGCTGTAAGACTCTGTATGCACACTTGAACACCAAAGAAGCTACCAACTTCCAGAACACCTCTGCTCCCCCTTTCTATCACCCTGAGCAACTTTCTTCAATGGTGGCCGTCGGCTACCATTGGTGGCCGTCGGCTAATGCTAGTGGCCGTCAGCCATTACTGGTGGCCGGTCGGCCACCCTGCCCTAAACTTCCTTTTGCTGCAACAAAGAGCAAACAGAGGCAAGGCAATGTATTCTCAAGGAGTGATTGTACTGTTATGCTCCTTAGCATCGCACAAGTTCAAAGGAGTGTAACTCTTGGCCCTCAAACCATCAACCAAGCTTGTACAAGCTTAATGAGTGCAAAACAAGACTCAAAAAGACCACCACCCTATCATGCATGATCAAGGGTGATGGTGACCAAGGAAAGTGGCACATTTCATTACTTTTGAGTATGAAATGTCTCATTTTCCTTGTGTTCAAATTACTGTCCGATTCGAACACATGCAATGCAACACAAAAGATGCTTATCTCGCCTCTTTTACTTGTTCATTTTATTTACTCATTTTACATTACCGATTCATTTTTTAATCGATTAAGTCCAAAAGTGAGTGTCTTCTAATGAAAAGATGGCTCAAACAACAAGTTTCTTTGGGCATGAAAGAGGCATCACAATGTTGGTAATGAAGCCCTTAAGGGATTAAACCATTAGGTGCAACACCTCTATTTCACACTTAGGCGAACAAGGGGTTTAAGACCACTTTCAAAGCAAACAAAAGAGTGAAGGCTAGAGGAAGATTGTGGAGATTTTAAGTACTGAAATGAAGTGCAAAACAACACTAAAACATGCTATTAACTAAAAACAATGATAGTTAAAGCATTAAAACACTAAGCTAGTGAAGGAATTAACACTACAACAACGCAATACAAGGCTCAAACAACTTAACCAGCCCAAAACAGAGCCTAAACATGCCAAAACAGAGGCAAAAACATGCTGGACTAGAGCTAAGTTAAGCTAGAAAAACATGCTAACTCATGAAGCGAACTAGGCATGCAAACAAGCCATAAGGAGGGGAGGCTAACCCCTCCAATTTTAGACTTCAAAAGTTGATTTTTACCACTGAAAAAACTATGAGATTTAGTGGTTAAGAGGCCCAAAAAAGTTATTTTGAAAGTGGGGAAAAATAGCACAAAAAGCTTAACAAGCTAAGGAGCCAAAAGGGTGGACAACCCCCTAACTCAAAAAGGCTCTAACCACCATTTTTAGGTCACAAAAACAGACTTTTTTACACTTCAAAAACAGCCTTAAAACAATTGAAAAAGATAGGAAAATAAGTATGCACAATAAGCTTAAATAAGGTAAGTGCTCTACCTTTGAAGCAAAGCACAATTGAGGCACAAATCCAAGCTCAAACCTCCTTCCAAAGCTCAAACAAGACTCCAAGGGACCTCAGCTCAACAGTGGTCAAGTTTGATTAAGGGTTGGTGTGCAAAAGTGTGGAGGAACTAGGCAATCAAGCACAAAATGTCAAGTGAGATAGAGAAAGCTAGAGAGAGATGTATTTTTGGTCCAAAATCTTCTAACCCTCAAAAATGGGGGAGGAACCCCGCTATTTATAGAAAAACAAGTCTTGAGCTTAGATACATCTCACCATACACGTGTATGAAGATGCAGCTCAGTGAGCAACAACTGGCACAGCTATCAACAAATATCTAGAAAAAGAGACCAATGATCGTCGGGCACCACTGGTAGCCGACAAGCACAAGCCATGGCCGACAGATCCTAGGGCTAGCCGACAGGTCACCCTCTCTTCCAGGCTAGAGGCAACAAGCTCTTGGTCCAAAAACATGCACAAAATAGATAAGGTTTAGAGGCTCAAAGACAAGGCGTTCTGTCGAGGACTTGAGCGCCAAAAGCGAACACAAACAAGCACAAACATCGAGTGCACAAACGATGAAGTCCAAGTCTGAAGGACGGTCAAAAATGGGATGTCTATAGTTGCCCCTCTTTGATAGAACTCGGAAGTCATAAAATGACTGGAGTGAATGTCAAAGCCCAAAGGCGGCCTATTTTTGACAAGGACGAAGACTTGGACAAACAACGGTGACAAAGAGCAGTTCTTTCGTAGGCTACCTACGTATCCCTTTGCAAGGAATCAAACCAGCGTAGTTCTGGGGCAAAATGCAACTGATATGCACAATGCAAGAATATGACTTATGATCATGCAATGTGGCTGTAATGAAACATGTAGATGTAAATGTTATGCAAAGAAATGCCACATTTAAACAAACCTCAGTAAGGTATAGCAACCTCTAACATGAATAGAAGTAAGTAAACATGAACCAAACCACATTTCATGCAGAAAGGATGTAAAAAATTACGCAAGCTTAACCACGGATCACGCCGAAAAGGTGAAGAGACGACACAACCATCGAGCGCACTCCAGGTCACTATCGAGATCCTAATGTGTTACACACAGAAGGAAAAGGGTGATGTGAACATAGGGATGCACCCGAGCGTCTCTAACTGAAGACATCCTAACGTGTCGCATGCGAGAGGAGAAGGTGGTAACGAGAACACCAGGACGCACCCAAACGTCTCTAACCAAAGCGTCCTAACGCGTCGCATGCGAGAGGAGAAAGTGGTAACGAGGGCATCCTAACGCGTCTCATGCGAGAGGAGAAAAGGGTGACGAGAACACCGAGACACACCCAAATGTCTCTAACCAAAGGGCGTCCTAACGCGTCGCATGGGAGAGGAGAAAGGGGTGACGAGAACAACGAGACACACCCAAATGTCCTAACTAAAGCATCCTAATGCGTTGCATGCGAGAGGAAAGGATGTGATCTGAAGAAAACAGGTGATTCTACTTGGAACTCTTTTGAATGAATCGTACATACAATATCGTACCTGCATAGGAAGGAAACTCAACAAGCATAACATAGTGAGAGTGCATTTTTAATGCAAGACAAATAACCAAGACACAATGCTAAAGGTATGTTTTATGCACAACATGCAAGAAACAAAACAGAAGCATATTCTATGCGGTGTGAGCCAGAGCATGTTCTATGCCACATTAGGATGCATATTCTATGCAACAGTATAGGATGCATGTTCTATGCAATGATCAATAGTGGAAAATGCACGTTCAATGTGAGATTAATAGCATGTTCTATGCAAAACACCAAATGCACGCTCTATGCGAATGGGAAACCGAAGCATGCTCTATGCAAATGTGAGAAGTGCACTTTCTATGAAAAATCACATGTGAAATGCACATTCCATGCAATGACAAAGAAATGCACGTTCTATGCAATGAACAAAGCGTGCTTGACAAAACCAACTTAGTTGCAACTTTCGATTTACCTCTCGGAAGAGTTGCAATATGTTTCAAAAGGATACACCTCATTCATGTTGAGTATCACACACCGAAGATACAGTTTGGAGCTTCCGCAGAGATAATTACAGCATAAAAGTGAACCTTTCTTGCACTTTCTCGAGAAATGAGGACACAAAACAACATAAAGACCCAATGCAAAGCTTTGAACTGTCGACCACAGAGAGGTCATCGGCCACACCTGAAGGTTGTCGGCCACCAATGGTGGTTGTCGGCCACCGATGACAGCTTCGGGCCATTTCGGTCTTTTTACGTCGAGTCTTTAAATACACTCTCAAACTTCATTTCCACACACCTCCATTGCTGAAAATCCTCCTTTTCTCTCTCTAGACATTTTTCCCCTCTAGATCCGGGCTTTATACACTTTTTCCAACATCCCGCAAACATTTGATTCGCTAAAACCTCTTGATTTCCTTCGTTTTGAACTGATTGGAATTTCTTTTTGATGTTTTTTTTTTGGAGTTTCACCATTTGAGGCTCGTTCCCCTTGAATTCTTCTTGGGTTTAGTGACCTTTTCCGGGCCTTGACTTTTTCTTCCTTTTTTCTCACTTCTAGGGTTGAGTTTTGTTGAGTTTTGGCAATCTCCACCCATTTTGCTCATTTTCGCCCACTTTCTCACCTCCTTTCCAGATGGCGGATGACATCCCCCACAATGGAGCTTTTCCAGGGATGGAGGCAGATCCCGAGCATATACCATTACCACCCAAGGTTCAACCCTTTGACTCGGAGACATATCACCCTGAGGTGCATATGCTACCGCCCAATACTATTCGTCATTTCAGAGGTTTTTCATGAGGTGTGCCAGAGGATCTCTTGCTACGAGAGCCGGAGTCTCATTTATCCTACGGCGCCACCGAGGTATACACTGTTGTAGACATCCCATTTTTGACCGTCCTCAAGACTTGGATGTCATCGTTTGAACACTCGATGATCATCCATGCCTGTGTTCATTTTGAGTTCCCAGAGGCCTCAGTCGCGCGCCTTGCCTCAAGATCTCTCAACTTGTCTGTTTTGTGCTTGATGGTGAACCAAGCACTTGTGTTTTCGCTTTTGAGGGAAGAGGGTGGCTTGTTTGCCATCCCCTCAACCCATCGGCCAAGGCTTGAAGCCATCGGCCTTGTTTTCTTGCCATCGGCCTTGTTTTCTTGCCATCGGCCAAAAGTGTTGGCCGATCGGCACATTATTTGGTCAACCGGCACTTATGTTGGTCGATCGGCCATGTTTTCTGGCCGAACCCTGTTCATCTGCTTTATGCAGATATTTTATGTCAGCTGTCATAGCTGGCATGCACAATTCACACCCTCCATATACATGTATGGAGGGATTTGCACATTTGCTTAGTTTGCTTAGGAAACCTTGGAATTTGATTTCTATAAGAAAGGAGCTCCTCCTCCATTCTCAGAGGTTCTGAAAAATAGGGTTAGAGAAGTTGTATCTATCTATCTCTATATTTCCCTCTCTTTACATCTTTGTGTGTGTTTTTGTGCTCTAAAGGGTGTTTTGTTCTCACTATTGCTGGTATGATTGGTTTTTTCGAGAGGAGCTTCCCTGACGTTGACCTTTTCTGACAAGGAATTGTCACCTGAGGGCACAAGTTACAACAAACCTCTCTATATCTCTGTGGAATGCAGAGACAAGTGGGTACCGGTGGTTCTTGTCGATACAGGATCCGCTATTAACGTGTGCCCATCAAGGACAACATATGCAATCGGGTTGAAACCTGTGGACTGTGAGCCAACTGCCCAGGTGATAAGGGCCTCCGACAATACTAGCAGAGAAGTGATAGGGACTGTGAAGATTCACACTCAGGTTGGTCCAGGACAACACGAGATTGATTTTCATGTCTTGGACGTTCCTGCGACCTTTAATCTACTCTTGGGGCGGCCGTGGCTACATCAGGTGAAGGCAGTCTCTTCCACCCTGCATCAAATGTTGAAATACCCCCCACGGGAGAGGGGTGGCTATAGTTTTTGGGAATTCTTCAATCCATCCACCACCAGAGGTGTCTACACCGGTTTTGGAAATCGAGCATGGTGCGGAGGATGTGTTCCTATCAGGATTTACCCTAGCCGAGGCTCGGGTCGTATAGAACATCTTAGCTGTTGATAAAAGGTCATATGTCAGCGCACAGTCAATGTACCTCATGAACAAGCTCTAGCACATCCCTGGGATGGGACTAGAAAAAAGTGGCCGGAAGGGCATTGCAGTATCGGCCGAAGTGCCGCACAACCCGCATACCTTTGGTCTGGGTTATCTGCCCACCAAAGAGGACTGGGTGAGAAAAGGTAAAGAGATGGCCGGAATAGCCAGAGCCAAGCAGACCGGAGGCATTTTGATTTGATGCATCGGCCTATCCAAGGCACCCTGAACGGACGCTTTGTTCGGGAGGGAGAAGACTTTCCATTCTGCGGCTTCCCAGAGCCATGGTTGAACGTAGAGAAAAGGCACCTGTCGAGATTTGAGATCTTCTTTGACTTGCAGTTATCCGGGGATAATGTTGCCGAGGAGCAAACAAACCCATCAGCTGAGGTTGAGCAGTGTACGGAAGTGGATTCCGGGGGCACCGAGTTTGAAATGGGGGTAGCACTGGCCTGTCTACCATCAGATCCTCCGATCGTACATAAGTGCTTAGGGGATAATCTCTCAGTGTCTATGATTGGAAATGAAACGGCTGCGGGCCCGCCTTCAAACATTTTGGATGCCTCCATCGCACCTCCTCGTCTGGCGATGAGGAGGATTCTTATTGCGACAAGACGGTGGTAGTGGCTGAAGCGATTCCAGAGTCTGTAGAGTCAAAATCAGGTTCCAGCTCATCTGAGTCTAAGTCTGGTATTCCTGGGAGTGATAATCCGGATGCCACAGTCTTGTCCAGGTCATCTTTTTCTTTCTCTTTTGAGTCTGTTGTAACAGAGGAATCAGATGGACTGCATGAAGTACTTAATGAGAATTGTGTGGCTATGGCCTTCGATTACTTTTCTATACCCTTGATTTATTGCATTAATTCAGACTTTCAAAACTTCAATGAAAACGACGAGGAAGAAATTCCTCCGGTTTTGAAATAATTGCTAGAACAAGAGCAGGAGAGGTTTGTAAAACCGCTGGTTGATGAAATCACCCAAATTAACATTGGTACTGAGAAGTACCCACGACTGGTCCAGATTGGGTCCACGTTGTCTTCGGAGGAGCGCGAGCGCTTAGTCGCTTTATTAAAAGATTTCAAAGATGTTTTCGCGTGGTCCTACGAAGACATGCTTGGAATCGATCCTGAGATTGTATAGCACTGAATCCCTCTTGATGAAGAGGCCCAACCTGTTAAGTAGAAGCTCAGAAGGATCCGCCCAGACTGGGCTATCAAGATCAAAGAAGAGGTCACCAAGCAAATTGATGTAGGGTTCTTGTTGGTATTTGAATACCCAACTTGGTTGGCCAACATAGTTCTAGTGCCGAAGAAGGACGGTAAAATTCGGGTATGTGTGGATTTCAAGGATTTGAACAAAGCCAGTCTGAAGGACGACTTTCCTTTGTCGCATATCGATGAGTTAGTGGACTTCACTACGGGGCATACGTTGCTTTTGTTCATGGATGACTTTTCAGGGTACAAGCAGATTGTAATGGCACCCAAAGACCGGGATAAGACTGCTTTTACCACCCCGTGGGGGACCTATTGTTATAGAGTGATGCCGTCTTGGCTGAAGAATGCTGGAGCTACATATCAACGAGCCACGAGCACGATATTGCACGACATGATCCACAAAGAGGTTGAGGTGTACGTGGACAACATGATTGTCAAGTCCAAAGAAAGAAAGGGCCACTACACTGCCTTGCAAAAGTTCTTCCAAAGGATCAGAGTTTTGGTTGCGGCTGAATCCTCAGAAGTGTACGTTTGGTGTTACAGCAGGGAAAATGCGGGGGTTCTTAATTACACAGAAAGGTATCGAGGTCGATCCTTCCAAAAACAAGGCCATCTTAGAAATACCACCACCAATGACTGAAAAGGAGGTGCGAGGCTTTTTGGGTAAAGTGCAATTCATAAGACGGTTTATTTCAAAATTAACCTTGACTTGTAAACCACTCTTTGGTCTCCTGAAGAAAGGAACGAAGTTCCAATGGGACGGCCGATGCCAAGCTGCTTTTGAATAGATCAAGCAATACTTACAGAATCCACCCGTGTCGTCACCGCCTGAGACAGGGAAACCGTTGATTTTGTATCTTTCAGTAACTAAAACTACAATGGGCTACATGTTTGCACAGGAGTCTAAGGACAAAGTGGAGAGAGCTATCTACTACCTGAGCAAGAAGATGCTGGATTACGAGACCCGTTACACTCCGCTGGAGAAGGCTTGCCTGGCCTTCGTATGGGCTACCAGGAAGCTGCAGCACTACCTGTTAGTTCACTCTGTAATACTAGTTTCAAGATTAGATCTCATCAAATATCTTTTCGAGAAACCGGCACTTACTAGTAGGCTAGCCCATTGGTTGCTTCTACTTTCCGAATTCGATCTGAAATATGTGACGCGCAAGTTAGTAAAGGGAAGAGCGGTAGTGGAGTTCCTAGCCGATCACCCAGTGGACGGGGATGAAGCAGTTCAGTGCCTATTCCCAGACGAGGCTATTCTTCATGTCGAAGACGAAACTTGGACGATGTACTTTGACGGAGCAGCAAACCAATACGGGTATGGGATAGGGGTGTTACTGATAGCGCCCGACAATTCCCGCATACCCCTAGCATTCAAACTCCGTTTCAAAGTCTCGAACAATAAGGCAGAGTATGAGGCATGCATTGCCGGTTTAAAAGTCGCCCTAAAACTAGAGGCAAAACGGTTGGACGTCATCGGGGACTCGAACCTTGTTGTATCTCAAGCTGAAGGAGATTGGCAAGCCAAAGAAGAAAAGATGAGAGTCTACCACCAGACCTTGGACTTGCTGATTCCTTGGTTTGAGAAGCTGAACTTCACTCATCTGTTAAGAGAGAACATCAGGTTCGCAATTCACTAGCAACTCTATCTTCTATGATAGATATCCTTTTTGGAGTCCAGATGCATCCGATCATCATTGACTAGAAATTTGTGCCGGCCTACGAGCTGCTTGCTGCCATAGACGAGGTACAAGATGAGAATCCTTGGTACTACGATGCTTGGAACTTCTTGGAAAATGAAGCATATCCACTAAGGCAAATGCCAAAGATAAAAGGGCAATTCGAAGAATGGCTGCTCAGTTCATCATCTGCGGAGGTAAACTGTACAAGAGAGGTCATCTCGGGATGCATAAGCTATGTGTTGATGCCGAAGAATCAAAACGCCTGATGGAGGCCATCCATGGAGGAGAGTGCGGAGCGCACATGAACGGGGTAATGCTAGCCCGGAAGATCCTTAGACAAGGTTATTACTGGTCCACCATGGAGGAGGATTGTATTGGTTTTGTTCGGCGATGCCACGAATGCCAGATCCATACAAACCGCATGAATATTCCACCATCGAAACTGTACAACATGACTTCGCCATGGCCATTTTCAGTCTAGGGGATCGATGTGATCAGGGCTGTCACTCCGAAGGGGTCCAACGGACATGAGTTCATTTTGGTCGTGATAGACTACCTCACGAAGTGGGTTGAGGCCCAATCTTATGCAGTGTTGAAGGCTTTGCATGTAGCCAAGTTCATCCGAAACAACATTATCTATCTCTATGGAGTCTTGAATGAGATCGTTTTAGATAATGGTTCCCACTTCAAGAAGGAAGTGATCGACTTGTTGGACAAATACAACGTAGCTTTTCACAAGTCATCTACATATCGACCGTAGACCAACGGAGCAGTTGAGGCCGCCAACAAGAACATCAAACACATTTTGTAGAAAATGGTGGGAACCTACCGGGACTGGCCAGATAAGTTGCCATTTGCTTTATGGGGCTACCGGACTTCAATTCGAACTTCTACTGGGGCGACTCCGTATTTATTAGTCTATGGGATGGAGGCCGTTCTGCCTATCGAAATTGAGGTTTCGTCATTGCGAGTACTGGTTGAGTGTCAGATAGCTGAGGTAGATTGGCAGCAGAGCAGGTTCGAAGAACTCATGCTGTTTGATGAGAGAAGACTGAAAGCACTGTACCATGTTCAGGGTTATCAACGACGAATTGCCAGGGCTTTCAATAAGAAAGTTAAGTCCAGGAATTTGAAAGAAGGAGATTTGGTTCTCAAAGACAACCAAGCTCCCATCCACGACCCTGGGGGTAAGTTCAGACCCAATTGGACTGGTCCTTACATCATCAAGTCTATCTGGTCGGGCAGAGCTGTCGTTTTGATGGACCTAGACGGCCTAGAGTTCTCCCAACCGATGAACATGGACAAGTTGAAAAAATACTTTCCCTAAGTGGCTCGCTGGGCTGAAAACCCAAAAGGGCGACCTAGGCAAAAGTTAGAGCACAAAAAATTTGAAATTATAAAAACTGAGCTCGCAAGGTTGAAAACCCGCAAAGGGTGGCCTTGGCAAAAGTTAGAGCGTAAAAGGTGAGGGTTAATACATGAGTGAACCTGAGCCGAACTACGTAAGGCTTGATTCCCATCTTTGGGATACGTATGCAACTTCATCCTGAAGTCCTACCATAAACACTTCCTCGATCAACTTTGTCCATGTGATCATGTTTGGTCATCTTTGTTTATTCTACATTCAAGAGCTCGGTTGTGATCTCCAGTATAGTGCTATTCAGGCTAGGGGCAACTTTCCAGTTGCTGGGATCTGGGGTTGTGCATCTCAGTGACAGATCTCAGGCATCCACATCGAAATTGGTTTTGAAAAGTTTTAATGAAAGTTGATTTACTCAAATTAATCTTTTTATAACTTAGACCATTTTTGGACCAAACAGAAAATTTTCAGTACCCACAACCTTCAATTTCATTGATTTCAATACAGAGTTCTCTTGCTCTTCAATACAAAATTGAAGTTGCTTTTCATTACATTCATAAAGAAAACTTGAAAGTTCTTATTAAAGCAAATAAATCTGGGGCATAGTCAGGTGTCCCTGCGTCCCCTCCCAGAGCTGGTTGAAGCCTCTGATGTCAAACTGGACCAATCTGTGCCTCTTTATTGAGCCAATCTATGCACTCATCAGAGGGGGTGCAGCTGAAAGTGGGAGCGGGGGCCAGAAGCTCTCTCGTCCTCCATACTGTGGCATACCGAGCTAGCTGCGCCCCTCGGACCGGAAATGTAACAGGGTACTCCATCCCCTGCTCTGGGCAAGTCTGATCATGTCCGAACTGGCGCCAGAATCGGAACAGAAAGTAAAGCACGCAGTGTGTTAGGCCAATCAATTGGATCTCGAGCTGGTGAGTCATGTTGTAGCTCATCGCCGGTAGATTAAGCCAAGGGCAGCACCAAACAACGCGGTCTGCGGACAAACTGCACATCCAGTCATACCACCATTCCTCATCCGGAGCATCGACTAGATGTCGCCGGGAGGAATAGCTGCGAGCTAAATATACCGGACATGAGTCCACCACTCTCAATTTGTCCATCAACGATACCTGGGGAGGGATGAAAAATGAGAGATTAAAAAATAGAGAGGTGTATGTTGAGAGCAAAAGTGAGCAAAGGGTTTTGAGAGAAACATTACCGCAAACCTGAGAGCCGAGTGATGTGAGCAATATATGTGAGATGGGGTGGGAAACATTACCTGCAATAGTAGTGGACTCCCCACAAACCTAGCCGTCTCCCGGCGATGAAAAGCGTCCAAGCCCGTCAATGTTTCGGCTAGCGTCATGGCGATGCAACTCTTACCCTCTCTTAAGCCCTCGGCAACCTCGATCAAACGAGTGCTAAACCCTCCCGAGCCCGGGGCAAGCAAGAAGTGAGATAGCATGCATAAGCAAAGCGCATGTCCCCGATAACCTTGCCAATGATGGTCACCACGGTCACCGGCATCAGAAAACCGACTGTAGACGCGCCCGAACGTCCCGGGAAAATCCCGTTTTGTTCATTGGGCTCACTACAATTTAGACTCAAATGTCACGGTTCTTAATCTGAACTTGCAAAGTGCAATGCGAGATTGATAAATCACCAAAGAGTCCAAATCTGGCAAATCGTTTTGAAAAACCAATTTTTAGAAAGAAGTACCAAACATGGACTGCTTTGCGGAATCTGAGTTGCCACCTAAATATTTTATTTTGAGGAATTTAGGAAACCACGACTCGTGCCTAAGGCCACGCGTGTCATCATCACCAAAGTTGCCTCGGCTCGGGAACTTGGGTACGACTGGGGAAGGTCATGCAATGAGCACCCCCGCTCGCCCGATCAAAGATCGGCCATTACTAAACATGATATTGAGTTTTTGAAAACACATGCGTTCTTATTCCGGTTTATTAGCCTAGGATTACTATGTGATGCACACATCATACAAGTATAGACTAGATCGACTGAGTTGGAACAAAACATTTCATGTTTGTTTATTTGAAAATGGTTTGATGGTGCTAATCACAAGTAGGCTAAGATGTGGATTTGCCACCCTCAAGTGGGCTTAGAAAACAGGGTGATTTGCCACTCTCAAGTGGGCTTAAAACTCACAATCGATGAATTGTTCCAATTCAAGTAATCCAACCTTCACCCACAGGCATTCAGGCAGGTATATCACATAATCAGTTAGCCTCATGGCAAGCATGCTATCATGGCAGTCACTCACACACATGCAAGGATGCTAAAGCATAAACACTTACCGAGTACTCCGAGCCAAAACAAAGTCTATGTTAGAAATCAATGCATGATCCTAGTTCATGTTTAAGATGGCTAATGCAACACATGCAAAATGCAACTAAGATAGGCTCGACTATGCTGAGATGGCATATGAGATGCTACAAATAACATGCATTCAACTTGGAATTGAAATACGATGCAGTTAGTATGATGCGCCGAGCCCGGTGCGTGCAAGACAGATGAAGGGATGCAAACATGCGAACATAAGGATGCTAATGGAAACATGCCCTAAAACTAACCATTGTAAGCGAGTAAATAAAACAGAGAAAGAACTGGGGGTTGGAAGACATGCATCACACACACGCACACTTATTTACAGCAATTGTGCCCTCTCGATGGAGGGTCTAAATGAATAATACAAAACCAACTAGCTGATCTAAGCTAATCTAATTGAGCTAGTTATTACACAACCAAAATGAGTAATAAATTACAGCTAATTATTACACAACTCTAATTAATTAACAAACTAACTAAGTAAGCAATTAAACTAGTATGCAAACTACATGAATGTGGACTACCTCAGCTCTGCCTTGAATGATAAAGGATGCATGCATGCTCGAGTCGCCTTGTCGGGAAATCCATTGCGATGCCACGGTTTGCCTTTGTTTGCAATTGATTTCAGAAATTTGCACAAAGCTCCAGAGAGATGAAACTCCACCCTGAGAAACTGTGGGAAGGCTGCCGACCAGCTTATGAGCATGGGAGACCAACTACCGACCACCTTTTGTGGTGGAAACCGAAGAAGGTGGTCGGCCTGCCAGAAAACCTGGTCGACCGACTTGTTTCTTCTCCAGGATTCTGTTTTTCTACAACAAAGGGAAAGAGAGAGGCACGACAAGGTATTTGCAACACATGTGTGCGTGACCACTCTCCCCGTCATTGCATAAACTCTAGAGAGTGTAGTCCTCGACCCTCGGGCCACCGGTCACGCATCTCGATGCATGATGGCCGAGAAGTCGAATTGCACGACTCAATGTGAAATGAATGCACATACAAGCACCTAAAGCCAACAACTCCGTCATGGGTAGTCAAGAGTGTCGGCGATCGGTAATTGAGGCACGTTTCGTCACTTTGAGTACGAAACGTCCCTAGTTTACTGTGTTCGGACTAACTCTTATTTCGAACACAATGCAACAAATAATGGCATGCACAATGCGACTTTAAGTATGCAACCTAAATGCTATGCAACTAAGTGATGCAAACATGCAAAGGATGACATGCAAACATGCAACTAGCATACACAATGCTATGAACTAACAATGGCGTACTCAATGCACGTGGTACTTAGCATACACAATGCACCTAAGAACTAATATACACAATGAGATGAACAAGGCAAGCACAATGCAATGATCAATCATGCGACAATGTGGCATACTCAATGCTACAGAATACAATGGCATACTCAATGCAAAAATGGACTTAAACCAAAATGAATGGGCCTCAGCCACACCCAAATCAATGGCCAAACATTATGAAAACAAGACTCCAAAACTCATGCTAGCATACACAATGCAAGGACCTAAGCCCAAGGGCACAAAATGCAACTCTACAAAAGTATTGAAAGGATGAAATATGGCATACAATGACACATGTTCCAGCTCTGAAATGGCATACAAAATGGCTCTGAATCATGCAAACAACTCACACAATGCATTTTGAAAGGCTCAAGTACTGAAGCTAGTGAAGCACATTACACTAGAGGCATGCAAGGCAATGCTCAAATGACAAAACCAACTCCAAACAGACCTTAAGCACGCCCAAAACAGTGGCAAAATGAGCCAAGATGGTGGCTCGAAAGGCATAAGAATGAAGCTCAGTGCAAAGGCTCATAAATGGGGTATAATGATGCAACTCTCAAACACATTGAAAGAGTGACAAAAATGAGAATATGGTCAAGAAATAAACTCTGAAATATCATGCTCAATGATGCTAAAACATGAAAACACCTCAAGTTAAGCATGCAAGGGGATTCAAAACTCAAGGCTAAGCAAGGCTATTACACTACAACCATACATGGCAAGCATCATTCGACCAAGGGACCTCAAAATAGAGCTACGGAAGCCCAAAATATGAATAAAATTAGTTTGGAGCATGGCCAAAATATGCTAGCATAGAGGGCCAAAACAGCATGCATTATAACCTAGTGAACATGATTTACACTACAAGCATGTGAAGCATATGAGAGCCTACCAAACCAGCCAAAAATAGAATCATGGCATGCCAAATGATGGCCAAAAAACCACTGAAACATGACCAATACATGCAAGAATGAAGTGTTACTTTGATAGGCTATGCAAGGGATTATTCTACACATGCAAGAGGCAAACAAAAGGTGACCAAACCAGCCATAGACAGAGTCTAGGAAGGTCCTAAAAGTCACTAAAAAGGGTCTGAACCATGGGTAGGAAGTGTGGAAATATATGCTCCCTTGGAAAGCCAAAAATGCAAGCAAACAAGGCCAAAAGAGAGAGGGTCACCCCTCTCTGATTTTGGCCCTCAAAACCACATGCCAACCACTGAAAATGCGCTGGATTTTAGTGGCTAAAGGGCTAAGCAAAGCTCAATACAAAGGTCTCATGGCATGGCTCAAAACAGGGCTAAATAGAGCATGCAAGGGGGTAGATGACCCCCAACACCAAAAGAGCCTTAAACAAACATAAAAATAACTTAAATATGAAGCTTTTTTCAGTTGACAACAAAGCCTAAATATGCATACAAGTATGGCTAAGGGAATGATCAAGATAGAGCTTAAAAAGAGGAAAAAGGAGTTACCCTTGAAGCTCAGCAAAACCAACAAATTTCTCATCCAAAAACCAACTTTTTAACCTTCAAAAATGTCCTCCAAGAACCTCAGCCCAATGGTGGCTAACTTTGATGAAAGATGCCTAGGCAAACTAGAAGCATTTTTTTACTATCAAGCACTTCTATGCACAAAATGGGCAAGGGAGTGGAGTATATAGAGAGAGGGGCAAAGATTCAGCCCTAGAAGTTGTAGAGAGAGAGAGAGAGAGAGAGACTTTTTAGAGTGAGAAGCTCCCAAGCTTCTCCAAGAAGGCCCTCCCTTGAAAATGAGAGATATAGCCTCATATATAGCAAAAATGAGAGTTGGCTTGAAAATATCTGTCTATGGAACAACTGGAGGTTGTGGAAGACAACTAGAGAGAAAATATCTTCAAAGAATCTGAGTTTGGGACTTGCCAGCCATTTTTCTGGTCAGCCGACCACTTTTGGTCGGTGAGCCACTTTTACCGGGTCGGCAGGAAAATTCTGCCTTCCAGCTCCAACTTCAAATGGCTATAACTCCTTCATCTAGACTCATTTTCAGGTCATTCTTATGTCCAAATTGAATCCCCGGAAGTAAGCTTTTCAATGGTGGCAGCCTTGCATCAAAATTCCAGCTGTGGAAAAAGTTATGCCTGTTTTGGTGAAGCCGCTCAGTTTCAATCCTTCCTGGATTCATGCCGAACTTCTCCCAAACTAGTTTTCTTCTCTCCTTTCCTCTTTTCTTCAACTCCAAACCCATAAACAAAGTCTTTTGAAACATTTTTCAAAAATTTCATCTCTCTTTCATTCATTTCCACTTCGTCCTTGCTCGGTTTACCGAAAAGTGCAACATTTAACGAATTGCGAGCGTCGGAACATCGTAGGAACTTTATTTTCAAAACATTTTGAAAGAGAGGGTTTCAAGGTCTAAAATCTTTTGATCAAGATTGTTTTGGTCCAAAAGGGGTATGAAGTTGAGATTTGACTCTCTCATTGCCGAAGAAACTGAACCTTTGCCCTGCACACCTTTCTCCACCAAGTAAACCATCAATAGTGTCCAGGTCTTATGGGCTGTCAAAAATGGGGTGTCTACAGTTGCCCCTCTTTGACAGAACTCAAAAGTCAAGAAGTGACGGGAGTGAATGCCAAAGCCCAGAGACGACCCATTTTTTACAAGGCCAAAGACTTGGACAAACAAACAAAATATAGATGCAGTTGGTTGAACTCGCAGGCTGCTTACATATCCCTTTGCAAGGAATCAAACCAGCATAGTTCAGGGGCAGGATGCAAAATGATATGCAGGAAGATTTTGATAATTGAACTTATACGCCACACAAAGCCGGTTTCATAATTGGACTTATACGCTGCGCGAAGCTGGTTTGATAATTGGACTTATACGCTGGGCGAAGCCGGTTTGAAAATTCAGGATTTATGCAATGCAATGGACATACTAGATGATATAGTAGTTAGGAAGTGAAAGTACCTTACAAGGGCAATTGGCAATGACTTACCTCGGCAATGTCCTACCTCATGCTAATGTGGGAATCTTCCCATTCTTCTCGGTTGGACCACAGGTACTACTTTTCTCCCGGACTATGGTCGCAGCTTTCCCTATTCTCCAATAGGGTGACAGACTAGGTTGGTTCAGTATCCAAAACTGAGGCGCATATACATGCTATCTCAATCTATGGGGCTGTCATACAGATTTCAAGCCGAGCATATACCCCTGGGTATTTAAACCAGACTTTAGTCTCGGAAATCCCAAACCTTTGCGTTCTAGGCATGAGCCATTTGAACTCTAGTTTCCACCGTCTCAGTTGGTCTCCTAGGAACTCACCGCAAACATAGGCAGGTGGCTATACCAGACCACCGGAAGTCGTTCGGGCACGACAAACACCAAAGGAATTGCACCTTTAGAGGATTTAAGGTCTCCTAGACTAGAGATTGCACAAGACAGTGCGAATGAAGATGCAGGATTTAAGGTCTCCTAGACTAGAGGATTTAGGGTCTCCTAGACAAGGGAGTGCACAAGACAGTGCGAATGATAGAAAAAAACAATTGCACAAGACAGTGTGATGCACAAGACAGTGCGATGCGAAAGAAAGCGCTAGTGTAAACTGCACAAAACAGTGCGATGCGCAAAAGAGCACGAGTGTAAACTGCATAAAATAGTGCGATGCGCAAAATAGTGCGATAAAATGCTTGCACAATGCAAGTAAGATGCATAACAATGCAAGGTAGACGTGTGTGATAATGCAACGAGTAGTGTGCATAACAATGCGCTTAAAATGTGCATAACAGTGCGAGAAAGGTGTGCATAACGATGCATTTTGCATTTCTTGCACACTTCATGCTTTTGCTATGTATTATATCCGCTCGTTCTGAACACATTCATATGCACAGTACTTCTGCTCATTCTGGCATACGGCTCGCACATAGCACAATACTAATTTGGCACGTAACTTATTTAGAATACGATGTTGACTTGGCACACAGCTCACAACACAATATTCTGTTAATTTGGCACGCAGCTTACTCTAAACACACGGTTCATTCTGACCACACAGTTTGTTTCGGGCACACAGCACATTTTCGAGCACACAGCTCATTCTCGGGCACACGGCTCTTTTTTCGGGCACACAGCTCAGTCTTTGGGCACAAAGCTCACTTTTCGGGCACATAGCTCATTCTTTGGGCACACAGCTCACTTTTCGGGCACACAGCTCATTTTCCGGGCACACAACTCATTTTTTTCTGGCACACAGCTCATCCTTCGGGCACGTAGCTCACTTTTCAGGCACATAGCTCATTCTTGAGCACTCTGACTCACTTTTTAAGCACCTGACTCATTTTTGCACACAACTGCAGCTCACTTTTCGGGCACACGGCTCATTCTTTGGGCACACAACTCATTTTCCGGGCACACGACTCAATCACTTCATTTTGAACATGTAGCTCACACATTTCAATTTTGAACACGCAGCTCATACATTTTCATTTGCACGCAACTCATTCTTAATTCTGAACACGCAGCTCATAAATTTTTATTTCTGAACACACAGCTCATTCACTTCATTTTGAACACGTAGCTCACACATTTCAATTCTGAACACGTAGCTCATACATTTTCATTTGCACGCAACTCATTCTTAATTCTGAACACGCAGCTCATAAATTTTCATTTCTAAACACACAGCTCATTCACTTCATTTTGAACACGCAACTCACACATTTCAATTCTGAACACGCAGCTCATACATTTTCATTTGCACGCAGCTCATTCTTAATTCCGAACACGCAGCTCATAAATTTTCATTTCTGAACACACAGGTCATTTACTTCATTTTTAATACGCAACTCACACATTTCAATTCTGAACACGCAGCTTATACATTTTCCTTTGCACGCAGCTCATTCTTAATTCTAAACACGCAGCTCATAAATAGTCATTTTTGAACACACACCTTATCCACTTCATTTTGAACACGCAGCTCACACATTTCAATTCTGAACACGCAGCTCATAAATTTTCATTTCTGAACACACAGCTCATTCACTTCATTTTGAACACGCAGCTCACACATTTCAATTCTGAACACGCAGCTCATACATTTTCATCTGCACGCAGCTCGTTCTTAATTCTGAACACGCAGCTCATAAATTTTCATTTCTGAACACACAGCTCATACATTTTCATTTGCACGCAGCCCGTTCTTAATTCTGAACATGCAGCTCATAAATTTTCATTTCTGAACACACAGCTCATACATTTCATTTTGAACACGTAGCTCACACATTTTAATTCTGAACACGCAGCTTACACATTTTCATTTGCACGTAGGTCAGAACACAACACTACTCGATCTGAACACACGGCTCATAACACAGTAGTCTTTTAATTTTGAACACACAGCTTATAACACAACTCTACTCGATCTGAACACACGACTCATAACACAGTATTCTTTTAATTTTGAACACATAGCTCATTCTGAACATATAGGATGCGATGACAGAACTTGCAGAAGTTGAAACAAACTCAGATGCCCTACATTTTCCCTTTTTTCTTTTGCTTCGAAGTCTTGAACCTATATAGCTTCAGATAGGTCCTAGTTTTATTGTTCCCACATGACCCAGGTTGAACCCTGCGGTTTTTGAAAGCACAAAATTTTGTTTTGCACAAATGTGGAGAACGGCACGGCACTTTGAGCACAAAATGATTTTTTTCAAATTGAGAGTGAGAATAAGTTCTCAACTGGGTATTGAGCCTATGACTGAACACAGCACACCACGACTCAACAACAAAGAGAAAGACAAGGTAAGACAACCTAAACAGATCTATAGACTCCCGAAATGACTCAAAACAAGAAACGAGACAAACAAAATGACTGACACGACACACAGCCGTGTTCCAATGGCAAGAGACCTCTCGATTGCGAGGAGCAGTTCTCCGGGTATTGTTTCCCATCCTTTCTCATTTGTGATTCTCACATCACTCGGCCCTCAGGCTTTGTTTTTCTGAAAAGCCCTTTTCCTCACTTTTTCTCTTAGCGCACATCTCTCTATTCTTCAATCTCTCATTTTTTTATCCCTTCCCTAGGTGGTTAATGGATAAACAAGAAGTTGCGGGTTCTTGCCCCTAGCATGGTGCTAGATTCTCTTTCTTCTGCTCACAGCTAGTGAGTTCCTCCCACAGAGGGGTTGCGCTAAGACTGGGTGTGTAGCAAATCTACAGCTGACATCGGTTGATGATACTCTGTTGGGGAGTTTGGATGTGATCAGATCTGTCCAGATGAAGGAGTGGAATATCTTGATCCATTCCAGTCCGTGCTTCGCAATTGGCTCGATACCTCGTTGCTTGGAGGATGAGAGAGCTTTCTGCCCTTTTGCGGTTAGCTTTAGTGGTGCCCTTTTCCGGCAGGTATGATGCCCTTTCTAGCAAGTGCGTTGATAAAGGGGGAAAGACCGAAAACCAGACTCAACTGTTCTCCTAGTTCATCATTTTGACCATTTTTTGTTTTTGACTTCTGCCAAAACAATTTTAACCAAAATGAGAGTTAGATTAACACGCTTGTTCGATTTTCTGATTTGAAATCATGCAAGTCAGGTTATGAGCATTGAAAATTTCCTTTTTTGGGTCCAAGAAATGGTCCAGTTTTAGAAAAATGAAATAATTTTTGAGAGAATTAGTCAACCTCATTAAAAATTCTCAAAAACTATTTTTGCAAATGGCCACTTCTCGACCAACGCAGAATTTACTCTTGAGATGCACAACCTCAGATCCAGAACAAATGGAAAATTACCCATTTTCTGAACGACACTGCATGGCAACTGAAAGTTGCCCCTAGTCTGAATAGCACCGCAGCACTGCACGGCAACGTAAAGTTGTCCCTAGTCTAAATAGTGCCGCAGCACATGGCAACCAGTCCTCACAGTGACAATTACAACCAAATTCTCGAATATAGAGAAGACAAAGATTACCAGAACCATCACATGGACACAGTAAAATTTGAAGTGTTTTACGGCTGGACTTCAGAATAAAGTTTCCTATGTATCCCAAAGACGGGAATCAAGCCTTACGAAGTTCGAGAGTAAGGTACACTCGGGTATTAACCTCTCCTTTTGCGCTCTAACTTTTGCCAAGGCCGCCCTTTCTGGGTTTTCAACCTTGCGAGCTTTGTTCGTCTTTTCTTTTCAATTCTTTTCATTTCTTTTCTACTTGTTTCTTTTTCATGTTTTGCTTTCATTTTCTTCATTTTTATTTTCATTCTTTGCATTTTTCTTTTTTCTTTTTTTTGTTCTTTTTGTTCTTTTTCTTGCTCTAACTTTGGCCTGGGTCGCCCTTCCGAGTTTTTGGCCCAGCGAGCCTCTCAAGGGTAAAAGTGTAGCTTTGTCATGACCCGAACCTGCCCCTATGGGTTAAGGCCATAACCGGCCAGTAATCCTGAGATTACCTATGGCCTCAAACCAAAACAGACAAAACTCATCAGAGTAAAGGGGCCAAATGGAAGCAAAATTTAAAACTTTGTCCATAGAGCTGTGCTTACATGGCACATCAAAACAAACCATATGTACAGACATTAATAACTCACAACAGAAATACAGTAGCATAAGTTCTGTACAAACAGGATCATCCAAAACTAAGTCAACCCATGAAAACTATATATAGACATATTCAGAAACTTCGCCAACATGACAACATAGAACAAAATAACAAAAAGGCGAAGGCAGGACTCGTGCGTGAGACAGAAGGGTTGACTTTCCAAAACCATTGTTGTTCCATGTACACTTCACTGGGGCTGGGTTTGGACTTCTCTGGGCTCACCTACAAACACATGAATGAGCGTGAGCGATAGCCCAGTAAATAATATCAAATATAGAAGTTATACAAACGATATGCAGAACAACATGCTCCAAACGGCATTGGGCCCTGTGGGGGCCGAATATATGGAAAGGACAAAAGGTGAGTACCATTGGAAGACTGATATTAATCGACTGTATCCTACGATAGTGGGAAGCCAAATATAATATCTGTGCCGAATAAGTGTAAATCCTTAGGGCCAAATAATAGAAAGGACAATGATTAAAAAGTAGGCCTTGGCCCCGAGGATCAAGAGGAACAGGTATAAATACAGGAACAATGGGTTGAGAAAGGTATGTAAGAATCACTTCACTTAACTTAGGAAACAAGCTATCTTGAGTGTCTGAACTGACTTGTCCATTGGAGTGCTAATTCTGGCATCCCCGACCGGAGTGTTTGTATCTTTTCAGGTGACTAGCTGAGGATCATTAGCGTCTCCCAGGATCTGAAGAGTATTTCCAAACCACTTCTCCACTATTGGCGCCGTCTGTGGGAATACTCAAATACATACATGGCAGGCGTGACTGAAGATCCTCCGACAGCCCCTGACGGGACCGCACAGAGAGATGACCTCACTCCGGCAAATATGCTCGGAAAGGAAACCATCGCTGCAAGACGCGCCTTGAACTTCGACTCACCAACGACTTCAGCGCAAGAGACAATGCAAGTGATCATGGAATAAGCAAAGCAGAATGAACAAAGGCTGGAGAACATGATCGCTGAAAATGAACATCTTCGTCAAGATTTGGCCCTGGAAGTACCAAAATCCAGAGAAGCCATGCGCCAAGATCCCGAACGACCTCCGAGGACAGGTGGACAATGGCCTCGAGCCCGACCATAGGATACCGATAGCGACTCCAACTCATTACTCACGGAGCTCAACAAGAAGGAACGATCTGAAACTTCCAACTCCTACGAAAAGAGTCCACATACAAGGAACAAGCGCAGAAGAAGCAGTTCAGACGAAGAGGACCAGCACGATCCTTTTGTCCGACAGATTGCAAGGGCGGCCCTGCCCAAGAAGTTCAAAGCTCCGTCATTCACTCTTTACGATAGAAAATCAAACCCCACTGATCATATCCATCACTACAAGTAGGCCATGACATTGAACGCAGACAATGAAGCCCCCATGTGCTGAATATTCCCCAGCAACCTGGGGCCATTAGCTGTCAGGTGGTATTACAAGCTGGAGTCGGCTTCGATCAAAAGATTTCATCAATTACAGAAATCCTTCAGGGATAAGTTCATCACCAACGAGGTATAGCCGAAACAGGCCGACTCTCTCTGGGCTATGCAGATCTAGTCAAGAGAAACGCTCAGAGCATATTCGGCGTGCTATTGGGAGTGCTTCAACCTCGTCGACGATGCTTGCAACGACTCCATGGCCATCACCACCTTCAAAATGGGACTACATCCTGACAGTGCTCTTCACAGTTCCCTGACCAGAAGACCCCCCAAAACAGTCTAGGCGTTGATGAAGAAAGTTGAAGAGTATTGCAAAGTGGAAGATGATGCCTTGAGAATAAAAGCCGGACAAATGTCCACCAAAATGCCGCCCCTGAAATTGCTCAACCAATAAGTTCTGTGCCACCTCCGAGCCCTGAGCCACGACAATGCGCTAAACGAGACAAAAGGCGGGACTCTCGCCAATCAAGCGATCAATGCTTCCACCGGACGAATGAACAGGTGCAAGTCGACAGCAAACGCTCGAGGCGTGCCGACAAGAAGTACACAGAGTTGTCAGAACCAATCGCTGCAATAATGACCAATGTCCAACACCTTCCATTCTTGAAATGGCTGTCAAAGATGGTGGGGCCACCAGACACGTGAAGAAGGGATAGGCGGTGCGAGTATCACAAAGATCACGGCCACGAAAACTGAGAGTTGTTACGCATTAAAGGATCACCTGGAAGAATTGGTGCAAGACGACCGGCTGCAACTGTACGTGAGAAAGGGAAAGCCAACCAAGGCACTAGCCTTGAGGCAGGACTCACCTCCACTTGGCGTGATCCATATAATCTACAGCCTGCCTGCATCCCTAACCGTGCACACAATTAATCACATCTAATCCCCCAAAAGAACGTATTCCGACCGAATGGCCCAGAGAAGCTCCGACAATTACTTTCAATGACTCCAATCTTAATGGCACAATAGCTTCCCACATCGATCCGTTGGTCATCAAATTATGCGTAAATCGATTCACCATTGAACGCATTCTCATAGACCTAGGGAGTACTTCACAGGTTATGTATTACCAAACTTTCATCAAAGTCGGCCTCAACGAGTAAGATCTATCTCTGGCGCCTCACCCATTGGTCAGCTTTATCTGGTCGAGTACCGTTAGGGAAGATCATACTACTGTTCGGGCTCGAGCGATCAGTAAATTCTGGTTGTGAAGCTCCCTTCACCGTATAATGTCATCATGGGGCGAACCTGGTTACATATTATGAAGGCCGTTCCAAGCACTTATCATCAGCTTGTGCGCTTCCTGACAGCCCATGGCATTGAAGAAATCTGTGGCTCCCCGCAATCAGCACAAGTAGAGATTTTATGAAAACCCTATCACTGACCCGACATGTGGGCTTTGATACTTGTATATATATCACTTCTGCAATGCAAACCATTTTTCTTCGTCGCTCAATTCATTTCTTAAACCCCATTGTAGCGTTCGTCATGTCGACGATTCAAAGCCCCCTTTTGGTGCATGTCACCTTAGGGCCGATTAAGACTCTGGATTCGGAGCGCCCTTCGTGGATATCACGATTGGCCATATTAAGTCTCTAGATTCGGAGTCCCCTTTGGTGCAAGACACCTTAGGGCCAATTAAGACTCCGGATTCAGAGCCCCCTTTGGTGCATGACACCTTAGGGCCGATTAAGACTCCGGATTCGGAGCGCCTTTCGTGAATATCACGATTGGCCACATTAAGTCTTCGGATTCAGAGTCCCTTTTGGTGCATGACACCTTAGGGCCGATTAAGACTCCGGATTCGGAGCGCCCTTCGTGGATATCACGATTGGCCACATTAAGACTCCGAATTCGGAGCCCCCTTTGGTGCATGACACCTTAGGGCTGATTAAGACTCCAGATTTGGAGCGCACTTCGTCGATATCATGACTGGCCACATTAAGTCTCCAGATTCTGGAGCCTCTTTTGGTGCATGACACCTTAGGGCTGATTAAGTCTCCGGATTCAGAGCCCCCTTTGGTGCATGACACCTTAGGGCCGATTAAGACTCTGGATTCGGAGCTCCCTTCGTGGATATCACGATTGGCCACATTAAGTCTTCGGATTCAGAGCCCCCTTTGGTGCATGACACCTTAGGGCCGATTAAGTCTCCGGATTCGAAGCCCCCTTTGGTGCATGACACCTTAGGGCCGATTAATACTCAGGATTCGGAGCAACCTTTGGTGCATGACACCTTAGGGCCAATTAAGACTGTAGATTCGGAGCGCTCTTCGGCACAAACAAAACAACAACAAAACAAGACACGCCAACATCCGAAATAAGGTGCTTAACTAAGCATATATAAAATTCAGAATAAGACGCAAATGTTCGAAATACAACTTTTTATTTGATCAAACAGTTGTTACATAAATGCAACCCGTATTTGAGCATTACAATTTTTATTCGATCAAACAGTTGTTACATAAACGCAACCCGAATTTGAGCATGACAATACCCATTTTCAACCTCAAAAGCTAAAAAGGGGAAAAGACGCATTGGTAAAGCGGCAGCGCCGAATCAACTCCCGTCACCCGGAAGTCCTCCACGGTTTGCAATGCTTTCAGCCAACTGTGCCCAAGCCCATGATTTGCGCATTGCCAAACTTCCCCTGATACCATTGACAATGTCAAGGCAAAGATCCAGGACAAGGAAGGATAAACCCAACGATCGTTGCCTTTCCTTTCGGGGTGATTTGCTTCGACGACTTGAAGACTCATGCAACTTTTGGACGCCCTACCTCCCATACGGATGGGTCCTCTGCCGCGCTCCATTGCAACACCAAGCTCGACTGAACTTCGAGCCTTACTAGCTAACATCCCAACTTATCTCACCTCACATAATAAGTGAATGTTTATCTGCGCGAAGCGCCCACTCCTTTTATTTTCAACACTGGCAGTGATCTCGAGGCCCCAATCCCGAGGCGATTGCATTAACGCTAAACTCCATGAAACAAACGTCGGTTGACATTGACCATCGCCTAGTTATCCAAACGACTTTTTGAAGCACATGCACTGGCCAAAAATCCAGGCCCCGAGCCGAGTCAAATTTGCCACAGCCACTCTACTCACTGATTTTCGGCTTCCTCAAGTTACAATGGCCTCATTCAGGAATAAACGGCTATCACGTATGGGTTGACCCTGCCTATAAACCGGTGTATCACTAGACACTTAACAGATACTCGGACTGATCAATGTTTATACATTCATTCAAACATATATACAATAAAACGAAACACATACATGTCGAATACGAACTACGACAAAATATTTATAATAGAACATTTTTTATTCAATAAAACAAACAATAAATTACATAGTTTTGAACGTGATCTGCATTTCAAACTTATAACAAGTATACTTATACGGCGTCACCCTCATCCTCATTCTTCTCAACTTCAAAAGCAGAAAACGGAAAATGTTTACTGTGGTAGAGTGGCGATGCCAAATCAATGCCCGACGCTCGAAGAGCTTCCGCGGCTTGAGATGCCTTGATCTAACCGTGTCTAAATCCATGATTTTCACATCGGCAAACTTCTTCGGCAAGTTTTTCCTTGGTCTTTTCGATTCCAACTTTTCGGCCTTCATGAAAACCTTTCTCATAGGCCCTCCCCTTCACGGTCTCTATTGCGAACATACTCACCGTTTCACGATCGGCAAGCGCGGTACTGATGAGCTGACTGGTAACCCTTTCTTCCATGATTGGGTTTCCCTGCCCGGCGGGCTGTGCCTGAGCCGCCTTGGTCTTCTTAACTCACGCTCAGCCGCCTCCGCGCGAGCCTCCAAACTTATAGGTAGTGTAAAGCCCTTTCACCGCCCCGTGAATGCCTTCACGAAATACTTCGTAGTCCTGTCGACCTACCATCGATTGCTGAACCTCAGGAGGAAAAATTTGTCGAGCAAACTCGACCGCTACATTTGGGTCTCGAACGATCGAGTCTACCTCTGTCATGGGTCTATTCCCCACAAATACTGCAAAGCTTAATGGGCACAGATTCGTGTCAGATCCCCTCTCGACTCGAGGTTGCAAAGATCTACCCTGCGACTTCTTGTCCCGCCTGGGCGACCTGCTTTGACGTCGAGGAGACTGACGCCTCTTTCGATCCCTGGAACTCCTACTCCTGGTGCGCGAAGGGTCACCACCTCCATTCATGTCTCCATCCAGCTCAGCTAGCGTCCTCGCTTCCCTTCTACTGTTAAAGAAGAGTCTGTTCGACATTCACACAATACCTTCAAAAGCTGGAGTCAGTTGGTTACTGTGCTCGTAAAAGTTGTACCTTTAATCATTTATCCTTTACAGAGGCAGCACCCTCAAGGCAATCTCATTAATTGTGAAAACCTCAATCGCTCGGCGCCGACTGGATCATGCACTGCCTAGGGCAAGGGCAGATAGATTTATCTGTATATTCGGCTTAAGTGCCCCAGCTGGCCTATGAATGGACTTCAAAACTCCTAAGTTCGTCTCATCCGGCGCCCGAATGATCACGCACCACCTGGGGCAAGGGCAGATTAGATTTATCCATATATTCGGCTTAAGCGCCTAGCCGGCCCATGAATCAACTTCAAAACTCCTAAGTTCGTCTCATCCAGCGTCCAAATGATCATGCACCGCCTGGGGCAAGGGCAGATTAATCTATCAATATATTCGGCTTAAGCGCCCCAGCTGGCCCATGAATGGACTTCAAAACTCCTAAGTTCGTCTCATCCGGCGCCCAAATGATCATGCACTGCCTGGGGCAAGGACAGATTAGATTTATCCATATATTCAGCTTAAGCGCTCCAGCCGACCCATGAATCGACTTCAAAACTCCCAAGTTCGTCTCATCCGGCGCTCGAATGATCATGCACTGCCTGGGGCAAGGGCAGATTAGATTTATCCGTATATTCAGCTTAAGCGCCCCAGCCGGCCCATGAATCGACTTCAAAACTCCCAAGTTTGTCTCATCCAGCGCCTGAATGATCATGCACCGTGCAGACACCCCCTTTTTGACCGTCCTCAAGACTTGGACGTCACCGTTTGAACACTCGGTGATCATCCATGTTCGTGTTCGTCTCGAGTTCTCGGAGATTTCGGCCGCGTGCCATGCCTCAAGACCTCCCGACTTGTGTTTTTGCTTCTGAGGGCAGGGAATGGCTTGATTGGACATCCCCACACCTCACCGGCCATGGCTTGAGGCCACCAGTCCTGTTTTCTTGCCACCGGCCATTGGTGATGGTCGGTCGGCACTATTGGTGGTCGGTCGACACCTTTGGTGGCCGGTTGGCACCTTTTGTGGCCAGTCAGCATCTTTTGTGGTCGGTCGGCCATCTTTGTTGGCCGATTGGCTCTTTCTCTGGCTGAGACCCCTTTTTTGGGAAGGCTCGACCCTTTTGAACCCCTATTTTAGCTTCTTGAGGAAGCTTGAACCTTTTAAACCCTTGGTTCTAGCTTCTTGAGGAAGCTTGAACCCTTTGAACCCTTGGTTTTAGCTTCTTGAGGAAGCTTGAACCTTTTGAACATTTGTCTAGCTTCTCCAAGAAGCTTGAATCCTTTGTTCTAGCTTCTCTAAGAAGCTTGACCCTTTTTAGCTTCTCCAAGAAGCTTGGACTTTTTAGCTTCTTAGAGAAGCTTGAACCCTTCTAAGCTTCCAAGAGAAGCTTGCACCCTTTGCCTAGCTTCTCCAAGAAGCTTGGCCCCTTTACCTTAGCTTTCCTTGGAAGCTTGCCCCTTTGACCCTTTTGCCTTAGCTTCTCCAAGAAGCTTAGGCCTTTTCCCTTACTCTATAAATAGAGGGCCTCTCCTCCCATTTCAAAGGTTGAAAAAAATCTGATATATAGGATATATATATCACTCTCTCCCTCTATATATCTCCCTCTCTCTCTACATTTGTGTGGGTTAGAAGGTTCAAAAGGGTCTAATTCTTGCACATTTACACTACACCTCTTAGCCTAACACCTCCAACACCAACCTAAGCTTCTTGGAGGGTCTTGAGAGGTCCTAAGGAGCTACATTTTTGGTCCATAAGCTGCTGGAGCCACAGCTTTGAAGAAGTTCATCAAGGGTGAGCACTATTCCCTCTTTATTCCCCGTTTTTGCACACACTTTTAGCCTTAATTGAAAGCATATTTTGGCTTTGTCATAAACTGAAAAAAGTCTTATTTTGAGCTCCTTTTGAAGTTTGTTTAAGAACACTTTTGTGTTTGGGATCGTTTACCACCTCTAGGCCTTGTCTGGCCTCTTTTTTTGTGCATTTTTGGTGAGCTCCTGGACCACCTTGTGTGGGCCTCCTCACCACTAAAATCTTGAGGGATTTCAGTGGTGAGGATGCTGGTTTGAGGTCCTAAGAAGGAGAGGGCCATCCCCTCTCCTTATTGTCTTGTTTAGTTGCATTTTTTGCCTTACAAAGGAGCCCATACTTGCATGCTTCCAAGCTTTATTTTAGGCATTTTTTAGTGGGTTTTAGGACCCCCATAAGCCATTTCCAGAGTTGTCTTGGCTATGTTGAAAGTCCTTCTTGCATGTGTAGAGTAGCCCTCTTATTTGCCTTTCGAAGGAACGCATCATTCTTGCATGCATGGACCTCATTTCAGTGGTTATTTGGGCATATTTTGACATATTTTGTTCACTATTTTTGGCTGGTTTTGTGACTTCTCTTGTGCTTCATATACGTGCCATGTAAACCATGTCTACTAGCCTAGGTTGCATGTTGCTTTAGCCTTCATGTTAGCACCTTTTGGCCATGCCTTGAACTGATTTCATGCATGTTTTGGACTGCCTTAGCACTGTTTGCATGCCTCATGGTCGAATAATGCATGTTATGCATGCTTGTAGTGCAATTCCCATGCCTAGCTTTGAGTTTTGAAGCTTCTTGCATGCTTGAATGGTAGTGTTTTCATGTTTTAGGGTCATTTTGGAGTCATTTGGCATGCCATTTCAGATCTGGAACATGCACCATTGTATGCCATATTTCCTCCTTGCCACGCTTTGGTAGAGTTTCATTTTTGTGCCTTAAACTTGGTTAATGCATTGTGCATGCATTCCATGTATTTTGTTGCCTCACTTGCATCATTATGGCCACTGATTTTGGCATGCTTGCGAGCTATCCATGTTAGTTTAAGTCCATCATCGCATGTTGTTGTATGCCATGTATGCTTACATGTCTAGGTTGTGTGCCTATTGCATATTAGATACATTGCATAATCATGTTGCATTAGCCTTGCTTGCATGCTTAGGTTGCATTGCATTGTGCATGCATCCATTACCTCTTGATCAATCATGATAGGGGTTGGGACCCTTTGATGTGTTTTGTGCTTGCATTTCATTTGATATCAAGTTGCAAACTTGGCCACTTAGGCCATCATGCATTGAAATGCATAATTGATGGCCTGAGGGTCGAGGGTCATGCTCCCTTGAGTCCATTGCATGATAGGGAGTGTGTCCATGCATACATTTGCTTGAAAATTCCATGCGATACACTGCTTGCCCTCTGCTGCTGTCAACTGTAGGTTTCAGCAGGAAGAATTGGCCGGCCGGCAGTGTTAAGTGCCGACCGGCAAAACATGTTTGGCCGATGGCACAAGTTTTGGCCGATAGTACTATTTCCATGGCCGGTGGAATTGTGGTCTGGCCGGTTCCAGGACACTCAAGCAGTGATTCAAAGTAGTTTTGGAAATTTGTGTGATCCTCAGAGGGGCAGGGCAGTGTAAACAGAGGCAATAGTGCTATGGCAACGAGTTTTCGGGCGAGACAGATCAAGCATGCATCATCCACGCATCCTGAGGCAGGGCTGCGGCCACCTTCTTTCTGCATTTATGTCATTAATTAATTAAGGGTCTGCAATAATTAATTAGCTAGGATAGTTGATTTATTATTTGGCCTGTATATTCTTTTGGTCCCTTCGAGCGAGGGCGAATTGTAATAAGTGTGGGTGCGTGTGTGCATGTCTTCCAACTTGACTTCTTTCTCCCTTTTACTTACCTGCTTTTGATGGTTAGTATTAGGTCATGTTTAATTTAGCATACCTTATGCTATGCATGCGTGCATCCATTCATTTGTCTTACATGCACTGGACTCGGCACATCATGCTAACTGCATTTATATTTCAATTCCAAGTTGAGTACTTGTTAGTTGCAGCATTTCGCATGCCATCTTTAGGATAGCCGAGCCTATTATAGTTGCATTTTGCATGTGTTGCATTAGCCACCTTAACATGAACTAGGATCATGCATATGATTACTAACTAGTTTCTGCTTTGGCTTGGAGTACTAGGTAAGCTTTTATGCTTTAGCATACCGCATGCGTGTGAGGGTTGCCATAATAGCCTGATTACCATGAGGCTAGCTGCTTATGTGTTATAACTGCTTGAATGCCTGTGGGTGGAGGTTGAGTTGTTTAAATTGGAACAATGCATTGAATGCGAGTTTTAAGCCCACTAGATAGTGGCAAAATCATCTTTTCTAAAAAAGCCCACTCGAGGGTGGCAAAACCTGCATTTTAGCCTACTTACGAGTAGCAAACCATTTTCAAAACAAACATGAAATGTTTTGTTCCAATTTAGGCGATTTGGTCTATACTTGTTTGCTATGCACATAACATAGTAATTCTAGGCTATTAACCAGAATAAGAGCACTTAATGTTTTCAAAACAGGATATCATGATTAGTATAGGCCGATCTTTGATCGGGCGAGTGGGGGTGCTCATAGCTGACCTTTTCCAATCGTACCCAAGTTCCCGAGCCGAGGCAACTTTGGTGATAACGGACACGTGGCCTTAGGCAAACGAGTTAGGGTTTCCTAAATTCCCCCATTAAAAAAATATTTAGGTGGCGACTCTATATCTGGCAAAGCAGTCCATGTTTGGCACTTCTTTTCTAAAAATTTGTTTTCTCAAAACAATTTGCCGGATTTGGACTCTTTGGTTCAGATTAAGAACCGTGACAATTTGAGTCCTGAACTGTAGTAGACCCGATTTAACCGAGCAGGATTCCTTCCGGGACGTTGAGGACATCTCTGATTCTGGCGACTCTGCTGGGGAATTTAGAGAGCTTGACTCGAACTCGTGATATCCTGTTTTGACTACACTTATGTGTTTCTTTGCATTGCATGTGCATTGGTGCGCCTAGGACACCGTGTTGGCCATCTACTATTCCTGAGCAGTTTGCCGGAGGCTCACTTTGAGAAGTGTGCCATAAGGCTGACCAGTTGCGGGCTCTGCTAGTATGGGAACACAAACTCGGGTTTTACCAGGGCACCCTTTTCGACCATTCGACCTAGTGCATATTCGGAATCCATAGTGACCATTCCAAACTAGGACAGGTTGCCTACCCGATATAGGTTGTTTGGAACTGCTGCGTGCGTAGTGAAACCCTAGCTCCTGACAAAATAGGACAGGGAAACCCTACCCCAACATAGGGGTGTTTTGGCTATCTTTTTACATGTTATGTGCTTTCAAAGTGTATCTCTACAGGGAATGCATGTATCAGTTTACAAGACTGGGTATCAGGCCTGCCGGGCATCAGTATTTGGGGAATCAGTTTTACTTGAGGGTATTAGTTTGGGACAGTTATTTGGGGAACAGTGATCAGTATTGAGTACAGTCGTTCCGCTATGCTCATATCCTTTCCAGTGAAATTGAGTTGAGATGCTGTCTATTTTCTCTTTTGCTAGGTAGTCCTGGAACTATAGCTTTAGAAGGGTCCACTATCCCCCAGGTACATTGGACTTGTGCTGATAGACTTTGTTGGGTCAGAGATTCAGTTCATGGGAAATCAGTGTTCCTTTGCCAGAGGCAGGGAAAAACGCCAGCCAGGCACAGATCATCAGTTCAACAATCTTCGGATAAGCGGTCATTATCCATCTCACCTGTGCGCAGTTGGGTGGAGATATCTGTTTTTTTACCTTAGGGAGATATACCGGTTGCTCAGTTAGACCAGGACAATATGTCGAGTCTGGAAGAGATGGTGCGCCAACTCCAGGATAGTATGAAAGCCATGCAGCAAGACGCTGTCTGTCAAGTAGAATTCGCTAAGCAACAGGCTATGGTCATAGCCCAACAGGCAGAGACAAT
This sequence comes from Camellia lanceoleosa, assembly GCA_025200525.1. NCBI lineage: Eukaryota > Viridiplantae > Streptophyta > Magnoliopsida > Ericales > Theaceae > Camellia > Camellia lanceoleosa. Next base: position 155,747,362 of record CM045759.1, read on the forward strand.
TGCCAGGCTAGAGCAACAAACTGGAGCATCAGCTTCACACCAAGCTCCTCCCCCACCAAGAGTTCCAATACCTGGGGAGATGGCAAATGTCCAGAATGTCCAGGAGGATACAGACATCCCAACAGGGCCACCTCCGCCCCCGATCCTACCCCAACTATCTAAAGCACCGATCAACCTGCCGGATTCACCCTTTGAGTTCGAGTTAGACCCTACGGCATTAAAAGTGAGCAAGCTTGAAAAGCTGTTCAAGAAATCTCAAGGTGTGAAGTCCATTCTGGACATTGAGGACGGGTATACCGACGTAGTTGTGACGCTACCGAACAGATTCAAGATGCCACAGATCGACCGATTTGATGGATCTGGGGATCCAATGGTGCATCTACGGTTGTTTTCGGACATACTAAGGCCGATGGGCCTCACCAAATTACAGAAGCTTTCTTTATTCGGCCGGACCCTGTCGGGTGTAGCGGCCATCTGGTATGCGAAATTGGAGAACTCTGTGAAACAGAATTAGGAAAAGATGGCTGAGGCCTTCAGTGATCAATACTCCTACAACACACAGATTGAGGTCACGACTCGTGATCTTGAAGTCACCCGCCAGGAGCCAAAGGAGGGTTTCTCAGAGTTCGTGACGAGATGGAGGGCAAAGGCCTCAATGATGACTACAAGGCCTTCCGACAAAGACTAGATAAGGATAGTTGTGCGCCACCTCCAACCCAGGCTGATGCAAAAAAATGATCGTGCTCTCCTTTACTACTTTTTTAGATTTACATGAGATAGGAGTACAGATTGAGGATGCCTTGAAGTAGTTTGATTGAGAATGACAGGGAGCAGCCCAAGAGGGCATCCAACCGCAGTTCGAATGTGACCACCAGCGGTGACGCAGCTACAAGATCTTCCGAAGTGGGCATGGTTGCCACCACCACGCCAAAAACAGCCACCCCCTTTGTTGGTGCATCCAATCCAAACCCCCGAACTTCGGACTATCTACCCCGAGGCAAGAGGGTTTTACCCCATTCTATATGCCTTTCTCAAAAGCTCTAGGGGGCCTACTTAGGAAAGGACATCTGAAACCGTGAGAACAACGGCCTCTACCCGATCCTCTCCCTCCAAAGCATGACCTGGCTAAGTACTATGCTTTCCATCAACAAACCGGTCATGACACCGACAGTTGTGTCCGTTTTCGCCATGAGATACAAAATTTGATTGACAACAAGGTCATCGTCGCACCAGCTCAGTAAAGTCTATCGTCATTGGATCAGTGAACTTGGGGGATAGTATGAGTATGTGATCGGGGGATGAATCACCTACAGGCGACGCTCAGTTTACTCCAGATATGACATTTGGCACGCACTGTTTTGAGCATTTGCGAATGCTAGTTTTGTAGTTTCTGACTTGGGTGTTGAGTCAGTTCTGTAGTTTTGTTTTGAATTTGTCTCTTTCTCTTGAGTCAGTCTTTTTGATTAAGGGTCTGTCTTGTTGTATCGAGTCAGTCCTCTTGTACAAAGGTCGGGTGATTCCGGGGGGTGTTACCTCGAGCATCACCATTTTGTTTTGCATTTGTCTTTTCGTTTTGTTTTGAGTCTGTTTCTGCCTGGAGCCAGTTACACCAACAGATTTGAATGAACAGCAGTGATTTTCACATTCTTGTATTTGCTTCTGCCTTATGCCAGTTGTGCCAGAAGTTCTAAATGAAACGACGGAGCATCTCACCTGCTCTTCTACGCCTTGAAGTCATTGGAATGACCTGAGTTTTTCAAAACTTTTTGAACACTGCGGTGAAAACAAAGAGGGAGGAATTCCTCGGGATTTGCAAAACTTTGATCAAACTAAGAGAAAGAGAGGCGTGCTAAGCCCTTAATGAATGAAATCATGTTTGTTAACGTGAGTACTAAGAAGGACCCTGGCTTGATCCAGATTGGTTCCACACTATCTTCAGCGCGAGTGATTTGTTGCTTTCTTAAAAATTTTCAAAAAAGAAAAATATATTTTGCGCGGTCCTGCGAAGACCTGTGTGGAATCGCTCTTGCGATGTGCAGCTTAAGATCGCTCTCAGCCTCTAGACTTGAGCCCTTGCTTTCAAACCTTGAACCACAATTTAGAATGTTCAACGGTCAACTAAAACATGAGGCCTGTGTGGCCAGATCAGAAGCGGCCCATGAACCAGGGGCGAGAAAGTCCAAAGAAGCTTGCAAAGCTAGATCAGAAGCACCCCTTGAACTAGGGGCAAAAGATGCCAGATTGTGCTCGAAAAGCCGAAGACGGATCATTCCACAAATCAATGAAGATCGGCAAGAATGTCAAAACCTCAAAAGAGAAGAAAGAACAGGGTATCGTTGAAGGACGACTGAGTTCCGATCCACAACACTAGGGGCAAATTCAGCCCCCATTGGATGGACTTCTGCATCATCAGCAAACAGCAACCATTCTCCTGGATTCAGATGGCTTCCAGATCTCAAAACCATTTGACATGGACAAAGCCACACTTTTACCCTTGAGAGGCTCGCTGGGCCGAAAACCCGGAAGGGCGACCCATGCAAAAGTTAGAGCAAGAAAAAGAAAAGAAACAAAAAAGAGAAAAATACAAAAAATGAAAATAAAGAAATTGAAAAGAAAAGATGAAAAAGAAAAAAGAAGAAAAGAAATGAAAAGAATTGAAAAGAAAAGAAGGACAAAGCTCGCCAGGTTGAAAACACAGAAAGGGCGGCCTTGGCAAAAGTTAGAGCGCAAAATGAGAGGTTAATACCCGAGTATACCTTAACCTGAACTACATAAGGCTTGATTCCCATGTTTGGGATACGTAGGCAACTTCACTCTGAAGTCCAGCCACAAACACCTGCAAAACAAGTGTGTCCATGTATTGGTTTTGAGCATCTTTGCCTTCTCTGAAGCTAAGGATTTGGTTGTGTCCATCACTCTAAGGACTGACTACAATACGCTGCGGTGCCATTCAAACAAACGGAAACTTTCCGTTGCCATACAGCTCTTTTCAAGCAAAGGACAGTTTTCCTTCGGATTCGAGGTTGTGCATCTCAAGGGTAGGTTCCGTGCTCGTTGAGCAGTGGCCGTTTGCAAAAACAGTTTTTGAGAATTTTTACTGAGGTTGACTATTCTCTCGAAAATCATTCCATTTTTCCAAAACTGGACCATTCTTGGACCCAAAAAAGGAAAATTTTCAGTCCTTACAACCTGACTTGCATGATTTCAAATCAAAAATTGAACAAGCATGTTAATCTAACTCTCATTTTGGTCAAAATTGTTTTAGTAGAAAGCAAAAATAAAAAATGGTCAAAATGATGAACTAGGGGCACAGTTGAGTCAGGCTTCCTATCTTTTCCCCGCTATCAGCATACTTGCCAAGGAGGGCACTCTACCTGCCAGGGAGGGCACAACTGAAGTCAACAACAAAGGGCTGAAAGCTCTCTCACCCTCCAAGCAATGAGGTATCAAGTCAAGTGCGAAGCGCGAATTTGAATGGATCAAGATGATCCACTTCCTCATCTGGACAGATCTGACTACGTCCAAACTCCCTAGCAGAGCATCGTCAACTGATATCAGCTGCAGATTTGCTACACACCTAGTTATAGTGCAACCCCTCCATGGGAGAGTTCACTGTTGTAAGCAGCAGAAAGAGAATCTAGGAGAATGCTATGGGCATGAGCTCGCAACTTCCTGTTCATCCATCAATCACCCAGGGGAGGGATGAAGAATGAGAGATTGAAGAATAGAGAGATGTGCGATGAGAGAAAAAGTGAGAAAAGGGCTTTTTCAGAAAAATAGAGATTGAGCGCCAGAGTGATGTGAGAATCACAAATGAGAAAGGGTGGGAAACATACCCGGAGAAACAGGGTCCCTGTGCATATTTGAGTCTTGTGTTTTGTTGTGTTTTGTTTTTCTCGATTCTTGTTTTGAGTCGTTTCAAGTGTCAATAGATGTGTTTAGGTTGTTTACCTTTATTTTCCGTTGTTGGGTCGTCTTTGTTGTGTTCAGTTGTAGGCTCAATACCCGGTCGAGAACTCATTTTCTCAATTTCAAAAGTGATTTGTTGTGTGCTCAGAGTGCTGTGTCATTCTCCACGTTTGTGCAAAAAAGGAATTTGTTCTTTCGAAAACTGCAGGGTTCAACCTAGGTCATGTGAGAACAGTAAAATTAGGATCTATTTGAAGCTATATAGGTTCCGGACTGCAAAGCAAAAGAAAAGAGGGAAAATCGAAGCATCTGAGTGTGTTTCACCTTCAGCAAATTCCGTGATTGTACTCCGGATGTACCTCCTCAGGCCTTGCCACTACTCCGAAGTATGAGTGTATCTCGACCCCAAGCTTAAGCCTACTTCAAGTCAGAATGGCAATTAAAGCAGCATCAGATGTTATCTCTCTCTAATATGAATAGGGTGTGCCCGTTTTTGAGCTGAGTGTGTTGCAAACCCCTCCGAAAGGTAAATCGGAGGTCGCGTTTGAATTTGGTCTCATTAAGGCTTGTATTTCCCTATTCGGCATTTTGTTTCAAATATGCATTGTTACGCACGTTCCACTTGCATTGTTATGCACCCTTCCACCCGTATTGTTATGCACTTCTCATGCTTGCATTGTGATGCACATTCCAATTGCATTGTTATGCACCCACTTCACTAGCATTGTTATGCTCATTCATTGCATTGATTGTGCACATCTATCTAGCATTGTTATGCTCATTACTTGCATTGTTATGCACCTTGTCACTTGCAATTGTCATTCTTTCTCCTCGTGTGTGCGACGGGTTAGACCTCCTCTGATTTAGAGCATTTGGAATACGTTCCAATGCTTATACCTTTCTGAAACACCAGGATATGTCCCTATGTTTCTCCTTTCTTTCGAAACACTGAGATACGTCCCTATGTTTCTTTTTCTTTTTTGAAACACTGGGATACATCCCTATGTTTCTCTCTCTTCAGTTAAAAGCGCTCGGAATATGTTCCAATGCTCACACCATTCCGAAACACCGGGATACGTCCCTATGTTTCTCCCTCTTCGGTTAAAAGCGTTCGGAATACGTTCCAATGCTCACACCTTTCCGAAACACCGGGATACGTCCCTACGTTTCTCTCTCTCCGAAACACCGGGATACGTCCCTATGTTTCTCTCTCTTTCCGAAACACCGGGATACGTCCCTATGTTTCTCTCTCTTTCCGAAACACCGGGATACGTCCCTATGTTTCTCATTCCTTGCGGAACACCGGGATACGTCCCAATGTTTCTCCTTTCTTTGGAAACACCGGGATATGTCCCTATGTTTCTCCTTTCTTTCGAAACACCAGGATACGTCCCTATGTTTCTTCTACCTTTCCGAAACACCAAGATATGTCCCTACGTTTCTCTCTTCTTTCTGAAATACCAGGATATGTCCCTATGTTTCTATCCCTTTTCTGAAACACCAGGATACATCCCTATGTTCCTTCCACCATTTCGAAACACCGGGATACGTCCCTATGTTTCTCTTTCTTTCCAAAACGCCGGGATACGTCCCTATGTTTCTCCTTTTCCGAAACACCAGGATACGTCCTTATGTTTCTTCTCCTTTTTCGAAACACCGGGGATACGTTCCTATGTTTCCTGCATGATCATAAGTTATGCTCGGCTTTGTGCATTGTCTTGCATTTTGCCCCTGCCTTCGAGCGCATATCTTTATCCGTAGCTTGTATGCTTTGTCTAAGTCTTCGGCCTTGTCAAAAATGGGTCGTCTCTGGGCTTTGACAATCACTCCCATCATTATTATGACTTTCGAGTTATGTCAAAGAGGGGCAACTGTAGACACCCCATTTTTGAATGTCCTCAAGACTTGGACGTCACCGTTTGAATACTCGGTGATTATCCATGTTCGTGTTCGTCTCGAGTTCTCGGAGGTTTCGGCTGCGTGCCTTGCCTCAAGACCTCCCGACTTGTGTTTTTGCTTCTGAGGGCAGGGACTGGCTTGATTGGACATCCCCACACCTCACCGGCCATCGCTTGAGGCCACCGGCCTTGTTTTCTTGCCACCGGCCATTGGTGATGGTCGGTCGGCACTATTGGTAATCGGTCGGCACCTTTGGTGGCCGGTCGGCACCTTTTGTGGCCGGTCGGCATCTTTTGTGGTCGGTCGGCCATCTTTGTTGGCCGATTGGCTCCTTCTCTGGCCGAGACCTTTTTTTTGGGAAGGCTCGACCCTTTTGAACCCCTATTTTAGCTTCTTGAGGAAGCTTGAACCTTTTGAACCCTTGGTTCTAGCTTCTTGAGGAAGCTTGAACCCTTTGAACCCTTGGTTTTAGCTTCTTGAGGAAGCTTGAACCTTTTGAACCTTTGTCTAGCTTCTCCAAGAAGCTTGAACCCTTTGCTCTAGCTTCTCCAAGAAGCTTGACCCTTTTTAGCTTCTCCAAGAAGCTTGGCCTTTCTAACTTCTTAGAGAAGCTTGAACCCTTATAAGCTTCCAACAGAAGCTTGCACCCTTTGCCTAGCTTCTCCAAGAAGCTTGGCCCCTTTACCTTAGCTTCCCTTGGAAGCTTGCCCCTTTGACCCTTTTGCCTTAGCTTCTCCAAGAAGCTTAGGCCTTTTGCCTTGCTCTATAAATAGAGGGCCTCTCCTCCCATTTCAACGGTTGAAAAAAATCTGATATATAGGATATATATATCAATCTCTCTCTATATCTCCCTCTCTCTTTACATTTGTGTGGGTTAGAAAGTTCAAAAGGGTCTAATTCTTGCACATTTACACTACACCTCTTAGCCTAACACCTCCAACACCAACCGAAGCTTCTTGGAGGGTCTTGAGAGGTCCTAAGGAGCTGCATTTTTGGTCCATAAGCTGCTGGAGCCACAGCTTTGAAGAAGTTCATCAAGGGTGAGCACTATTCCCTCTTTATTCTCCGTTTTTGCACACACTTTTAGCCTTAATTGAAAGCATATTTTGGCTTTGTCATAAACTGAAAAAAGTCTTATTTTGAGCTCCTTTTGAAGTTTGTTTAAGAACACTTTTGTGTTTGGGATCGTTTACCACCTCTAGGCCTTGTCTGGCCTCTTTTTTTTGTGCATTTTTGGTGAGCTCCTGGACCACCTTGTGTGGGCCTCCTCACCACTAAAATCTTGAGGGATTTCAGTGGTGAGGATGCTGGTTTGAGGTCCTAAGAAGGAGAGGGCCATCCCCTCTCCTTATTGTCTTGTTTAGTTGCATTTTTTGCCTTACAAAGGAGCCCATACTTGCATGCTTCCAAGCTTTATTTTAGGCATTTTTTAGTGGGTTTTAGGACCCCCATAAGCCATTTCCAGAGTTGTCTTGGCTATGTTGAAAGTCCTTCTTGCATGTGTAGAGTAGCCCTCTTATTTGCCTTTCGAAGGAACGCATCATTCTTGCATGCATGGACCTCATTTCAGTGGTTATTTGGGCATATTTTGACATATTTTGTTCACTATTTTTGGCTGGTTTTGTGACTTCTCTTGTGCTTCATATACGTGCCATGTAAACCATGTCTACTAGCCTAGGTTGCATGTTGCTTTAGCCTTCATGTTAGCACCTTTTGGCCATGCCTTGAACTGATTTCATGCATGTTTTGGACTGCCTTAGCACTATTGTCATGCCTCATGCTTGAATAATGCTTGTTATGCACGCTTGTAGTGCAATGCCCATGCCTAGCTTTGAGTTTTGAAGCTTCTTGCATGCTTGAATGGTAGTGTTTTCATGTTTTAGGGTCATTTTGGAGTCATTTGGCATGCCATTTCAGATCTGGAACATGCACCATTGTATGCCATATTTCCTCCTTGCCATGCTTTGGTAGAGTTGCATTTTTGTGCCTTAAGCTTGGTTAATGCATTGTGCATGCATTCCATGTATTTTGTTGCCTCACTTGCATCATTATGGCCACTGATTTTGGCATGCTTGTGAGCTATCCATGTGAGTTTAAGTCCGTCATCGCATGTTGTTGTATGCCATGTATGCTTACATGTCTAGGTTGTGTGCCTATTGCATATTAGATACATTGCATAATCATGTTGCATTAGCCTTGCTTGCATGCTTAGGTTGCATTGCATTGTGCATGCATCCCTTGCCTCTTCATGAATCATGATAGGGGTTGGGGCCCTTTGATGTGTTTTGTGCTTGCATTTCATTTGATATCAAGTTGCAAACTTGGCCTCTTAGGCCATCCATGCATTGAAATGCATAATTGATGGCCTGAGGGTCGAGGGTCATGCTCCCTTGAGTCCATTGCATGATAGGGAGTGTGTCGATGCATACATTTGCTTGAAAATTCCATGCCATACACTGCTTGCCCTCTTCTGTTCTCAACTGCAGGTTTCAGCAGGAAGAATTGGCCGGCCGGCAGTGTGGAGTGCCGACCGGCAAAACATGTTTGGCCGATAGCACAAGTTTTGGCCGATAGTACCATTCTCACGGCCGGTGGAATTGTGTTCTAGCCGGTGACATTCCAGGACACTTAGGGAGTGATTCAAAGCAGTTCTGTAAATTTGTGTGATCCTCATAGGGGCAGGGCAGTGTAAACAGAGGCAACAGTGCTATGGTATCGAGTTTCTGGGCGAGACAGATCAAGCATGCATCATCAACGCATCCTGAGGCAGGGCTGCGGCCACCTTCTTTTTGCATTTATTTCGTTAATTAATTAAGGGTCTATAATAATTAATTAGCTAGGATAGCTGATTTATTATTTGGCCTGTATATTCTTTTGGTCCCTCCGAGCGAGGGCGAATTGTAATAAGTGTAGGTGCGTGTGTGCATGTCTTCCAACCCCGGCTTCTTTCTCCCTTTTCCTTACCTGCTTTTGATTGTTAGTATTAGGTCATGTTTTTTTTTTGGGTAAGTAAGTCATAAAATAAAGACAGTAAAATGTACAAGTTTACAAGGGGCATACCCCAGGTACGCCCTACTACGAATAAAGACGAACAAAAAACACCACAAATTACCACTGGACATCCTACAACATATAACCACACTCGCAAATGAGAAAGAACAGCAGAAAAAACAGAACCCCACTTTGCCCATATATCCTTTTTGTCCCCAAGTAACCCCTACCATCAGAGATAATAGATGGAAACTTGGGATGGATATATGGGCAAGTAAACAAAAACACACACCACAAACTCAAGAACATAACTGACAACCACGCAATACAAATGTAACAAACTAAACACCTAACAAGACCAATCGAGAATGATAACTGTCCCCGCTTGCTCCCAGTCTCTACCTTGGATGAAAGCATGGAATCCAATAAGCATCTCGCTTCTCAGAGCCGTGACATCCTAGCCACTCAACCAAAGCTATGACGAAGGAAAATATCTATCCCATGAAAGATCCTGGCTGAGTCACATGAAGCCTGCATAGTCAATCACCATAATCAACGGTCTTGAGAAGTTTAGTGAAAAATCAATAGCCCCGCTGCAACAAACCAATACATAGCCAACAAACACATAAGAGTAATCATCACATCCCCCAGTCCCTTCCGTGGTAGATCACAAACCTCAAACCCCACGGCAGTGTCCCTTTCACTCCATGTCAGGCGTGGCAATACAATCAATTAGGATGGGTCACATGAAGAAAAGAAGCGACCAGAAAACTGGTAACTATCCTCCCGCTCATCTCCCAGTCTCTAACTCGGCTAGTTATCGAACCACTATTCCCCAAAGCAGTGACTCCCCAATCACTCTTGGTGGAGATGGCTCAAAACCACCCTAATATCGAGTCACATGAGGATCACACGATCAATCAACATGAAATAACCGACTACAAAAGGTCCGCTGCATTGTGGCTAATCAAAAATTAAAGGCCAACCAATTTCCAAAACAAAACCACTCACCCACTTGGATTTATCAACAACAAAGAAGCATAGCCCATGCAAAATGTTGTCTACACAAAAGAGCCAATCAAAATCCAATTAACTCACCACACATCTCCCAGTTCCAGCAATGGCAAATTCCACACCTCAATTCCCCATGGTAGTGTCCCCCTCACTCCACACCAAAAGAGGTCAGAGAATTGCTCTAAGCCAAATCACATGAACATGTATGGATCAATAACCAAATAACAAAAAACCAAATGTAGTAGACAACAAACTTCATGGACTAAACAAATTTCTAAAACCAATATACTATGAGTCCAAGAATTAGCCCATAAACCGTGGATAGTAGACCCAAATAATAATATAACCAAGAAGTCCAAATGGGCCCCACCAATATCTTCTAAAAACCAAGAAGTCCACTGCCAACAAAATTTGCCGTGGCCTTTAAACACCCACCAAAACCGTAGCCAATAAACAAATCAAATCACCAAAGAAAAAACCAACGTGGGCCCACCCACTCCCCAAAAACAACCCACGGCCAAACACACTTTACATCTAAAAATTAGCTTCACTTTACACCCACGTGAGCCCCCTCAAAAAAACAAATCAAATGGGACCCACAAACCACTCTACACAATACCACCAATAAAATCAGTGGTATCTTCAACAAAATCAAACTTGTGGTCCCAAATAAAAACAAACCCACAAGGAAGTCCAACGTGGGCCCACCCACTCCATCAAAAACAATTAAAACTATCCACCGTGGGCCCACATACACCAACTCAAAACCACGGCTATATATAATAACCACCATGGCACACAAAATATATATAATAATATATATTAAAACCAATGAACAAAGCAATCACGTGGGCACTGACCCTTTCCCAAATAGAAGTTACCTCCAATCTGTACACGGCCTCCCACGTGAGGTATGAACCATACTTGCCAACCCACTATTTGTCTTTCCCATAAAGAGAAACCCACTGATTGTAGCTAGCAAGGTCAGGACAAAACCGTGCAACACGCTTCACACACATCACGATCCTCTCAACGTCCCACCAAACTGTGTAAGCATGAGTTTGAACACGCCATTACAGCTTAGCAGCGCGTGACTAGCAAACATCTTCTCCAAATACCGTTTACAACAGCACCGGAGAAATTTCAGCAAAGTTTACATGCAATAACTGTAACGTACCGAAGCACCATCAACAGCGTCGCAACTTTGAAAATGAACCAGCACCCATAACCCATGTAACGCAAAAGAAAAACCCCATACACTAGCAACCACCACCCCATATCTCCAGCGGCAACCACCGGCGCTCACCCGATAGGATCTTCATCACACGGCAAGACTGCACAAGCTAAACATGGAAGGGTGACCTTCTTTAAACCAATCTCACAGACAAACCAGCACCACCACGGTGAAGGATAAACCCATCTCCACGACGAGCCCACCTCCACGAAACAGAAAAGAATATCAAGATGAAAACTGCCCAACAACACTTTGACCGATAACAACCAGAACTGGCCACTCCTACACCAAGAGCTACCGGACTAGGAACCCAAGCTCACAAACACACAAATATTAGTATAGGAGCTAAAACAACTGGCCAAAAAAAGCACCAGAACTTCTTCTTCACGACAGCAACAACCCAAAACAGCTTCAAAACCTCCTGAATCTAGAAAAAGGAAGACCAGATTCAGTAACAACACACAGTATCACCCAAATCAAACAAAGAATCTGATAAGGAACCTCAAGAACTCCATGGGTAACAACGGACGGAGCTTTCTCTCTCTATATTCTAAAGAGAGAAGCTCTCAACCTAATCCCCTCTCTCTGATCCGTCCTTATTAGGTCATGTTTAATTTAGCATACCTTATGCTACGCATGCGTGCATCCATTCATTTGTATTACATGCACCGGACTCGGCACATCATGCTAACTGCACTTATATTTAAATTCCAAGTTGAGTACTTGTTAGTTGCAGCATTTCGCATGCCATCTTTAGGATAGCCGAGCCTATTATAGTTGCATTTTGCATGTGTTGCATTAGCCACCTTAACATGAACTAGGATCATGTATATGATTACTAACTAGTTTCTATTTTGGCTTGGAGTACTAGGTAAGCTTTTATGCTTTAGCATACCGCATGCGTGTGAGTGTTGCCATAATAGCATGATTACCATGAGGCTACCTGCTTATGTGTTATAACTGCTTGAATGCCTGTGGGTGGAGGTTGAGTTGTTTAAATTGGAACAATGCATTGAACGCGAGTTTTAAGCCCACTAGATAGTGGCAAAACCATCTTTTCTAAAAAAGCCCACTCCAGGGTGGCAAAACCTGCATTTTAGCCTACTTACGAGTAGCAAACCATTTTCAAAACAAACATGAAATGTTTTGTTCCAATTTGGGCGATCTGGTCTATACTTGTTTGCTGTGCGCATAACATAGTAATTCTAGGCTATTAACCAGAATAAGAGCACTTAATGTTTTCAAAACAAGATATCATGATTAGTAGAGGCCAATCTTTGATCGGGTGAGCGGGGGTGCTCATAGCTGACCTTCCCCAATCGTACCCAAGTTCCCTAGCCGAGGCAACTTTGGTGATGACGGACACGTGGCCTTAGGCAAACGAGTCAGGGTTTCCTAAATTCCCCCATTAAAAAAATATTTAGGTGGCGACTCTATATCTGGCAAAGCAGTCCATGTTTGGCACTTCTTTTCTAAAAATCTATTTTCTCAAAACGATTTGCCGGATTTGGACTCTTTGGTTCAGATTAAGAACCATGACAATTTGAGTCCTGAACTGTAGTAGACCCATGGACGAACCAAACGGGATTCCTTCCCGGGACGTTTGGGGACTTCTACACACCGCCTGGGGCAAGTGCAGATTAATCAATCTATTCGAATTACGTGCCCCAGCCAGCCCATGAATTGTTTTAGCATAATACCCACGAACTATTCGACATACGAATGATAAGTCAATATTGCCAAGACATGCAATCGTAGAAAGCTCAACAAAGTAATCATTCTATCTAAAGTAGTGAAAGGCAAAAATTATTCACTAACATAACATCACAAACTGTGCATAAGTAGTATTGAAACGAGAAGATAATTTTCATTAATAAATTGAGCGCAGACAGTAACCAATTTATACATGAAAACTACGCGGAACCAACAAAAGTCCTTAAAACAAAAACATACATTAAAAGGGAAAGACTCCTAGATCAATCCTCGGGGTCAGACTCAAGTTGCTCAACGTCCACTTGCTCGTAAGGAATTGGCAAGGCCAATGTAACCCAAGTGGCATCAAGGGCCTTGAGCCACCGATGTTTGAACCCCCGATTCTCAAACTTGGGGACTTCATCTACGTATTCCTCGAAGGCGGCGCCTTTTCCTGCTTCGAATGCGGCAAAAGCGTCAGATTCTGCCTTTTCCTTGGCCGACTTCAACTCTGCTAACTCAGTCTCCATCTTGTTAAGCGCCTCCTCGGCTAGCCTAAGCGATTCTTTGCTCGCGTTCGCCCTATCTTCGGCATCAGAACGGAGATGATCGGCAGTTCGAGCCCTTTCCAATTTGGCTTCGGCTCGCGTAGTCTCCATCGTGGCTCTCATCATCTCAAACTCGGCCCTGCTCTTTTGATCGCCCACTTCTGACTACAAATGGTCAATCCTCTCAAGGGCATTGTGTAGGCGGCGGCCCAAGTCAGCGATCCTGCTGACCGTCTGCAAAACGAGTTGGGATCGTTAGATGCCATATGCAACCAAAATCAAAAGAAGTCAAAGTTCACCTACCAAAAGGGCCGACTGTGCAGATAGGGCTACGGCCACCAAATCTGGCATGGCATGAAAGGATGCCTTACCAGTTGGTAGGGAGACTGAAGCCGCCAGGCTCAAGGCTACCGTTGGGTCGGTAATGATGGATGCGTCAGAGGGAATCGGTGTGTCTCTGATCTTTGGCTGAACAATGAAAGGAACAACCACGTCCTATTCTTCTAAGCGAGGCCTTTTGTCAGCAAGACTATCTTCTGAACTGGCCTCTCCCTCGGCGTTATGCTTTTTGCCTTCTTCCGGAATCAACCATTCTTCATTGACCATTTGTTCAACCTCTTTCACCGTTTTTGGCCGCAACAATCTGAGCCAGCACTTCAATAACGGGTTCGAAAGACTCAATCAAAGCAGGTCCAGAATGAGCAGCCTCGACCTTTTTCCAGGCAGCCATGCGCTCGGCATTTTTCTTTGGAGCCATCTACGTGAGGTTTTCCCCAGCCATGCCTTCAAAAAAATCACCAAGTAGGTCTCCTAAACTTCCAAAAATATCTCCAGAAGAAAACTCCGCCCGAGCCGAAGTGGATGGTGAGGTAGGCTAACTACGTCTGGCTGCCTCAAACGCTGAGTTTAGGGCCTCGTCAACCTCTTCGGCCTCCTCAGTGAACTCTCTGGATGGTTCGGCAACTACCTCTACCACCGGCTCGACGTCTTGCCCCGAATCAGAAGCTTCGAGACCAACTTGCCTAAGGCTCTTGAAGCTAGGGAAGATAAGAGCCGCGAGTTGTTGATTGCCGGATGGAATCGGAATGTTGTCAGCGGCTGAAAAAGTAGTATAAGTAGGCTCGTATCGAAGGAGTATGTGGGCCGCTCTCCCTTGCTTCTGTAAGTTTGGACGGCCAAAGTATCCGAGTGCAGTCACAATCTGCGCAAGGACTGCATCGTTAGTAGAAACCAGAATCTTCTTCAATTTACTGCCTGCAAAGACAAAAGGTTAGACACGGAGAAAAGGCCGAATAAAAGAAAAGTTCAATAAACGCAAGGAAACACACGGAAACCTGGTTCATCCCTTCGTCTGTGAATAGGGTCTAGGCGACCCTCGCCTTCGCCAAATTCCCAGTTCCCTCAGACATTGACCATTACGTCATCCACACGCTTACCAGAGCTGGCAAGCATGGTTACCAAATGATGGTCAGTATCCTTGGCCCTAAGAAAGTATCGCCCAAGCCGACCGGAAGATTTGGCTAAAGCATAATAGTGCCGAATGGCTAGAATGCCAAGATCGATCCTGAGGTGTCGGTTCAACTCTACGATCCCCATTACGATTCGAAAAAAGTTCACATTGGGCTGAGAAGGAATCAGACCCCAATAGCGCCTTAAGAAATGGATGTAGGGGAAAACGGACCCCGCCCTCTACAATGGATAGGAGAGTAAAGACGATTGAATTTCGATCCTCTCTCTCCATATCCAGAGTGTTGTCCGTCACTAGAGATAAATGAACATCATCGGGGATGGAACCCTTAGAAAGGAGTGCGCATTTTGACATCTATATTGGGGTATGCGAAGCCGCCTGACCTATTTTAACTTTTCCAATTCAAGACTAAACACGCCGATTAACTACCGTCAATGGGGAGTTTGGGGGGCAATTGTGGGGGCTGAATATATGGAAAGGACAGAAGGTGCGTACCATTGGAAGACTGATATTAATCAGCTGTATCCTACGATAGTGGGAATCCGAATATAATATATATGCCGAATAAGTGTAAATCCTTAGGGCCGAATAATAGAAAGGACAATGATTAAAAAGTAGGCCCTGGCCCCGAGGATCAAGAGGAACATGTATAACACAAGAACAATGGGTTGAAAAAGGTATGTAAGAATCACTTCACTTAACTTAGGAAACAAGCTATCTTGAGTGTCTAAACTGACTTGTCCGTCGAAGTGCTAATTCTGGCACCCCCGACCGGAGTGTTTGTATATTTTCAGGTGACTAGCTGAGGATCATTAGCATCTCCCAAGATCTGAAGAGTATTTCCTAACCACTTCTCCATAGGCCCAATTCATATTTCTATTTAACATATATATACATAATTTAGGTTAAGTGACTGTAGTTCCAAACATACTGGCCTTTGGCCCATTTATCTTTCCATAACAAACTGGCCTTTAGCCCATTCACACTTTCATTCATGTCAAAACAGCCTCTGGCTCATTCCTTCATGTCAAAATGGCCTCTAGCCTATTCATTCATGTGAAAACGGCCTCTGGCCCATTCATTCATGTCAAAACGGCCTTCGGCCCATTCATTCATGTCAAAACGGCCTTCGGCCCATTCGTTTATGTCAAACGGCCTTCGGCCTATTCATTTATGTCAAACAGCCTTCAGCCCATTCACTTATGTCAAACGGCCTTCGGCCCATTCATTTACGTCAAAACGGCCTTCGGTCCATTCATTTATGTCAAAACGTTGTCCACCAATCAAATCGACAAATTAATAAAACTTACATTGAAGTAAGCAAATGGACAATAATATATTTCAGATATCTCTGATAAGTTATTACTCACAGTGATGGTTGGTTGGTTTGCCTTGGAGCTTGACCCTACACAGTCCATGAACACAAAAGGGTCACCAATAATTCAATCCGTTCTTAAATTCACATTTTCCTCTTTAGGCTTTATTCATAACTCTTTAACTCAATTACAATGCTCAATGCATGCCTAAGAGTGCTTGCAAGTGAAAGAAAACGGAAAACGAAACACAGAACGAGCATACAAAATTTCAGAAAACAGGGTCCCCGCTTGAGCGTGGACTTCCCCGCTCGAGCGGACCCAATTGGTCTGCAAAAGTGTTGGTTACATCAAATTCACGCTCGAGCGTGAACTCAGGCGCTCGAACGGAATGCCTGTCTATATAACTCCCCGCTCGAGTGGACCCATGCCTGCAAAAAAATATGGGAGCATGAATTCCCCGCTCGAGCGGCGATTCCCAACCGCCACTCGAGCGAACATCATAAATTCTGGGTTTTCCAAAATGGTTTTTGAGTTTAAATTCGACATTTCAACCACATTTCTTTCATATTATGGCTCCAATTTCACAGATACTTGTACTAACATGGTACCAACACTAAAATACATCAACATGGAGCTCAATTTCACAAATTGATCACATGCATGCCCCAAATTAACTCAAACTCATGCATTCAAGGTTTCCATTTTTAATAAATAACATGCATGCCCATTTTGACTTTCATTTTCACTTCTAATGATGCAATTAGTGCTCATTCCCATGAAACTCAACGAAACATGCTTGCATGTGGGATTACACTTCCAATCTTTCATAATTCACAAATTACATGCTAGAATTTTGTGATTCCATAGGAGTTCTTCACATGCATGCACATATCGAGCCTCAATTTCAACAAAACCAACTCAAACCATGCTCTTGATCACAAACAAACCTTGAACTTACAAGATCACAAATTCAAACTTACAAATTCAGGATCAATGCTTACCTAGAGGCTCAATTCTTCTAATTTGGTCAAATCTAGAGTTAAATCTTCAAATTCCCAAGCTTGAGTCAAAAATTGCACAAGTCTCTTCCTTCTATCTCTATGGTCGGCCTTCTCACTCTCTCAAGGCACCAAAAATCAGATTTTGAACTCAAGTCTAAGGATTAAATGTATAGTGCCTTTCTACATAAGTCCCCACTAAGTCATTATTTTAATATTAGATAATGGAGCACTGGATTGATCATTCTGAATCTAATTATTTTGATCCGAATCAATTTTTCAATTAAATTTCACTGTAGGCTCTAAAAATTATGCCAATCACAATGGCGTGACCAATTTCGGTTTCTGTGGTTGATAAGGCCTTCGATTTAATTTCTAAAGCAGATAATCAAACAGATATTCCTACGGTTGTAACACGTTCGCGGGGGACCTCGGCTACAGTTCGGACTCAATTTGTGTCGCGGTTCTAAATCTGAACCAAAGAGTCCAAATCCGGCAAATCGTTTGAGAAAACAGATTTTTTTTAAAAAGTAGTGCCAAACATGGACTGCTTTGCCAGATTACAGAGTCGCCACCTAAATATTTTAAAATGGGAAATTTAGGAAACCCTGACTCGGTGCCGAAGGCCACATGTCCGTCATCACCAAAGTGGTCTTGGCTCGGGAGCTTGGGTACGATCGGGAAGGTCATTTATGAGCACCCCTTCGCCCGTCCAAGACCGCCTCTACTAACCGTGATATCCAATTTTGAAAACTTCACGCGTTCTTATTCCGGTTGTTAACCTAGAATTACTATGTTATGCGCGCAGCAAACAAGTATAGACTAGATCACCTAATTTGGAAATAAACATTGCATATCCGTTTTGTCTCGAAAAACGTGTTGGTTTTTGCTACTCGCAAGTAGGCTAAAATACGGATTTCAATGAGTGCTCCCAACTCACGCAATCCAACCTCCACCCACAGGCATTCAAACAGTTTATCATGTAAGCACTTAGCCGCATGGCAAGCATACTGTCATGGTAAACATTCACACGCATGTGATATGCTAAAGCCATAAAAACTTACATCAGACTGTACAAAACAGTAAACTAGTTAGCAAACATGCATGACCTAGTTCATGTTAAATGGCTAATGCGACACATACAGGAGTGTAATCTAAACAGGCTCGGCTAACCCTAAACATGGCACATGAGATGCAACAACTATCACGTATTCAATTTGGAATTGAAAATACGATGCGGTTTGCATGATGTGCCGAGCCCGGTGCATGTAAACAAATGCATGAATGCACGCATGCATTGCATAAGGTATGCTAAAATAAACATGCCCTAGTCCATTACCATAAGCAGGTAAATAAAAGGGTTAGAAAGAAATGGGGGTTGGAAGACATACATGCCACTCACCCACACTTATTACATTTTTGCCCTCGCTCGGAGGGACCAAAATAATAATACAGTCCAACGAATAAATGAATCAATTATTACAAATTCTAATTACTAAAATTAAAGCAAAATAAATGCAATGGGGGCCTCAGCCCTGCCTTGGGATGCGCGAGGGATGCATGCTCGATCCGACTTGCCCGGAAAACCCGTACCGTGCCAATGCTGATTCTATTTTCACTGCCCTGCCTCTCCAAAAATTCCCAAAGTTTCAGAATACCTCCCAAATGATCTGAAATACCCCACCGGCTGGGGGAAGAGCTCATCGGCTGCTTGGAATGGCCATCGGCTTCTTGTGGTGGTTATCGGCATAAACAAAGTGCCAATCGGCACATTATACTACCGGTCGGCAGAAAGTTCCTGCAGAGGACAGTTTGACAGCAGCAGCAAAAACAGCAGTGCAAGGCATGGTTTTTGGGCATATGTGAGCATGGTCAATGCCTCCTATCATGCTTGGGGACTCAAGGAGGCATGACCCTTGGTTTTTGGGCCATCAATAGTGCATTTTGATGCATGGTGGCCTAAAGAACCAAGGTTGTATTTTGATGTAAATGCATGCAACACAAACAAATGAAATCCAAAGCTTTATCATGTGTTAGTCCAAGGCCTTGGTGACCGAGAATTGAGGTGAGTTGCACCACTTGGAGTGTGAACTCCCCTCAATCCTATGCTTGGCTTGACAATCCCCAAGCCAAACCATGAGATGCAAGTATGCAACATGGCTCAAATGCAATGCAACCTATCATGTTAAGCATGCAAAGAGCTAAAGTATGCAAGGTACAAATGTCATGCAACATGGACCAATTAAGCATGGAACTAGCATACACTCAAGGCCTCATTAATCAAACATGCAACAACCGAGATACAAGCATGCAATAATGGACTTAAGCCATAGAGGGCAGCCCTCAAACTCCCCTAAAACAGTGGCAAAACATGCCTCAAAACAAGAGCAAGATGCTACACAAGCATGCAAGCCACAAGGCTTAAGGCTAAGGCACAAAGTGGGGCATTGAACCACCACTTAGCAAGACCAAACATGGCACATGTTAGGCAACCAAAGCAGGTTTTTATCATGCAAAATGGCACCCAAATCCCCTCATGGCACCCCCCAAAATGCATTAAACATGGAGGCATGCACAATGCTCTCTTGAAGACATAAAAGACCAACAAGTCAAAACATGGATAGGATGATAAAATGAAGGTATTTGGACATGGAATGGGGACTGAAATACCATCTACAATGATGCCAAATCATGAGGATGATGCAAGCTAAACATGTTAGAGTTCCATACAAGCAAAGTTTGCAAGCCAATAGGCAAAATAACCATACTATGCATGCCAAAAATGGCCAAAACAGTGGCTCACAACCCTTCACATGGCAAAGGTATGCTAAAACCTCCATGAAACCAAGCTAAAAACATGCAAGAGTCAAAGCTTAAAAGCATGGCATGTCTCTAAACATAAAAGGGCATTTCAAAGCAAGCATGAGATACATGTTAAAGGCTATAAATCTAACCTAAAACAGAGATCAAACATGACCTAAAGCACTCAAGAAATATCTGAAATGAAGCTAAATGCAAACATGCACACATGCTACCCTTTAGGCCAAGAACAAAGGCAAACAAAGGGCCAAGGGGAGAGGGGTGTCCCTCCCCTATTTGAGACTCAAAAACACCTCCCTCACCACTAAAAAAACACTGGTTTTCAGTGGTGAGAAGGCCAAGAACACCAAGCAAAGGAGGTCTTAAGCAAAGGCACTAAAAATGACTAAACAAAGCCTAGTAGGATGGACCTTTGCTCAAACCACAAAATGACCTTAATGAAGGTTCAAGAACAAGTAAAAACAAGACTTTTTTATCTTAAACACAAACTCGAAAACACAAAGTAAAGAGGGTAGAAAAAGGTTGCAAGAATGGGGAATATAAAGTGATGTTCTTACCCTTGAAGATCCTTTGAAGAACAAAAGGTCCAGCCCCTCTCTAATGCTCAAAACCAGTCCAAAATCAACACAAATAACCTTCCAAGTCTCTCAATCTCGAACTAAGGTGTAATGGTGTGTGTAAAGGAGCAAAAATGAAGTAAAACCACACTTTTTGGCCTAAAAACACACACACAAGAGGAGAGAGAGGGAGGTATAGATATATATGGATGTATATCAGAGATATATGTATAATGCTCTGGTTTTGGCTCTCAAAAGGCTAACCCTTGAGCCAAGAGGAAGAACTCTCCTCTTATAGGCAAAGAATGCTTAGCCACTAAGCAAGCCAAGGGCTCATCCCTCCATACACGTGTATGGAGGGGAGCAAAACACTTTACAGCTGTGAGAAAATATCTCAAAAAGCAAGTGTATAGTGCTCGGCCGGCAAAGAGTACCAAATGGCAAAAATTTAGTGCCGGTCGGCACAAAATAGTGCCGGTCGGCACAATAAAGTGCCGATGGACAAACCAGCCGGTGGTGTGTAGGGATGCCTCAAAAGGCATTCCCTGCCTTCCCAAGGCAAAACACAAGCGTTTGGTGCAAAGCCAAACACAAACGGTCGAGTTCGGAGGTCCTGAGGCAAGGCGCGCGCAGCCGAGAACTCCGGGAACTCCAAACGAACACAAACAGGGATAATCACCGAGTGTTCCAACGGTGACGTCGAAGTCTTGAGGACGGTCAAAAATGGGTTGTCTACAACGGTGAACAGATAGAAATTCAAAACCACATATTTTCACATAATGGCACACAAAAATCATATTAGACACATAATCATGCTCATATTAAGGACTAATTAACATATTGCGGAACTTGGATATCACAAGCTTTGTCCATGTTGAATGGTTTGAGATCTTGAAGTCATCTAAATCCAGGAGAATGGCTGCTATTCGCTGATGATGTAGAAGTCCATCCAATGGGGGGTGAATTTGCCCCTAGTGTTGTGGATAGGAACTTGGTTGTCCTTCAGCAATACTTTCTTCTTTCCTCCTTTTTGGGATTTGGCGTTCTTGCCGATCTTCATTAGCTTGAGCAATGACCCCATTTTTGACTCTTCGAGCACATCTGACATTTTTTACCCCTAGTTCGAGGGGTGCTTCTTATCCAGCGTTGCAAGCTTTCTTTTGATTATTTGTGACCTCCTTGCCCCTAGTTCATGGGCTGCTTCAAATCTGGCCACACAAGCTTCACATTATGTTTGACCGTTAAACATTTTGAATCCAAGTTCAAGGTTTGAAAGCAAAAAGGGTCGAGTCTTGAGGCTGAGAACGATCGTAGGCTGAACAATCTCAATAGTGATTCCACACAGGTCTTTGCAGGACCACGCAAAACATTTTTTTGAAATTTTTTTAAGAAAGTGACAAATCGTTTGCGCTGAAGATAGTGTAGAACCAATCTGGATCAAGCCAGGGTCCTTCTCAGTACTCACATTAACAAACATGATTTCATTCATTAAGGGCTCAGCAAGCCTCTCTTTCTCTCAATTGATCAAATTTTTGTAAAACCTGAGGAATTCCTTCCTCTTTGTTTTCAACACAATGTTCAAATAGTTTTGAAAAACTTAGGTCAATGCAACAATTTCAAGGCACAGAAGAGCAGGTGGAATGCACTGCCGTTTCATTCTAAACTTGCTGGCACAACAGGCTCAAAGTAGAAATAAGCACAAAGTATGAAAACCACTGCTACTTCATTCAGATCTTATGGTGTAACTAGATCCACGGCAGAAACTGACTCAAAAAGAAAGCAAAGAGACAAACACAAAACAAAATAGTGACATCCGAGGTAACATCCCCGAAATCACTCGATTTCTATACAATAGGACTGACTCGATACAACAAGACAGACCTTAACAAAAAGACTGACTCAAAACAAAGAGACAAACTTAAAACAACACAACTAAACTGACCTAAATACCCAAGTCAGAAACCACAAAAACTAGCATTTGCAAATGCTTAAAATAGTGCGTGCCATACGCCATATTTGAAGTAAACCGAGCGCCGCCCGCAGTTAGTTCAACCCCTGATTACATCACATTATCTTCCAGGTTCACTGATCCAGTGACGATGGACTTTGCTGAGCTCGACGGGAGGATGACCCAGTTGTCAAATAGATCCTATACTTCATGGCGAAGATGGAAGCGATTAGGTAGTATGGCCGGTTCTTTGGTAATGCAAGATCTTGGGTAGCATCGTGACCAGATGGAAGACGGCTAGGGAGAGGCTGAGGCTCGAGGGGTTTGAGATGCCCCTTTTCAGCGAGAATTTAAAGAGCCTTAGACAAAGGCATATAGAGGGCATCGAATGCCCTGCGACCTCAGGGTAGATACTTTGAGGTTTGTGGATTTTTGTTAGACGCACTAGCAAAGGGATCAGCAGGTGCTGGTTTGGTTTCCTGATCTTTCCCTGGTGCAAAAATAGGGTTTGGAGGAATGGCTCTAGTACGACGGCCCTCTTCCCGATTTTCCCTTTGGCTTGAACTGCCCTCATTCTGAGTGGGGAAGATCTCATCCACAGTCTTTGCAGCAACCGTGAACACTTGTTTTTTGTTCAATCCTCCGGCTTTCAAAGCCTCAATAGCCTGCCGAGGTTGTTCATAGGGATCGATGTCTACCCCAACCTTGTTCTTACCGCTCGCCTCAGCTCGTTCAAAGGTTTGGCTTGCTTGATTAGAGCAGAGCCTTGTTGTTGTTGACAGGTCGTGGCCCGAACTTGGGATAGCTTCAGGTTGGCTGAGCTCAATTACAATTCACCCCAGTAGTGGGGGCTCTTCCGGCATGAAGTTCCTAGCATACGATGTGGTTGGTGGAGGAGCCGACATTCCATAGGCCAGATTAGCCACATATCTCTGAAGATCGCCGATCATTCCCATTAACTCGAAAGTGGTGGGCTCACGGGCTTGAAATAACTGGGGTTCCCAGATGGGATGTGCGGCAGGTGACCTGGGTGGGTGCTACACTTCAACGTCGGTATCACCCTGCATGATGATTCCCTGGTTTAGTGCCGCTGTCATAACCACGATTTCGTCCGAATTCGGTGACATCATAAATTCGCTGAATCGAACAAAGGTGATGCGACTGGTGACTAACTGATCTGATGAACCGGTGAGCCTTGACTTGCCTTTTTCCTGTTTTGCCTCGGCAAAGGAGAACACTAGTTGCTCTGAACTGAATCTTTGAACTGAAAGAGAAAACAGGGAGCATCTCAGCTTAGACATGAACATAGCTAAATAACTGTATTTGACCACTGATCACTATTCCCCAAATTATCGCCTAAAATCAATCGATACCGCAGATATAATCGATTCTCAAAACATGATCGATGCCCGCAGTTCGATGCGGACTTGTAAACTGATACATGCATTCCAGTAGAGACGCACTCTAAAAGCACATAGCAAGTAAGTGAGAGCCAAAAACACCCCTATGTTGGGGTAGGGTTTCCATGTCCTATTTTGTCAGGAGCTAGGGTTTCACTACACACACAGCGGTTTCAAACAACCTACAATCGGGTAAGCAACCTGTCCTAGCTTGGAATGGTCACTATGGATTCCGAATATGCACTAGGTCGAATGGTCAAAAAGGGTGCCCTGGTGAAAATCGGGGTTTGCGTTTCCATCGTGGCAGAGCCCGTAACCGGTTAGCCTTATGGCATGCTTCTCAAAGTGAGCCTCCGGTAAACCGTTTAGGAATAGCAGATGGCAAACACGGTGTCCTAGGCGCACCAATGCAAATGCAATGCAAAGAAACACATAAGTGTGAACAAAACAACATATCATGAGTTCAAGTCAAGTTCTCTAAATCCCCAGCAGAGTCGCCAGAAATTGTAGACGCATCCGAACGTCTCGGGAAAATCCCGTTTTGTTCATTGGGCTCACTACAGTTCAGACTCAAATATCACTATTCTTAATCTGATCTTGCAAAGTGCAATGCGAGATTGATAAACCACCAAAGAGTCCAAATCTGGCAAATCGTTTTGAAAAACTGATTTTTAGAAAGAAGTGCCAAACATGGACTGCTTTGCCAGATACAGAGTCGCCACCTAAATATTTTATTTTGGGAGAATTTAGGAAACCCTGACTCGTGCCTAAGGCCACGTGTCCGTCATCACCAAAGTTGCCTCAGCTTGGGAACTTGGGTATGATTGGGGAAGGTCATGCAATGAGCACCCCTACTTGCCCGATCAAAGATCAGCCACTACTAAACATGATATCGAGTTTTTGAAAACACATGCGTTCTTATTCCGGTTTATTAGCCTAGGATTACTAGGTGATGCACACAGCATACAAGTATAGACTAGATCGCCTGAGTTGGAACAAAACATTTCATGTTTGTTTATTTGAAAATGGTTTGATGGTGCTAATCGCAAGTAGGCTAAGAAGTGGATTTGCCACCCTCAAGTGGGCTTAGAAAACAGGGTGATTTGCCACTCTCAAGTGAGCTTAAAACTCGCAATCGATGAATTGTTCCAATTCAAGTAATCCAACCTTCACCCACAGGCATTCAGGTAGGTATATCACATAATCAGTTAGCCTCATGGCAAGCATGCTATCATGGCAGTCACTCACACACATGTAATGATGCTAAAGCATAAACACTTACCGAGTACTCCGACCCAAAACAAAAGCTATGTTAGAAATTAATGCATGATCCTAGTTCATGTTTAAGATGGCTAATGCAACACATGCAAAATGCAACTAAGATAGGCTCGGCTATGCTAAGATGGCATATGAGATGCTACAGATAACACGCATTCAACTTGGAATTGAAATACGATGCAGTTAGTATGATGCGCCGAGCCCGGTGCATGCAAGACAGATGAACGGATGCAAACATGCGAACATAAGGATGCTAATCGAAACATGCCCTAAAACTAACCATCGTAAGCGGGTAAATAAAAGAGAAAAAGAAATGGGGGTTAAACGACATGCATCACACACACGCACACTTATTTACAACAGTTGTGTCCTCTCAACAGAGGGTCCGAATGAATAATACAAAACCAACTAGTTGATCTAAGCTAATCTAATTGAGCTAGTTATTACACAACCAAAAATGAATAATAAATTACAGCTAATTATTACACAACTCTAATTAATTAACAAACTAACTAAGTAAGCAATTAAACTAGCATGAAAACTACATGAATGTGGACTGCCTCAGCTCTGCTTTGAATGATAAAGGATGCATGCATGCTCGAGTTGCCTTGTCGGGAAATCCATAGCGATGCCCCGGCTTGCTTTTGTTTGCAATTGACTTTAGAAATTTTGCACAAAGCTCCAGAGAGATGAAACTCCACCTCGGGAAACTGTGGGAAGGCTGCTGACCAGCTTATGGGCATGGGAGACCAACTACCGACCACCTTTTGTGGTGGAAACCAAAGAAGGTGGTCGGCCTGCCAAAAAACTTGGTCGGTCGACCAGTTTCTTCTCCTGGATTCTGTTTTTCTGCAACAAAGGGAAAGAGAGAGGCACGACAAGGTATTTGCAACACATGTGTGCATGACCACTCTCCCCGTCATTGCATAAGCTCCAGGGATTGTAGTCCTCGACCCTCGGGCCACCGGTCGTGCATCTTGATGCATGATGGCCGAGGAGTCGAATTGCACGACTCAATGTGAAATGAATGCATATACAAGCACCTAAAGCCAACAACTCTGTCATGGGTAGTCAAGAGTGTCGGCTACCAGGAATCGAGGCACGTTTCGTCACTTTGAGTACGAAACGTCCCTCGTTTCCCGTGTTCGGACTAACTCCTATTCCGAACATAATGTAACAAACAATGGCACGCACAATGCGACTTTAAGTATGCAACCTAAATGCTATGCAACTAAGTGATGCAAACATGCAAAGGATGACATGCAAACATGCAACTAGCATACACAATGCTATGAACTAACAATGGCATACTCAATGCACGTGCTACTTAGCATACACAATGCACCTAAGAACTAACATACACAATGAGATGAACAAGGCATGCATAATGCAATAATCAATCATGTGACAATGTGGCATACTCAATGCTATGGAATACAATGGCATACTTAATGCAAAAATGGACTTAAACCAAAATGAATGGGCCTCAGCCATACCCAAATCAGTGGCCAAACATGATGAAAACAAGACTCCAAAACTCATGCTAGCATACACAATGCAAGGACCTAAGCCCAAGGGCACAAAATGCAACTCTACAAAAGTATTGAAAGGATGAAATATGGCATACAATGACACATGTTCCAGCTCTGAAATGACATACAAAATGGCTCCGAATCATGCAAACAACTCACACAATGCATTTTGAAAGGCTTAAGTTCCGAAGCTAGTGAAGCACATTACACTAGAGGCATGCAAGGCGATGCTCAAATGACAAAACCAACTCCAAACAGACCGTAATCAGGCCCAAAACAGTGGCAAAATGAGCCAAGATGGTGGCTCGAAAGGCATAAGAATGAAGCTCAATGCAAAGGCTCATAAATGGGGTATAATGATGCAACTCTCAAACACATTGAAAGAGTGACAAACATGAGAATATGGCCAAGAAATAAACTCTAAAATATCATGCTCAATGATGCTAAAACATGCAAACACCTCAAGTTAAGCATGCAAGGGGATTCAAAACTCAAGGCTAAGCAAGGCTATTACACTACAACCATACATGGCAAGCATCATTCGACCAAGGGACCTCAAAATAGAGCTAAGGAAGCCCAAAATACGAACAAAATATGCTAGCATAGAGGGCCAAAACAACATGCATTATAAGCTAGTGAACATGATTTACACTAAAACTCTCTTTCTTGAACACAGAAAATGGGTTAGAGTGAGAAGCTCCTCCTTCTCTCTAGAAACTTCGTTCTAGGGTTTCGCATTCAATTTCTCTTTGAATTGTGGGCTCGTTCTTGAAATGGAAACTGTATCTGATGCATTGGTTACTGAAGGAAACTTAAATTTCATTAATGAAAAGAGAGGGAACGAGTGTTTTAGTGGGTCGTTTGGGGAATTTAGCCCTAAATGCTTAGATCTTTCTGATTGTGAGTTGGGTAACCTAGTTGTGCTTTCACAAAATAGTGAGAAGAAACTGAGAGGGGCTACGACGTCATCCATCTAAGACCTTTCAGATCGTCTTGCGGCTATCAAGGCTAGATCGGCGATGGACGAAGACCGCCCTACTGTTGGATCCACGATACCGAGTTTGTTAACCCCGGTGTCCACTAACTGGTCCGATAGGGTTGAAGGAGAAAGGCGATCTAAGCTTTTGGACTTGCCTGACAACGTTGAGATTACTAAAAAATAGGGGTATCGCTCACGGCATGACTGTGGATGTGGTGGACCAATCTTCGCCACCGGTGGCAAAAGATAAAGGGGATCTTGTTATGGAGGGCCAAGATCTGGGAGTTGATGCATCTGGTACTCATGGCAGCCCTAGTGGTAGTCAAAATGATCGTGGTTCTGAGGATTCGGGCTTCAATCCTGAAGGATCTGAGGGTAACACTCGTGGTGGTTTTCAACACCGTGGTCGAGGTGCAAATACCAACACTAGGGGTGGTCGTGGAGGACGAGGGCAGAATCGACCTCCTGAGGGTAGATCGTGGCCTAACGTGGCGTCATCTTCAGTCCAATCAGAGGTAAAATTGTGGTTGAGATGCCTCCCCCCTCCCCTACGGTGAAATGGGATGCTTGCTTGGTAGGGTACTTTATTGACAAAAATATGCCATACACCCTTATTAAAAACAATGCTAATAATATGTGGAAGCATAAGGGGTTGGTAGAAATTCTGAAGAATGATGATGGTTTTTTCTTTTTTATGTTTGAAAATCGGGACTGTTGTATTGATGTGCTTAAGGGGGGACCTTGGTATGTAAGTGGTTTTCTGCTTATATTGAAATAGTGGCATCGTATGATGAAACTGTCAAAGGAAGACAAGAAAACCATTCCTATCTGGGTAAAATTTTATAACATTCCTTTGGAATATTGGGATGGGGAAGGGTTAGGGAGAATAGCCAGTGCTGTGGGTGTCCCTCTGTTTATGGATCAACTCACCTCTTCTGGAAGTAGGATTTCCTTTGCTAGATTGTGTGTGGATATATCAGCTGAATCGGCCTTCCCTGACAGTTTTCTTCTCACTGATGGTGATGCGTCAATGAATATCCATGTGGAGTACCAAGGGGTTCCTTCGAGATGTACACATTGCCATGTTTTTGGACATGAGACTAAGACCTGTCTTTCTGCTCAAGTAACTCACCTCATTGAATTACAGAAGAATTCAGAGGAACGGGTCGAAGATGATGAGGGGTGGACCACAGTCAAGGATAAAGGAAAGAAAAAAGTGGGGGATCCTTCATCTCCTGTTAATAGTGTTCCCCATGAAGCCAATAGTTCATCTGCTACTAAGAGGGGTGAACCTGAGATCCAATCTGAGGGGGCTAACCTCCATCCAGTGGCAGTCATTTCTGCTGAGGTTGATACGGAACTTATTGATCTTCCCCCTCCTGAGGTTGTAGAAAATGCTAGCCCTGCAGCTGAGGATTCTGTCCGAAATGTGGGAAAAGAGGAAATGAGAGCTAATTCTCCTAAAATTCTGGGAGGCAAGGGGGATGATGGTCTCAAAGTTAGTGGCTCAACAAAGAAAAAGTCTTCTAGCAAATCAAGCAGCCAGAAGAAGAAAATGAGGTAAAACTTTTGTTGTTTTTTTGTGGAGATCTGGTTGTAATTTTTATATTTATCATGTCTTTTAAACTATCATCGTGGAATGTTAGGGGGTTTAACAACCCATCTAAACACAAAGAAGTCACTGATTTTGTTAGAAAAGAGGACATTAAAATAATGAGTATTTTGGAGACAAAAATTAAAATGGAGAATGAAGCTAAAATTTTTGCAAATAGCTTTAAAAATTGGAAATTTTTGTCAAATTCACAACCAGATCTGCCAGCTAGAATTTGGGTGTGCTGGGACCCAAACTTTTGTGATATTTTGATGCTTCAAAAATCCAACCAGTATATTTTTGTCAAAGTTAGTGTTTTTGGTACTGATTCCAGTTTTTTGGCCACTTTTGTTTACGCTGAAAATAAACATGATGTGAGAATTCCCTTATTTTTTGATTTAAAGAAAATTGCTCTCAATCATGCTAGTCACCCATCCATTTTCCTTGGTGACTTTAATGCTGTTAGGTTCTCTCATGAGAAATTAGGGGGGAAGGAGATGTGGAATCAAACTAATGAGATGTTTAATAGACTAGTTTTGGAATCTGAATTGGATGATCTTTGTTACAAGGGGTGTCAATTTACTTGGTCCAATAAGCGTCGCGGGGGGGGGGGGGGGGTAACTTCATTACCTAAAAAATTGATAGAGTTCTTGCTAATGAGAGGTGGCTGTCTGCTAACCCTAACTCTTATGCCCTTTTTCTGCCTCCTGGTGTATCTGACCACTCTCTAGTTGTTGTGCATCTTGGAGGTGAGAAGGATAAGTTCAAAAAGCCTTTTAAATTTTTTGATTTTTGGGCCAATCACTTTAGTTTCCTCCCTAAAGTGCATGGAGTCTGGGTTAAATACATTAGGGGATCCCCTATGTTTAGGGTTTGTCAGAAGCTTAAAACCCTTAAACTTATCCTGAAAGAGTTGAACAAAAAGGAGTATAGTGAGATTTCCATCCGTGTTGGTGCTGCTAAGGATCATCTTCTTAATTCACAAATTAAGCTTGATAAAGATCCAATGAATCTTCGCCTTCAAGAAACAGAAAGGCCTGCTTATGTTAAATATGTTGATCTTAGTAAAGCTGAGGAAAGCCTTGCCCATCAAAAATTTCGTGTCCAATGGCTAGGATTAGGGGATAGGAATTCTAAGTTCTTCTTTCGAACTGTTAAGGGGAATGTGAATAAGGGGCATATTCATAGTGTTGTGCTTCCAAATGGGGAGAGGGTGACTAAGAGTGTTGAGGTCCATAACTCTTTTGTGGATTACTTCACTAATTTGTTTGGTAAGCCGTTTGTTGACAACTATAATGGGTCTGAGAGGATTAATGGTCTTATCACCAAGAGAGTGTCGGAAACTCAGTATCATAGCCTTGCTAGGGATGTTACTGAAAAAGAGATCATTGATGCTTTCAGGTCTCTTAAAACCAGCAAAGCCCCCGGCCCTGATGGCTACTCCGCGGGTTTTTTTCTGAAAGACTGGGATATTGTGGGGAGAGAGGTTGTCGAAGCCATCAAATCTTTTTTCTCATCGGGAGAGCTTCTTCGGGAAATAAATAGCACCTCCATTGCTCTTATCCCGAAGATCCCCAATGCTGAAAAGGTAGAGGATTTTAGACCCATTTCTTGCTGTAATACTTTGTACAAGTGTATTTCTAAGATCATTGCTGATAGGATCAAATCTGTTCTGAATGATCTTATTGACCTTGTGCAATAAGCCTTTGTCCCCGGTAGGAGAATTGCCGATAATATTTTCCTTTCACAGGAACTTATGAGGGGGTATCATAAATTCTCTCCTTCTCCCAGGTGTGCCATGAAAGTGGACATTATGAAAGCATATGATAATGTTAGATGGGAGTTTGTTCTTGATGTCCTAAATGCTATGGGTTTCCCCCCTAACATGGTTTGTTGGGTTAAAGCTTGCATGACTAGTCCCACGTATTCCATTTGCATTAATGGGAGTCTGCATGGTTATTTTAGGGGGGAGAGAGGTTTGAGACAAGGTGACCCTATGTCCCCTTACCTATTTGTTTTAGTCATGGAAATTCTTTCAAGAATTTTGGCTGAGAAGGCTTTGCATCCTGCCTTTAAATTCCACTGGAGATGTGATCAACTTAAAATTGTTAACTTGTGCTTTGCAGATGATCTAATGATCTTCTGTAAAGGGGATGTGTTCACTATTCGGTCCATCAAGTTGGGGTTAGAAGAATTTAAGAACTTGTCTGGGCTGTCACCTAGCCCCGCTAAGAGTCATATTTTCTTTTCTGGTTGTGATAATGAGTTGAGAGATGAGATTCTTGGGGTTTGTCAATTCAGTGAAGGCAAACTTCCTATGAGATACTTGGGGGTTCCTTTAGTTTCCACGAAACTTAAAGCCAATGATTGTGATCAACTTGTGGATCGGATAACTAAAAGGATTAAGAGCTGGACCAATAAGTGTCTTACTTATGCTGGCTGAGCCCAATTGATCCAATCTGTTTTGTTTTCTATGCAAGTGTATTGGACTTCTTTGTTCATTCTCCCAAAGAAGGTCATTCAGTCTATCGAGAGTTTTTTTAGGGCTTTTTTTTGGTCCGGTTGTGAGTTGAAAACTCACGGGGCTAAGGTTTCTTGGGATAGAATGTGCTCTCCCAGGAAGGAAGGGGGCCTGGGGTTTAAATCTCTTCCTGTATGGAATAAAGCTGCGATTGCTAAGCATGTTTGGTTCCTTCTTTCCGGGGGTGAGCAGTCTATGTGGTGTAGCTAGGTCAAGTCTTATCTCCTCAAAGGTAGGAGTTTTTGGAGAGTTAGGATGCCAAATGACCCCTCTTGGGTCTGGAGGAAAATCCTCTCCCTTAGGCCTATAATTTACCCCTTAATCAAATCTAAGGTGGGAGTTGGATCAGGAGTGTTCTTATGGTTTGATAATTGGCACCCTATGGGTTCTCTTTGGGATAAGTTTGGGATTCGTATTGTGTATGACACCGCATTAAGCATAGATGCTAAGGTTAGTGAGATTGTGGAGAGTAATAATTGGAGATGGCCATTTCCTTCTTCTTGGGAGATTATTGACCTCATTAACAACACTCCTTCAAATTTCCTCCCCACTGGTGGTCATGATAGTGTTAATTGGTGTCCAGCTCATGATGGGAAATTCACCATTCAATCCACTTGGCATGCATTAAGGACTCACTTTGATCATGTGAATTGGTCTCATTTAATTTGGGGCCCCCCACAATATCCCTAAAGTGAGTTTTGTGGTTTGGATGGCGATTCTTGGCCGTCTGAACGCTGGGGATAGGTTGCACCTCTTTGGTGTGACACAATCTGCTGTGTGTGCCTTTTGTCAATACCATAATGAAGATCACAACCACCTTTTCTTTGAGTGTCCATTCTCGGAACGGGTGTGGTCTTGTATTAAAGGTAAACTCAATGTTGATTGGCCATCGCTCATTTGGGATGATTTGGTACAGCTCATTGCTAAATCTGTGAAAGGGAAATCCCTGGGAGCTATTATTACCAAGCTTGCATTTACTTGTACTGTGTACCAGTTATGGGTCGCTAGGAATAATAGAGTGTTTAGTAAAGATATGGTCCCTGAAGAGGTTGTTATTAAGTGTATTGTGGATATGGTTAGATTCAGGGTAATGCATATTACCAGTTTGAAGACTAACCATAATGACAGGTGGTATCTTAGCTCATGGAAATTGCCTCATACTATGCTGAAGTGTGCTGCTGCTGATGTGAGGGATGAGAGTTCACAAAATGTGGGTTGAGTGAAGGTTAGAAAATACACTGTGGGGTTTCCTAATGTTTGTTATTCATATAGGTGCTTGGAGTCCTGGAAAGCCGATGACTGAGTGTATGCCAATCAATCTGAGGGTTGAGTTCTGTGTGAGGAATAAACACTCCATAACCCCCAACTTACTAGCCACATTGAGAGGGACTAACATGCTTTTATATATTCTCTGTATATTTTCTTTTGCAGGTGTATGGAGCTGGTTTCTTCCGAGTGATGTGAGCTTAGATATTTGTGGGTTGAGTGTAGTGAGCAATTATATGTGTGGTGTTAACTATTTCAGGTTTCTGAGTTCTGTAAAGCTCTCAATTGTTGATCTTTTAATGCTGTTTGGTCTTTGCTGGATTACAGGGTCTACTATAATGTGTAAAAGCTGCTCGGGCTACATGTTTTGGCAGCAGATCTGGGACGGGGCTGCTTGGTTTGTTCTTCAGTTCGGGTTGACTCGAAGCTCGAAGCTGGATCTGATTGTGTTGATGGCTGCTATATACGCCTCGCTTGTGAAGATTGACTTTCTATTATGTTTGTTTTCCGTAGTTGTGTTAGTATTTTTGCCTACCCATGTGGGATGTACACGGTTGTCCATGACTTTTTTTCTTTCATCGGACTTTTGCTACTTGATATTGGGTGTGTTCATGCTCCTCATCACAGTTTCATGCGGCGCATGAACACACTTTGGTTATTTCCTATTATGTATGGTTTATTTTGGTTAGGGTTTTATTTTATTTTGTACAGATAGTTATAGTTTGTTTTGTCAGTTTTTCTGGGTAATTCTGGATTGGCTTAGTTTTTTTTTGTCTTTTTGTTTTTTCTTTGGTTCTTGTATAGTGCTTTGGTTAGGGCCTGGGGTATGCCCCTTGTCGTGGTGTAAGTTCTTTGTCTTTTATTTTATGACTTATCTACCCAAAAAAAAGAACATGATTTACACTACAAGGATGTGAAGCATATGACAGGCTACCAAACTAGCCAAAAATAAAATCATGGCATGCCAAATGATGGCCAAAAAACCACTAAAACATGACCAATACATGCAAGAATGATGTGTTACTTTGATAGGCTATGCAAGGGATTGTTCTACACATGCAAGAGGCAAACAAAAGGTGATCAAACCAGCCATAGACAGAGTCTAGGCAGGTCCTAAAAGTCATTAAAAAGGGCCTGAACCATAGCTAGGAAGTGTGGAAATATATGCTCCATTGGAAAGCCAAAAATGCAAGCAAACAAGGCCAAAAGAGATAGGGTCACCCCTCTCTGATTTTGGCCCTCAAAACCACATGCCAACCACTGAAAATCTGCTGGAGTTCAGTAGCTTAAGGGCCAAGCAAAGCTCAATACAAAGGTCTCACGGCATGGCTCAAAGCAAGGCTAAGTAGAGCATGAAAGGGGGTAGATGACCGCCAACATCAAAAGAGCCTTAAACAAACAAGAAAATAAAAAGCTTTTTTCAGTTGACAAAAAAGCCTAAATATGCATGCGAGTATGGCTAAGGGAATGATCAAGATAGAACTTAAAAAGAGGGAAAAGGAGTTACCCTTGAAGCTCAGAAAAACCAGCAAATTTCTCAGCCAAAAACTAGCTTTTTAACCTTCAAAAATGTCGTCCAAGAACCTCAGCCCAATGGCGGTTAACTTTGATGAAGGATGCCTAGGCAAACTAGAAGCATTTCTTTACTTTCAAGCACTTCTATGCACAAAATGGGCAAGGGAGTGGAGTATATAGAGAGAGGGGTAGAGATTCAGCCCTAGAAGTTGTAGAGAGAGAGAGAGAGAGAGAGAGAGAGAGAGAGACTTTTTGGAGTGAGAAGCTCCCAAGCTTCTCCAAGAAGGTCCCCTCTTGAAAATGAGAGATATAGCCTCATATATAGCAAAAATGAGAGTTGGCTCGAAAATATCTGTCTATGGAACAGTTGGAGGTTGTGGAAGGAGAGAAAATATCTTCAAAGAATCTGAGTTTGGGACCTACCAGCCACTTTTCTGGTCAGCCGACCACTTTTTCTGGTCGGCCAGCTACTTTTTCTGGTCGGCAGGAAAATTCTGCCTTCTAGGTCCAACTTCAAATGGCCATAACTCCTTCATATGGACTCCTTTTCAGGTCATTCTTGTGTCCAAATTGAAGCTCCGGAAGTAAGCTGTCCAATGGTGGCAGCCTTGCATCAAAATTCCAATTGTGCAAAAAGTTATGCATTTTTTGTGAAGCCACTCAGTTTCAATCCTTCTTGGATTCATGCCGAACTTCTCCCAAACTAGTTTTCTTCTCTCCTTTCCTCTTTTCTTCAACTCCAAACCCCTAAAAAAAGTCTTTTAAAAGATTTTTCAAAGATTTCATCTCTCTTTCATTCATTTCCACTTCGTCTTTGCTCGGTTTACCGAAAAGCGCAACATTTAACGAAATGCGAGCGTCGGGATATCGTAGGAACTTTATTTTCAAAACATTTTGAAAGACAGTGTTTTAAGGTCTAAAATCTTTTGATCAAAATTGTTTTGGTCCAAAAGGGGTATGAAGTTGAGATTTGACTCTCTCCTTGCCGAAGAAACTGAACCTTTGCCCTGCACACCTTTCTCCACCAAGTAAACCATCAATAGTGCCCAA
Organism: Camellia lanceoleosa; assembly: GCA_025200525.1. NCBI lineage: Eukaryota > Viridiplantae > Streptophyta > Magnoliopsida > Ericales > Theaceae > Camellia > Camellia lanceoleosa. Next base: position 155,782,888 of record CM045759.1, read on the forward strand.
GTCTTAAGGGCGGTAAAAAATGAGGTGTCTACACCGACAAACCAAGCTCGGAATGTCCAGATCTCCGTCATGAATCAATGACCGAGTGTCGTGCAAAGTAAGGCTGCACATCCTTTCTAAAGCTTGGACATGGCCGAACCGGAGCTGAGGCAAGATTTCTTCATCGCGCTTGGATTCCATTAAAGCTTGGAAATCCTCAAAAGTAGGACACATCTCTTGACCACCAAAGCTAAAGACACGTGTTACCGGATTCCAAAACCTTGCCGCAACATATAGGAACGGAAAACGCAACGGAGTGTGACCCAACGTGAATAGTGCATTTATGTCGAAGCCCCAGAAATTTAGCCTTTCCGAGCCATCCAAGTTGGCAATCCAAGTTGTGAGATTTTGGACAAGAAATTCTTCCATTTGGTGCAAATCAGAGCTGAAATGAGGAAAACTACAAAGCTGAGGCTTTTGTAGAAGATAAGGTGTTGAGTGGAAGATAGGTGTCAACATTCTGGAGGTTCTTGCCATTTTTAGCCGATCGGCCAAAAATAGTGCCGACCGACCATCCTTTTTGGCCGATCGGCTATAAATGTTGGCCGATGGCCACTTTTCGTGGCCGATGGCCTTTCCCTTTGGCCGATGGCCTCTCCCTTTATTCTATGAGCAGTCTATATGTTGAATATGCTGAGAATTTGTGATTGGTACCACTTCCAATGCTTTCTGGTGATGATTTTGCAAAATCACGCCTGTGTTACTTTGGTTTGTTTATCGAGTTCTTGTACATTCGCTTATCGAGTTGTATTTTGCATTCTTTAAGTCTTTGTTTTGCTTATCGAGTTGTAATTACACTTCGTTAGCTTGTCGAGTTCTTTGTTTTGCTTATCGAGTTGTTTTGTCGTTAGTTGGTTCACTACCTGATTGATGTAATTCGAGCATTTGGTTTTCAAAACAAAGTTCAATCTCATTTATATTGTTATGTGATGCGATGCATAGAATGTATAAATGTAACACTTTTTGAACAAAATTGATGTTTCATTTCATCATATGTCTTTTGCAAAAGTACATAGTTTTGAGGAAAGTAAAACCTGCCTAAGGTAGTACAATGTTCTTAAACTACTAGCAAAAAGAAACATAAAGTAAAAAATGAGAAAAGCAACAAAATGTTTCAACAAAGCAGAAAAGAAAATTAGATAATGTTTGGGTCAACATCAGTGGTCTCAAGTGCGGGAGTCGGTCCTGGTCCTCTTCCTGGACAAAGGTCCAGGATCACTACTGCCAGCTCCGTAGTCCAAATCTGAGCCATCCCCAGCCTCGCCTCGACGACTGCGTCCTCGCCGAATCATCAAGGAGGGCTCGTCGAATCGCTCAAGACGGTGCGCTGTTCGCCTTTGTGGATCGTCATCCTCGCCGACTCCTCCTCAGACAGGTATAGAAGGCCTTGCTGGAGCACCCCCCGCGGCCAGTATCTGGAATGGGGCCTGAAAAGAGCAGTGAACAAATGCATCAGTTATGCTACGCAGAGCAGAGTATGAATGCTGTGAGTAGTATATGAGTTACAGTGTGTGAATGCCATGAGTAGTGTATGAATACAGTGAATGAATGCCGTGAGCAGTGTATGAATACAGTGAATGAATGCCGTGAGTAGTGTATGAATATAGTGAATGAATGCCGTGATCAGCGTATGAAAACAGGGTATGAATACCAAAAGCAGTGTATGAATATAGTGAATGAATGTCGTGAGCAATGCTGTGAGCAGTGTGTGAGTTACAGCGTATCAGTGCCGTGAGTGGTATGTCAATACAGTGTATCGGTTGTCATATTGGTAATGCGATACGTCAGATCATGCATGGAACAAAATATGCAAAGTTTCGGTACTAAGTTTGAAAGAACTCAGCATCCCCATCACGGAAGCCGTCAGCTCCAGAGATTGTCTAGTATACTCGATGGAAGCCTGCAAAAGTGTTGAAATCATTAGTATTCTGTAGGATATCAAATGAAATGAAATGATTGTACAGAATGCAAAGTATAGCAGTACATACCGGGGTCAAGCCGCCAACTCCAACAAGCTCATGATCAGTCGAAGGAGGAGCGATGGGTATCTGGTACATCTCCCCACCCTGCCCTCGGCATGTCATGATGATGCGTAGCTCTGGCCACTCGACTCCCTGTCCTCTTCGGGACCCACTCCTGCTCCGGGCCTGAGGTGCCCTCGGTGCTCCTGCTCCGGTTGTTAGTCAGAGGCCCTCTCGGCCAGTCGGCGAAGCACCGGTCGAGGTCAGACGATAGGCCTAGATGAACTCGGTGTAGTCACCCTCGTCTCTAAAGGGCTCCGAGTTCCAGCCGATCATTTAGTCCATCATCTCCTCCAGGGTATATCTCTCAGTGTGCCTTATGTGGAAAGGAGGTGGACTCGGAACTATCTGCTCTGGCAAACCAAGGAATTGGCGTAGGAAGTGCTCACCCAGGTACCAAGCCTGACAGACCGGGCCCTCTAGCAGAATCCTGAATCGGGCAATCTCCCGAGTGCCCGCATACTGATCTCTGACTGCCTCCGGCAACGGGGCCCAAGGCTGCCAGGTGATCTGCAAATGATATACAGTTTGTTATCTACTGTTAAAAGCACAATGTAAAGTGAAGCTTAAATGAACTATAAAGTTTCACATACCTCTGCGGCAGTAATGGTGTCGAAATATCGGCAGAAGAACACGAAGAACTCCCGTGGCCTCCGCTCACACGTCACATCGAAGCGGTGAGAGAACTGAATGCCAATGGGAATCTCCACATCTGGCATTGCGGGAAGCCTAGGAAAGTAGGCATACACCCACAACTGTAGAGTGTAACAGGGCAAATATTAGTATGCTTATCAGATAAAGTAGAAATCATAGAACAGTCAGTGTAAAGCAGATTGCATGTGTGCAGCGTGTGCAGTATACAGATAGTACAAAGCAGAACTGTAAAACAGAAAGGGAAGGTGTACCTCCCAGGCTCGCCAGTAGCCTCCGAGCAAGTGTCCGCTGCGACGGGAAGATGAACTCATATATCCATAAAGTGTGGCCAGGCCTGCGCCACCCCAGTCATAGCGGCGGATCCTAGTCACGTCTACCAGTGCGCTCAGCAAGTAAAGGGCGACAATGTTCGCCCAGTCGGCGAAGAGTGTGGTCCCCAGCAGGAACATGATAAAGTCGCGGGCGTACTGCTCCTCCTCCTCGCGAGTCGTGGGCGCCTAAATCTTGAAGTGGTCCTCGAACCAAGAGTACGTCACGAATTCGGGATGGGAGAGAGGGGGCCGATCGCCGAGCAAGTACATCTGGGCGGCGTCCCACTCATCCATATCAGTATCGAAAGGGATCGGATCACCCCCTACCTCAATGCCAGTGAGCATCGAGAAGTTGAAGGGAGTCATCGTCATCTCCCATATAGCAGAAAGGTGGAAGGAATCGGTGGTATCCCACCACCTCTCCACCAAAGTAGCAAGAAGGGACCTACTCGCAGTGAGGCGAGAGTGTCCCATGCAGAAAGTGCCGAAGTCGGCCTAGTCGACGATGTGGCGGACCGCATCGAGCAGCTCCATGTACCAACCACGGGAACGGTGTTCCCATACGCCTGGAAGGCATGGGAATCTCCCTGTGTTCAAAACAAGCAGTGGCAAAGCAATGTTAGAAATACAGCTTTTGAATGTATTCAGCTGAAAATGCAATGTGTGTGCGTATGTTCAAGTTTATATAGATATCGGGTGTGAGTGTGCTCACGGTGGACTACACATATGACATATCAGTGTATCTGGATCAAGCAGTTAAAAAGTAGAATCGACTATCGCAGTTAAATGTTCTACATTGCAGAAAATGAAACAGAGAAGGAGTATACCTCAGCGGCGCCGTAAAATAGATGTGACTCTGGCTCGCGCAACAAGAGCTCTAACAGCGCACCCCGCATATAACTCCTGAAGTGGTGGATGCCAGTGGGAGGCAACACGTGTATCGCTGGCCTATAGGTCGCCGGGTCAAATGGTCGGACGCGGAGAGGCAAAAGCTCAACCTCAGGATCCACGTCTATCTCTGGGGGAGTCCCACCCTGTGGCATGTCGTCTGCCATCTCAAGAAAAGTGCAAAAATGGCCGAGGATGCGAAAAACAAGCAAGAATGCGAAAAGTCAACCCAAAAGTCAACCCCGAGAGGGTGAAAAATGAGAGAAAAAGGTCGGAGTGTGGAAAAGGCACAAAGATCAAGGTAAACTCAGGGGAAACAAACCCCAAGTGGTGGAAACCAAGAAAGGGACACCGAAATCGAGTTTTGTTCGGTTCAAAGTGTGCAAAACGGAGAGGGTTTCGCGAATTGAACGATGAAAAGCGCTCTAAAATGGGAGAAAAACACAGATCGAAGAGAAGAAAATCACCTAGAGAGAGGGAGAAATGTTTTTCAAGCTAGGGTGAAGTGAAAATATAAGGTTTGGAACCTTATATTTAAAGACCCGAAGCAAAATGACAAAACTGTCCTGAAATTGCCATTTTTGGCCGATGAGCGCCTTTTGTGGCCGATGGATGGCCGATGGACTCCCCTTGTGGTCGATGCACCTCCTACACCCTTGTTTGGGTCATTTTATTTTATTGGCACCTTCATCTCTCAAGACAGTGCAAGAAAGTACACTTTTGGAGCTTATCCGGCTTTCGTGTTGACCTCGAACCACGTCTTCCGTATGCGTTGCTTGATACGCACAAGACGCATCTCTTTTTGTATCCTTTTATACATTACAATATTCGAAAATTGCTTTTGAATGTCATTACATGCGTCGTCTCGCATACTCTATTTGCATTGTCATGCATTTCCATTACCTTGCATTGTCATGCATTTCATTACATGCGCTGCCTGATACTCTATTTCCATTGTCATGCATTTTCATTACCTTGCATTGTCATGCATTTCATTACATACATCGTCTCGCATACTCCATTTCCATTGTCATGCATTTTCATTACCTTGCATTGTCATGGATTTCATTACATGCGTCGTCTGGCATACTCCATTTGCATTGTCATGCATTTCATTACATGCGTCGTCTCGCATACTCCATTTGCATTGTCATGCATTTTCATTACCTTGCATTGTCATGCATTTCATTACATGCGTCGTCTCGCATACTCCATTTGCATTGTCATGCATTTTCCTTACCTTGCATTATCATGCATTTCATTACATGCGTCGTCTCGCATGCTTCATTTGCATTGTCATGCATTTTTCTTACATGCGTTGTCTCGCACGTCATTTGCATTGTCATGCATTTTCATATAACTTGCATTGTCTTGTTCGTTATTTGCATTATTTTGCATCCTCTATAACTTGCATTGTCTTGTTCGTTATTTGCATTGTTTTGCATCCTCTATAATGTGCATTGTTTTGCTCATTATTTGCATTGTCTTGCACCCCCTATAATTTGCATTGTCTTGCTCGTTATGTGCATTGTCGTGCACCCCTTCTAACTTGGTCATTATCTTGCACCCCCCTATAACTTGTATTGTCTTGTTCGTTATGTGCATTGTCTTGCACCCCCTCTAACTTGTGCATTGTTTTGCACCACCTACTAACTTGTGCATTGTCTTGCACTCCCCCTCTAACTTGTGCATTGTCTTGCACTTCTCATCTAACTTGCATTGTTTTGCAACCTATCTAACTTGCATTGTTTTGCAATCTATCTAACTTGCATTGTTTTGCAAACACATCTAACTTGCATTGTTTCATGTACCCCTTTAACTTGCGCTGTTACGCTCATCATTCACGTTGTTTTGCATCTTTAACTTACGCTGTTACGTTTGTTACTTACATTGTTATGTACATCTTATCTTGCATTGTTCTACCTGCATTGTTATGCACACTTCACTTGCGTTGTCACGCAGTTTTAAATTGCATTGTTATGCATGTTTCTAACGATATTGTCCCTGTTAAGTTTCTTTCTTTTGCAGGCACGATATTGTATGTACGGTTCATTTGAGGCTGGCACGACCAGACGAACTAGACGGTATTTTATATTCTCTGCGTGAGACATAGTGAGAATTGAATAATTCTCTTACATCCTTTCTGCATGTAATGTAGTTTGGTTTTTTTATTTGCTTGCTTAAACTGTTGCATGTTATGCTTCATTACAGCTCCCTTTGCATGATCATAAGTTATGTTCGGCACCGTGCATGTCATTTGCATTTTGCCCCTGCCTTTGGGCACATATTTTTGTGATCTTGTATGCGTGTCTAAGTCTTCGGCCTCGTCAAAAATGGGTCGTCTCTGGGCTTTTACATTCACTCCCGTCATTTTTATGACTTTCGAGTTTTGCCAAAGAGGGGCAACTGTAGACACCCCATTTTTGACTATCCTCAAGACTTGGACGTCATCGTTTGAACACTCGATCATCATCCATGCCTGTGTTCGTTTTGAGTTCCTGGAGGCCTTGGTCACGCGCCTTGCCTCAAGATCTCTCAACTTGTCTGTTTTGTGCTTGGTGGTGGACCAAGCACTTGTGTTTTTGCTTTTGAGGGAAGAGGGTGGCTTGTTTGCCATCCCCTCAACCCATCGGCCAAGGCTTGAAGCCATTGGCCTTGTTTTTTTGCCATCGGCCAAAAGTGTTGGCCGATCGACACATTATTTGGTTAGTCGGCACTTATGTTGGTCGATTGGCCATGTTTTCTGGTTGAACCCTGTTCATCTGCTTTATGCAGATATTTTATGCCAGTTGTCATAGCTGGCATGAACAATTCACACCCTCCATACACGTGTATAGAGGGATTGGCACCTTTGCTTAGCTTGCTTAGGAAGCCTTGGAATTGGATTTCTATAAGAAGGGAGCTCATCCTCCCTTCTAACAGGTTCTGAAAAATAAGGTTAGAGAAGTTGTATCTATCTATCTCTATATTTCCCTCTCTTTACATCTTTGTGTGTGTTTTTGTGCTCTACAGGGTGTTTTGTTCTCACTATTGCACACAAACACCTAGCAATACACTATCCTTGGTTGCTGAGGTGCTAGCGAGTTGGTGTTAGGGTTCTTGAGGTGATTTTGATTAGAGAAAGTTGCTGGAGTGGTGTTCTTGAAGAGGTTCTTCAAGGGTGAGCAAACTTGCTTTTAAACCCTCATTCTTGTTGTTTTAAGCCTAGCTCTTAACTGATAAAAGTTCTGATTTTTGATGCTTTAGACCTTTGTTTAAGGTCAGTTTTTGGTTTGGGGTTATTTACCCCCTCTTAGGCCTTGTTAGGCCTTGTTTGGAGCCATCTCTTTTGGCCTTTGTTCTTGTCTTTGCATGGCCTTTCTACCACTGAAATCCAGACGATTTTCAGTGGTGGAAAGGTAGTTTTGAGGTCTTAAATAGGAGAGGGTCATCCCCTCTCCTTGTTGTCTTGTATGCTAGTATAAATGACTTATATTGGTAGCATGTTTGCTTAGCTTGTTTTAGCTCCATTTCAACAAATATTTGGTGTTATTTTTCCATGTTTTACTTCTTTCTAAGGTTGGTTTAATGGCTTCTTGCATGCACCATGTACTTGTCTTGTAATCCTCTCTATGGCCTTAACATGCATCTTCTGTTTAGACCACCATGCTTGCATATTTTTGGCTCAACTCAAAGGAGCTTTTAGTCATGTTTTACCATGCTTCAACTTTATTTCATGTTGTTTTGATCATATATGCCATGCTTTGTGTAGCCCTAAGGCATTCTAGCTTGTTAGCTTCAAGTGTCCAAGTCACCAGCATGCATTACTTGGCTCATTTCAATGATTTGGCATCATTTGTTATAATATTTCAGTCCATGTTTCATGCTCATACACCTGCACCTATCACTCCTTTAATGCTTTAAAGAGTTGATGTTTTATGCCTCATGAATGGATCGTTGTGTATGCTTCCATGCTTAGGTCTTTGGGGTGCCATCTAAGTGGGTTTTTGGTCTTGTTTTACCATGCCATAACTCTGTTTTTCATTGGATAATTCATGCCATGTTTGGTTTTGATAGGTGTAGTGTAACACCCCTTTTGTAGCCTTGCATGCCTCATGCTTTTGGTGTTGTGTTCTAGCTTGTCTTGGCTAGTTTCGAGCATGTTTTTGGTCTTGTATTGACCTGCCTTGGGACTGTTTTGGGTGCCCTTGGCCCTTTGGGGCTTGTTTTGCATAGCCATGGTTTGAACCCCTTGGCTAGCCTTGAGCCTTGAGTCTTGTTGCATGCTGCACTTGCTTTGTTTGGTTGGTTTGGCACCTTTCCATGCATGATTTCAGAGCTTACAATGTTTGTCAAATGTCCGTATTCGTCCCCTTTTAAGTGCTCTTGAAAGTTGCCCTCCCATGCCTAGGTGATAGGCCATCATATGTGCATATTTGTATGTGCTTTTGTCTATCATTTCTTAGCATTTTGGCCACTGATTTGGGTATGGCCGAGGTCCTCCCATTTTGGTTTAAGTCCATCTTTGCATGTTGTTGCATGCATGTCTTGCATGTTGTTGCATGCTTGCTTCATTTTGCATGTTGTTGCATGCTTGCTTCATTTTGCATGTTGTTGCATGCCATGCATCATCGCATGTTTAGGTTGTATGCCTATTGCATATTACTTGTATTGCATGATATTGTTGCATGTTGTTGCATGCTTGAGTTGTTTGCATGCTTGCTTGCTTGCATGCTTAGTTTGCATTGCATTGTGTGTGCATTCCCTTGCCTCTTGATCAAGCATGATAGAGGTTGGAGCCCCTTGTGTGTTTTTGTGCATTTCATTTGATATTGAATTGCACACTTGGCTCCTTTGGCCATCATGCATTGAAATGCGTGATTTGTGGTCTGAGGACCGAGAGCCACACACCTTTGAGTCTTAAACATGATAAGGGGTGTGGTTGCAAACATTTTCTTGCAAATGCATTGCCATGCTATGTTTGTCCTCTGCTGCAGCAAAATAGCTTTTTGCAGGGAAAAATGGCCGATCGGCAAATAATGTCTGGCCGAGAGCCTTATTTTTGGTCGATGACTTTCATCTCTTGGCCGATGGCCCTATCTTTTGGCTGATGGCCTCTCAGCATCCCCACAAGGTGGTTCAGAAGTGTCACAGAAGTTGGCATAGTTTTCAGAGGTACAGAACAGTGCAAATAAAGGCAACATGTGGCATGGCAACGGATTTCCGAGTGAAGCCGACCGAGCATGCATCCGTCCCTCTTCCCAAGGCTGCTTTACTGTCTTCATAGCTTAATTAATATGTTAATTATTTAAGTGATGTAATAATTAGTTGTAGCTATTTATTCATTTGGTTTTGTGTAATAATTAATTAGCTTGTTAGTTAGTTAATTAGTTGGTTTGTATTATTCTTTCGGTCCCTCCGTCGAGAGGGCCAATTGATGTAATAAGCGTGAGTGTGTGATGCATGTCTTCCAACCCTACATCTTTCTCCCTTTTACTTAACCGCTTACGATGGTTAGTTTTAGGACACGTTTCATTTAGCATACCTTATGCTCGCATGTTTGCATCCATTCATCTGTATTGCATGCACCAGGCTTGGCGCATCATACTAACTACATCGTATTCCAATTCCTACTTGAATACATGTATCAAGTATTACATCTCACATGCCATTTTAGAATAGTTGAGCCTATTTCTAGTTGCATTTTGCATGTGTTGCATTAGCCATCTTAACATAGCTAGAATCATGCATTGATTACCGACTAGCTTCTTTTTTTGGCTCGGAGTACACTGTAAGTGTTTATGCTATACCATCTTGCATGTAATAACCCAACCCTCGTATGTGATTCTGATATATTCTCAGCTTTTACTATGTGCTTTTGAATGCTTCTTGTGAAATTCTATGTGAAACTTTCGTTTAATTAAGTGAATCTTGGAAATATGGATTCCTATCTGCTCAATAAGAAAATTATCTGTCACCCTTACAATGTTTGAATCAAAAATTGAGGGTCCTTGAAGCCTGATAATCCGAAATTAATTTGACATTTGAAATATGCATGATTTTTAAGCCATAATGAGTTTTTTTGTGAAATTTCAATTTGGGGTGATTAAACGATTGATTTTTGTCCTTATCTCCACCCTTAGATATATATATATATATATGCTTGGGCCTTACATATGTGATGAAAGGGTTTCATTTCAAAATATCACCTGGGAGAAGATTAGAGTAGAGAGGGTTGGAGAAGTAGGGGAGAAGATCATCAAAGATTGAAAACTTGAGAGACTAAGTTCAAGGTATGTCTAATTCCTTCAAATTGGCCCCTCCCTTGGAGTTGAGTAGGAATTCCCCCTATTATTGTGTTTAATAGTTACTTGTGTTGATGTTTCTTGTGTTTGGTTGATTTGGGAGTTATATTGACTCATTTATGAGAAGTTACATTTTACCTATTCAATTGTTAAGCTTGAGCTCACTTATATGAATAAATAGTCGGTAGGTGTGTCTATATGTTTGTATGAGGAAGTTGGGAGATTGGATTGATTCAAGTTCATGAGTTTTAAGGGTTAAGGATTCAATTGTACTTAGAGTGATATATAATGGTAGCTCTATCTATATGACTTTTGAACCAAGTTTTAGCAATTTAAGAGACTATTTTGAGCCTTGTAAATTCTTACCAAAAATTGAACCTTGCTTGAATTTCGGACTGCTCTCTCATAGGAATCGCCGCACGTGCAGGAAAATGGCAAAATTTAGACTTTGGCTATTGCTTTAAAAAGCACGTCTTGGCGCCATCGCCAAGACGTGTTGGAGCCCTGCGCATGTGCGGGGCTCCACACAAGACGCTACCCAGTCAAAAAACACGGGTTGCTCCGTTTTGTGTGTTGGACCCTCCAATATTGTCAAAATCTGTAGTTAATACTGTTTTGAAGTCGATAAATTCAAAAAAAGTAAAGCGAGTCAGAAAACGATTTAATAAGAAAAAGGGAACTAATTTGTGATCTTGTTATGTGTAAGACATGCTTCGGGAGAAACAAGCGATCCGCCTCAATACTGTGAGTAATAGTATAATGAATGTACATTTATTTACCGTTAATGCCCAATGTTATTAATGTTCTGTTTCCCGTAAGCTACTACATTAACATGTATATTGATTGGAATTCGATGAGAATGGAAACGTTGAAAAAATTTACGTACATCTGTTCGTTCTGGGCCAATAGGTCGTTCTGTTAATTCTGGGCCGATGGCCGTTCTGCTATTTCTCTGCCGATGGTCGTTCTGAAAGTAGCGCATCACTGGGTTACCCTTATGAACTCGACAGTCACATACACATGATTATGTCTTATGATTTAAATTATGCGTTGAACTGTATTGGTACTATTATTCACTGAGCTTCGCTCACTCCGCATTTTCTCTGTTTCTGTAGGTAATCAACTCGGGAGCCAGGCTTAACTCCTGACGCTCGTTTATTCTTTTGTCAACCCCATATGCTCAGGCACTTAGGTGTATCCGTCCCATTTTTGTAAACTTTTGTCAAGCTTTAGCTTGTGTTCTAATTGCCTGTTTAAGGTTGTGATGTAAATAATATTTTTGTTATACACCCAACCTTAGGGCTGGGCCTGTATATATGTATGTATATAACTGATGCTCTGATGTATGTTTCTATATCCTATTTTCCTGTTGTGATGTTTGTGATCCTAGCATGACATTAGTAGCTCAATGGATATGATTTTATGTTATTCTATAACTTAAGTGCTTCCGTTCAGGCCCCCTCTATATTATGCATATCGGGTTTGGCGTCCATGTCTGCATAGGTCATGCCCGAACTTTTAGGGGCGGTTTGGAGTGTGACAAGTGGTATCAGAGCACGAGTTGCTATCACACACACGGATCCATTGAGCTCTAGGATGTCTAGAAAAGATTTAGGCATCATGCATGATATCTAGGAAGTGCATGAAAGATCAATAGCAACGTTAAGCGTACTCTGTTAATGCTAACATATTTGAATTATGTCTATGGTATATAATTGATTGTTGTGCAGATTATGGTGAGAACCAGAGCAGAAGACCCGGAAGATGCTACCTCTGCAAGGTTGGACAAAATGAAAAGAATGATTATGGAAATGGCGGAAACCCTACGGCAACAACAGCAACAACCACAACCGCCACCACCACCGGTACCTCCACCTGTAGTACAAGATGTTCATGTTGAGGACCAAACTATTACCCTTACCAAGGAGTTTAAAAAGATGAAACCGCCATCATTCAAAGGGGGGATAGAACCGATGAAAGCCGAGGCATGGGTGTTGGGCACAGAAAAATTATTCGAAGTTTTCCCTTGCACCGAAGCCCAAAAGGTGCAATTGGCTGCTTTCACTCTTGAGGACGAGGCATGGAGATGGTGGATGCTTACGAGAGCTATATATCCGGGATTAGCATGGGACAGATTCTTGGAGTTATTTTATGATAAGTACTTTCCCCAAAGCATATGAGACAAAAAGGTGATCGAATTTGAGACTCTTCGACAAGGGAACAAGACTGTTGCTGAATATGAAGCCCAATTTGCAGAACTAGCACGGTTTGCACCTCATATGGTAGACACAAATTACAAGAAGGCGCGCAAATTTGAAGAGGGGTTACAGAGTGCTATACTGGACAAGGTCAACATGTTGAGGTTACCTACTTATGTCGCTGTGTTGGAGAGGGCTATTATAGCAGAAGGAAACCTCGCTACTCAGAACCGAATCTCTGAGTGGAAAGGGAAAAGGCAGAATACTCAATGGGTAAAGGACACAATTACTCCGCCAAATAAGAAGAAAAATTCAGGAACCTCCAGCACAACCGCTTCTACTCAAGATTCAGCCCCTGTGTGTTCAGAATGTGGAAGGAGGCACCGTGGGGTTTGTCATCGACTGTCCGGAGCATGTTTTAGATGTGGCAAAACGGGTCATCTGATAAGGGATTTCCCTCAAGGGAAGCAACAAAATAATAACAAAGCTGTTACAAGTTTAGTAGGGTCTACACCAAATTCTAACACTAAGTCAGTTGCAAAACCTACTAACAACAAAGGCACTACGAGGTAAGGCAGAGTATTTGCACTGGTTCCCGGGGATGTGGAGAATGCTGTGACAGTGGTGTCAGGTACATTTATGGTTCATGGTTATTCTGCTCATGTACTGTTTGATTCTGGCTCTACTCATTCTTTTGTGTCAAAATTATTTGCGCAAAATTAGATAAATCTGAGGAAAATTTGTCATATGTGTTATGTGTGCCTTCACCTTTGGGAGACTCTATGATTTGTGCTTCTGTGTATTTTGCTTGTGAACTTCAATTTGGGGATATCCGGGTATATGCCAATCTGTTACCTCTTGACTTGACCTATTTTGACGTTATTCTGGGCATGGACTGGCTGAGTGAATATGGTGCAACTATAGACTGTCTGAACAAGCAAATCAGCTTCCATCCTCTGAGACAACCAGAATCTATTTTTCAGGGACACGAAGTGACTTCTCCGCCATATTTAATTTCTGCAGCAAAGGCATATAAACTAATTCAGAAAAGGTGCTAGGGGTTTTTATGCAATGTTTTGGAAGGGCAAGTGATGAATGGAAATACTAATCTGATTCCAGTCGTTCGTGAATTCCTGGATGTTTTTCCGGAAGAATTGCCAGGGCAGTTAATGGACCGTGAGATTGAGTTTACAATTGACATGGCACCGGGAACTTAACCTATTTCGAAGACTCCGTATAGAATGTCACCAGTTGAAATGAAAGAATTAAATATTCAGTTACAGGATTTGCTTGATAAAGCATGCATCCGTCTAAGTGTGTCATCTTGGGGTGCGCCAGTTCTGTTTGTGAAAAAGAAGGATGGAACACTTCGACTATGTATTGACTATAGAAAGCTCAATAAAGTAACAATCAAAAACAAGTACCCCTTACCTCGGATCGATGATTTATTTGACCAGTTACAAGGGGCACAGTTCTTTTCAAAAATTGATTTACGGTCTGGATATCATCAACTGAAAGTCAAAGATGATGATGTTGAGAAAACAACTTTTTGGACTCGATACGACCATTATAAATTTCTGGTTATGCCTTTTGGAGTCACTAACGCGCCAGCAGCATTTATGGATCTGATGAACCGTGTCTTTAAGCCTTATCTGGACGAGTTTGTGGTGGTCTTTATTGATGACATCCTCATCTACTCGGAGAATGTAGAAGCTCACGAGAATCATCTTTGTATAATCCTTCAAACACTTCAAGAAAAGAAGCTCTACGCAAAACTGAAGAAATGTGAATTCTGGCTACATGAGGTAGCATTTATGGGGCATGTAATAACAAAGGATGGAGTTTCTGTAGATCCACACAAAATTGTGGCAATCGTGAATTGGCCAACTCCTACCAATGTGACTGAGGTACGTAGTTTTATAGGATTAGCCGGTTATTACAGGAGGTTTGTCCAAGATTTTTCCAAAATTGTTGTGCCGCTTACACAATTGACTCGAAAGGGAGTTGTATTTGAATGGTCAGAAGAGTGGGAATTTGCCTTTCAAGAGCTGAAAACAAAGTTGACGACAGCACCAGTTCTGGCCTTACCATGCGGTATCGAGGGGTTTGTAATCTACAGTGATGCTTCGCATAAAGGGCTTGGTTGTGTACTTATGCAAAACGGAAGGGTTATCGCTTATGCCTCTCGACAGTTGAAACCCCATGAGAAAAATTATCCCACACACGATCTTGAGCTAGCAGCAATAGTTTTTGCTTTGAAGATATGGCGGCATTATCTATATGGCACTACTTGCATTTATACCGATCACAAAAGTCTCAAGTACCTTTTTACTCAGAAAGAATTGAATATGCGACAACGGCGCTGGTTAGAGCTGCTTAAAGATTATGATTTACAGATTCATTACCATCCTGGTAAAGCCAACACAGTTGCAGATGCACTTAGTCGGAAGAATATGGGAGATTTGGCAAATCTATTTACGAGGCAAAAGGAGTTGGTGATTGAATTGGATAAAATGAATGTAGATCTTGTGGTGCATGAACAGGAGGCCATAGTGGCAGCCATGATGGCCCAACCAACCTTACTTGAAGAAATCAAGCTACGTCAAATGGAAGATGAGACTCTACGGAAAATATGTGATGAATTGGAGACAAAACCAAAACTGGGATTCAGTTTAGTGGATTCAGTACTCCAGTTTCAAAACAGGATATGCATTCCTAATGTGTTGGAACTTAAATGGAAACTAATGGAAGAAGCACATGCCTCAAGGTTTTCAAGGCATCCGGGGAGTGCCAAAATGTAGCGGAATTTGAAACAAAACTTTTGTTGGACAGGTATGAAAAGGGAGATCACAGAATTCGTTTCTAAATGTCTACAGTGTCAGCAAGTAAAGGCAGAACATCAGAGACCAGCAGGATTGTTGCAACACCTTCCAATCCCGGAATGGAAGTGGGAACATTTGACCATGGATTTTGTTGTGGGGTTACCACGAACTCCTCGGGGTATGAACTCTATATGGGTCATTGTGGACCGATTGACCAAGTCCGCTCACTTTCTACCTATGAAGACTCAGTATAATGCAGATAAACTTGCTGTGATCTATGTAAATGAAATTGTGAGGCTTCATGGTGTTCCGGTCTCAATTGTGTCAGACAGAGATCCAAAATTCGTTTCAAGGTTTTGGCAAAGTCTACAAGACGCAATGGGTACAATACTAAAGTTTAGCACAACCTTTCATCCTCAAACAAACGGACAGTCCGAGAGAACGATACAGATGTTGGAAGATATGCTTCACATGTGTGTTTTGGATTTCCAAGAAAGTTGGGAAACCCATCTACCGTTGGTAGAGTTTGCATACAACAATAGTTACCATTCGAGTATTGAGATGGCACCTTATGAAGCTCTATATGGAAGACCATGTCATTCCCCCGTGTTGGGCTGAAGTCGGGGATAGATCCTTGTTAGGGCCTGAAATTGTGCAGCTGACAACTGAAAAGGTTAAAATTATCAGGGAAAGACTGAAAACTGCTCAAAGCAGACAGAAGAGTTATGCAGATAATCGACGAAGGAATTTGGAATTTGATGTGGATAGTCATGTGTTCGTGAAAGTCACCCCAATGAAAAGGCATCCGAGATTTGGAAAAAGGGGTAAGTTAACACCCCGATATGTTGGTTCCTTCCAAATTCTGGAGAGAGTGGGTCCGGTAGCTTACCGAGTTGCCTTTCCGCCAAACGTGAGTCAAGTCCATAACGCGTTCCACGTTTCTATGCTTCGAGGATACCTTTCGGACCCGTCACATGTTATAGATTATCACCAAATTATGCTGGATGACAAGTTAACTTATGAAGAGAAACCAATTCAAATTTTGGATCGACAAGTGAAACAATTACGAAATCAAGAAATTCCAATGGTGAAAGTTGAATGGCAAGAGCATTATGGAACTGAGGCGACTTGGGAAAAAGAAGAGGAAATGCAACACCAATATCCGCATCTGTTTCCGTCTTGAGGTAAAACAAGTTTGAGGGACCAAACTTATTTAAGGGGGGGAGAGTGTAATAACCCAACCCTCGTATGTGATTCTAATATATTCTCAGCTTTTACTATGTGCTTTTGAATGCTCCTTGTGAAATTCTACGTGAAACTTTCGTTTAATTAAGTGAATCTTGGAAATATGGATTCCTATCTGCTTAATAAGAAAATTATCTGTCACCCTTACAATGTTTGAATCAGAAATTGAGGGTCCATGAAGCCTGATAATCCGAAATTAATTTGACATTTGAAATCTGTATGATTTTTAAGCCATAATGAATTTTTTTTGTGAAATTTCAATTTGGGGTGATTAAACGATTGATTTTTGTCCTTACCTCCACCCTTAGATATATATATACATGCTTAGGCCTTACATATGTGATGAAAGGGTTTCATTTCAAAATATCACCTGGGAGAAGATTAGAGTAGAGAAGGTTGGAGAAGTAGGGAAGAAGATCATCAAAGGTTGAAAACTTGAGAGACTAAGTTCAAGGTATGTCTAATTCCTTCAAATTGGTCCCTCCCTCGGAGTTGAGTAGGAATTCCCCCTATTATTGTGTTTAATAGTTACTTGTGTTGATGTTTCTTGTGTTTGGTGATTCGAGAGTTATATTGACTCATTTATGAGAAGTTACATTTTACTTATTCAATTGTTAAGCTTGAGCTCACTTATATGAATAAATGGTGGGCAGGTGTGTGTGTGTGTGTTTGTATGAGGAAGTTGGGAGATTGGATTGATTCAAGTTCATGAGTTTTAAGGGTTAAGGATTCAATTGTACTTAGAGTGATATATAATGGTAGCTCTATTTGAACCAAGTTTTAGCAATTTAAGAGACTATTTTGAGCCTTGTAAATTCTTACCAAAAATTGAACCTTGCTTGAATTTGATTTGCTTCTCCACGAGAATCGCCGCATGCGTCTTGAGGAAATGCCAAATTTGGACTTTGGCTATTGCTTTAAAAGCACGTGTGGGGCATCACTGTCACACATGCGGGAGCCCTTGCCGCACGTGCGGCCCAGGCTGAAAAAACAAGGGTTGCTCCATTTCGTGTGCTGGACCCTCTAATATTGTCGAAATCTGTAGTTAATATTGTTTTGATGTCGATAAATTTAGACAAAGTAAAGCGAGTCAAAAAACGATTTAATAGGAAAAAGGGAACTAATTTGTGATCTTCTAATGTGCAGGACACGCTTCGGCAGAAACAAGTGCTCCGCCTCAATACTGTGAGTAATAGTATAATGAATGTACATTTATTTACCGTTAATACCCAATGTTATTAACGCTCTGTTTCCCGTAAGCTACTACATTAACATGTATATTGATTGGAATTCGATGAGAATGGAAACATTGAAGAAATTTACGTACATCTGTTCATTCTGGCCAATAGGCCGTTCTGTTAATTATGGGCCGATGGCCGTTCTGTTATTTCTGGGCCGATGGCCGTTCTGAAAGTAGCGTAGCACTGGGTTACCCTTATGAACTTGACAGTCACATACACATGATTATGTCTTATGATTTAAATTATGCGTTGAACTGTATAGGTACTATTATTCACTGAGCTTCGCTCACTCCGCATTTTCTCTGTTTCTGTAGGTAATCAACCCGGTTGCCAGGCTTAACTCCTTACGCTCGTTTATTGTTTTGTCAACCCCATATGCTCAGGCACTTAGGTGGATCCGTCCCATTTTTGTAAACTTTTGTCAAGCTTTAGCTTGTGTTCTAATTGCCTGTTTAAGGTTGTGATGTAAATAATATTTTTGTTATACGCCCAACCCTAGGGCTGGGCTTGTATATACGTATGTGTATAAGTGATGCTCCAATCTATGTTTCTGTATCCTATTTTCCTGTTGTGATGTTTGTGATCCTGGCATGACATTAGTAGCTCAATGGATATGATTTTATGTTATTCTATAACTTAAGTGCTTCCGTTCAGGCCCCCTCTATATTATGCGTATTACGTTTGGCGTCCATGTCTGCATAGGTCATGCTCGAACTTTTAGGGGCGGGTTTGGAGTGTGACATTGCATGTGTGTGAGTGTTAACATGACCACATGTTTGCTATGAGGCTAATTGCTTATGTGATATAACTGCCTGAATGCCTGTCGGTGAAGCCTGGATTACTTGAATTGGAACAAT
This sequence comes from Camellia lanceoleosa, assembly GCA_025200525.1. NCBI lineage: Eukaryota > Viridiplantae > Streptophyta > Magnoliopsida > Ericales > Theaceae > Camellia > Camellia lanceoleosa. The sequence continues at coordinate 155,801,448 of CM045759.1, forward strand.
TCATTGAAATCCATATTTTAGCCTACTTGCGAGTAGCAAACCTCAAACCATTTCCAAACAAACGGATATGCAATGCTTTGTTCCAAATTAGGCGATCTAGTCTTTACTTGTGTGTTGTGCGCATTACGTAGTAATTCTAGGCTAATAATCGGAATAAGAACACGTGTTTTCAAAAAGAAGATATCATGCTTAGTATAGGCCGATCTTTGATCGGGCGAGTGGGGGTGCTCATAGATGACCTTCGCCAATCGTACCCAAGTTCCCGAGCCGAGGCAACTTTGGTGATGAATGAAGCGGCCTTAGGCACGAGTCAGGGTTTCCTAAATTCCCCCAAAATAAAATATTTAGGTGGCGACTCTGTATCTGGCAAAGCAGTCCATGTTTGGCACTTCTTTCTTAAAAATCAGTTTTCCAAAATAATTTGCTAGATTTGGACTCTTTGGTGATTTATCGGTCTCGCATTGCACTTTGCGGGATTAGATTTAGAACCGTGACATTTGAGTCCGAACTGTAGTAGCAAAGCCCAAAGGCGTGTCTACAACTGTCTTCTTACATTTTCTGCAATGTACCTTGCATTTCTTGCATAGATCATGCTTACACTGTCTTTCATCTGTTTATCTCAAACACATTCTTCCACTGTATTTCTTACACTACCTTCTCAAACACATTCTGATTACAGGAGGACTCTCACTCTATTCGAGGATACGGAGCCATATCTGCGAGGAAGTGGTATATGGGGACCTCCCAGCTGGCGTCCGCCGAATTATCGATGAGGCTGGATTCGGCTTATTCTGCATGTGGCTATCGCGTCTTATAGAGAGCAAGCCCTTACTTGGCGCCCTGGTAGAGAGGTGGTGGGACACCACCAACTCTTTCCACTTCTCTACCGCGAGAGACATGACGATGACTCCTTATGACTTCGCTATGCTCACCAACATCAAGGTAAGGGGTCGGCCGATCCCTTATGATACAGACATGGACGAGTGGGAGCCTGCCTAGATCTACCTGCCGGGGGCACGCCCACCTCTCTTTTGATCAAGGATGGTTCGATATACTTGGTTTGCAGATCATTTCAGAGAGACAGAGCTGGAGACCATAGAGGAGATCGAGTTGTACGACAGAGGCTTCTTGATGTTCCTCTTTGGCACCACTTTGTTCGTCGACAGGGCGAACACTGTTGGGCTATATCTCTTAAGTGGCTTGGTGGACTTGTCTCAAGTCCAGCCTTATGACTAGGGCGGCGCTAGCCTCGCTACCTTGTATGGCTACATGAGCTTGACATCCCGTAGGAGCTGGAATAGAGTCGGCAGCTACTGGAGAGCCTGGGAGGTATGCTTTACTTTTCTGCTTTGCATTTCCTACTGTGCTTTTTGCTCTACGCTTTCTGTACACTGTACACACATAGTCTAATCTCTGTTTTGCACTTGCACTTTCTGTAAGCTATACTATACATTCTGCTTTCTGCATCCTTCCGGTATTCTGCATTCGCTGAACATTGCACACATACTCTGCTTTTCAAATTACCTATATTTATCTGTTCTATACTCACTATTGCCCTTTTGCTTTTTGCAGCTATGGGCATATGTATATTTTCTGACCCTCACCCCAGAGCTGGAGGTAGAGATGCCTCCTGTTGTACCTTACTCTCATTGGTACGACAGTAGGTGCGTGAAGAGGACCAGGGAGACCTTCTTATTCTTCCGCCGGTATTTTGGCACACTGACTGCAGTAGAGGTAACTCAAAACTCACAGTTATTTCTACTTTACTTCAGCTCTGATTCATATTGCATATCTAATGGCAACTAACAATCTGTGTATTTGCTGTATACAGATCTCGTGGCAGCCTTGGACGAGGATGTCTAAGGGTGTCAGGTGCCAGTTTGCTGGCGCTTGAGGCACTTCCCATTACCAGCTTGTACTCGAGGGACTGGTAGATCGAGCCTGGTTCTTAGGTGAGCGCTTCCTGTGCTAGACCTTGGGTTTACCGTTGCAGGCGGTTCCCATGCTACCTCCGCCATCCATGTGGGCTACAGAGAGTCTCTCCTCCCAGGAGGTGATCGACTTTACACGAGGCGTAGATGCCAACTACTTTCTTGGAGAGGGCAACTATGCGACATATATCCAAATGCATCTCATGCCTCCTTTGATGAGTACTTATGCTTGTGCAGGGAGAGCAGCCAACGCCCCTTCGACGTGTAGGGCTCGAGCGCCGAGGGGCAGGGCTAGAGAGGTGTCCTCTGTCAGACAGGGCCTCGGTTGGCCTACGCTTCCTACTGAGTTGACATGTTGACGACACACTGGAGAGTCCTATCAGATTCCTATTGAGCCTTCACCGGTCGGGCACAGCTATGTTAGAGCACCTGATTCACCTCTGGTATGCACTACAGTTCTTATTTTTTCCATTCTCTTTCTGATATTTGTTCCTTCCGAATACTAATCATTCTTAATACATTCGCAGGCACCCCCAGGGTACGTCGAGGGATTGCTCGAGCTAGCAGCTTCATTCGAGGGCATGATATTGAGGAGAGAGGCACTGCTCGGCTTCTACAGCATTCAGGTACTTTCTTCAGTTTTCTTACATTCCAGTCATCAAATTTCTGCTCACATATTGAAACTGACATTTCAACTGAACACTTTCCCACACTGCACTGATACACTGTATCTATAGATCGCATCCAACACACTGTATTCACACACTGTATCTGACCTCTGCATCACATCTACTATACCTGCTGTTACTAATATGAACTATCCTTTCAGGTTCCACCCGTACCGATTGGACCAGCAGCACCTGCAGCACCAGCACCAGCGGTGGCCCCTCCGGCAGTAGAAAGGAAAGAGAGACAGGCTCCAGCACGCGGCCGGGAGAGACATTGTGGTCGAGATCAGAGGAGCCCTTTAGAGCCTATCATGAGCGACAACCACGATTAGACCAGCAAGATTGAGGAGGCTGTGGGTTAGCAGGTCGAGTCATCCGAGAGCAGAGGTAATGATGCTGACTAGGGTTCTGCTAGTGGAGATGATGTTGAGCCAGGCTCTGCGGCAGAGAGCGGTGATGACTCTGGTTCAGATTCTGGTTCAAAGGGAGGTACATACAGCGGCGCTGACGGGGACAGCTCTGAGTCTGTGCCTAAGAAGAGGACGAAGAGGGCCTCTCGAGACTGAGATAGCTGGCGTTGATTCATATGTTTTTGCTTAGTTTCTTTTTGCTAGAAGTGTTAGCACATTGTACATCTTAGACAGTTTTATTTTCTTTAAAAACTTGTACTCTTTTGTAAAAAGTAACCGCGATTGGAATGAAAACCAGCTTTTTGTATGAAAAAGTGTTGTACTTTGCATTCTAAGCATCGCAAAAGCACCACATTGCATAAAAACGAGATTGATGTTGATTGAGAACTGCACATTGTATTGGCATTTTCTTAATCAGGTAATGAACCGACCAACACTTAGCAAACAAAATAAGATAACTCAACAAACAACTAACAATAACAACTTAATAAACAAAACAAAACAATACAAATACAACTCCATCAGCAAAACGAATACAACTCGATAAGCAAAACACGACAAATTCAACTCGACAAACAAATTGAAACAAAATAGCTCAACAAAACTAACCAAAACAAGACAACATAACGCACAAAGAGCAGAACAAAACACAGGTTTTCAGCACTCTCGACATACAGGTTGACCACAGGACAAACCAGGAGGCCATTGGCCATGAAGAGAGGTTGTCGGCCACCAATGGTGGCTGTCAACCACCAGTGGTGGTCGGTCAGCTACAAAAGGTGGCTGTCGGCCATCACCACTAGACGGTCGACCATCAATGTAAGGGACCTCCAAATTGCTGCCACCTGTCTTCTACTTAGCGCCTTATCTTTCACAAAAGCTGAGACTTCGTAATTTCTTCATTCCAGCTCTGTTTTTGACACAAATGGAGCCATTCTTTACAGAAAAATTTCAAATTGGATTGGAATTTTAAACGGTTCGGAAAATTGAATTTTAGGGAGTTTGGGATAAAAGCACTATCCCCGTTGAGTCGCTCTCCACTATGTTTTCCTTTCCTTCAAGTCGTGGCTAGGTGTTGGAACCCGATCACACATGTTTTCAGCTTTGGGGGACAAGAGATATGCCCGACAATCGAAAAATTCCAAGTTTTGGTGGAATCTTGGCGTGATGAGGAAATTTTGCCTCAGCCCCGTTTTGGTCACATCCAAGCTGTAGGAAGGATGTGTGGGCTTACTCTGCATTCGGCTCGATCTTTAGTTCACAATGGAGAACTAGACATCCCCAGTTTGATTCATCGATTTTCTAATGCTGGCGACTGAGGTGATTTCCTTTGGGAGAGTTTTCGGCAGCATACCTTTTGTTTGTGTATGTTGGCACATTTTCTACTTGCCTCGGGTTTCAAAGGGTCTAGCATTTGCTTGATCAAAGTGGCCCAAGGCTTGAAAGAGAGGAAGAGCTGCATTGCCTTAGCATTGGCCAACACTTTGATAGGCTTAGACGCTTTCCATCGGCGAGAGACAAACAAATTTGAGGAAAGTCCACTACTTTTGCAGGTAATGTTTCCCATCCTTCTCATATGTGTTTCTCACATCTCTCAACACTCAGGCTCTGTTTTTCTCTCAAAACCTTTTCTCACTTTTTTCTCTCAACGTACATCTCTCTATTTTTTAATCTCTCTTATTTTTCATCCCTTCCCAGATATGGCTCATGGACAGGTTGAAGGTAGTGGACTCTTGCCCTGCATATTCAGCACGAGGCTATTTCTTTCACCAACGGCTAGTTGATTTCCCGAACAAAAGGTGGTGGTGCCATTGGATGTGCAGTAGGTCCGCTGCTGACATTGCTTGGCGTTGCCCCTAGTTTGATTTGCCTGAGATGAGCTACAGCATGGCTCGACAACCTGCAGCTGGTTGGCTTGACACACTATGTATTCTACTTTCCATTCTAGTTCAGGAATCAGTTCAGACACGACCAGACTTGCCCAGAAGAGGGGGTAGAATAACCGGCTTAATTTCCAATCCAAGGTTCATATACGCCAATGCTTGGAGGACAAGAGAACTTCTGGCCCCCGCTCCCAATTTTAGTCGTGCCCTTTCTGGTGAATGCCTAGTTTGGCTTGAAGATGAGGTGCAAACCGGGCCTACTTTAGCATCTAAAGCTTCCACAAGCTCTAGGAGAGGACACAGGAACACCTGATTCACCCATGCCCCAAGTTTATCAGTTTGATCTGTACTTTCAAGTTTTCCTTTTGAATGTAATAAAAATTAACTTTGATTTGCATCGAGAACTGGAGCACTTTATATTGAAATCAATGAAATTGGAGTTGTGGGTACTGAAAATTTTCCATTTGGTCCAAAAATGGTCTAAGTTGTAAAAAGATTAATTTGAACAAAATCAACTTTTATTAAAACTTTTCAAAAACCATTTTCGATAAGGATCACAACTGGACACACCTGCAATCTATCCTCGAGATGTACTACCCCATATCCAGAAATGGAAATTGCCCCTAGACTGAATAGCATTGCTCAGCACTGTAATTAGCTCTTCTTTCAGGGTAAGGATCACAACCGATCTTTCAGATAATGACTGGACAAAGATGCCTTGATCAAACACATGGACACAGTTGATTTGGAAGTGTTTACGGCCGGACTTCATAATGAAATTGCCTACGTCTCTTGAAGATGGGAATCGGCCTTACGTAGTTCGGTTTGGGTTCACTTGAGTATTAATGCTCTACTTTTGTGCTCTAGCTTTTGACAAGGCCGCCCTTTCTGGGTTTTCGACCTTGAGAGCTGAGTTTTTCTTACTTCTAATTTTTTGTGCTCTAACTTTTGCCTCAGTCGCCCTTCTGGGTTTTCAGCCTAGCGAGCCTCTCAAGGATAGTATTTCTTTAACTTGTCCATGTTGATTGGTTGGGAGAATTCTAGGCCATCCAGGTCCATGAGAATAACAGCTCCACTCAACTAAATTGATTTGATAATGTAAGGACCAGTCCAGTTGGGTTTGAACTTGCCCCTAGCGTCATGGATGGGAGCTCAATTGTCTTTCAACACCAAATCCCCTTCCTTAAGATTCCGAGACTTTACTTTCCTGTCAAAGGCCCTGGCAATCATACGTTGATAACCTTGAACATAGTACAGTGCTTTCAGCCTTCTCTCATCGAACAACATTAGTTCTTCGAACCTGCTCCGCTGCCAATCCACTTCTGCTATCTGGCACTCAGCCATAACCCGTAGCGACGAAACTTATATTTCAATTGTCAGAACAACTTCCGTCTCATAAACAAGAGAGTACAGAGTTACCCCAGTGGATGTCCGAATTGAAGTCCTATAGCCCTAGAGAGCAAATGGAAATTTGTCTGGCCAGTCCCTGTAAGTCTCAACCATTTTTTTGCAAAATGTGCTTGATGTTCTTGTTGGCGGCCTCAATAACTCCATTGGTTTGCGGCCGGTATGTAGATGACTTATGAAAAGCCATGTTGTATTTCTCCAACAAGTCGATCACTTCTCTCTTGAAATGGGAGCCATTGTCTAAAATGATCTCATTCAGGACCCCATAATGACAAATGATGTTAGTCCTGATGAACTTGGCCATATGCGATGCTTTCAGCACTGCATAGGACTGGGCCTCGACCCACTTTGTAAAATAGTCTATTGCCACCAGGATGTACTCATGTCCAGTTGACTCTTTCGGTGTAACTGCCCCAATGACGTCAAGTCCCCAAATAGAGAAAGGCCATGGTGAAGTCATATTGTACAGCTTCGATGGTGGGATATTCATGCGATTTGCATGAATTTGGCATTTGTGGCATCGCCAAACAAAACCGATACAATCCTCTTCCATGGTAGACCAGTAATAACGTTGCCAGAGAATCTTTCGGGCTAACATTACCCCATTCATGTACGATCGGCATTTCCCTTCGTGGATGACCTCCACTAGGCGCTTCGACTCTTCTACATCAACACACAGCTTGTGCATTCCCAGATGACCCCTCTTAGACAACTTACCCCAATAGATGATAAATTGAACGGCCATCCACCGTATTGCCCTCTTATCTTGGCATTTGCCCCTAGTGAATAAACCTCATTTTCCAAGAAGTTCCAGATATCATAGTACTAGGGGTTTTGATCTTGCATTTCATCTATTACGGCGATCAACTTGTAGGCCAGCACATATCTCTGTTCAATGATGATCGGACGCATCCGGAACCCAAAAGGGATGTCTATCATAGAAGATACAGTTGATAAGGTGTCAGCAAACCTGTTGTTTTCTCTTAACAGATGCGTGAAGGTTAGCTTCTCAAACTTACAAATCAGAACATCTAAGGTTTTGTGATAGATCTTCATCTTCTCCTCTTTAACCTTCTAGTCTCCTTTTGCTTGAGACACAACCAGGTTCGAGTCCCCGATGATGTCTAACCTTTTTGCCCCTAGTTCCAGGGCGGCTTCCAAACCATCGATACACACCTCGTATTCTACTTTATTGTTAGATACCTTGAACCGGAGTTTGAAGGCTAAGGGTATATGGGAATTGTCGGGTGCTATCAACAATACCCCTATCTCATAACCGTACTAGTTATACGCTCCATCAAAGTACATTGTCCAGGTTTCTTCCTCGAGTTACAGAATGGCCTCATCTGGGAATAGGAATTCTACTGCTTCGTCCCCTTCCACTGGGTGATCTGCCAGAAACTCAGCTACCACTCTCCCCTTGACAAACTTGCGCATGACATACTTCAAATCAAATTCGGAGAGAAGAAGTAGCCAACAAGCTAGCCTACCCGTAAGTGCTAGTTTCTCGAAGAGATATTTGATGGGATCTAATCTCAAAACCAGAATTACAGAGTGAGCTAACAGATAGTGCCTCAACTTCCTGGTAGCCCATACCAAGGCCAAGCAAGCCTTCTCCAGCGGGGTGTAATGGGTCTCATAGTCCAGTATCTTCTTGCTCAGGTAATAGATGGCCTTCTCCACTCTATCCTCAGATTCCTGCACAAGTATGTAGCCCATAGTCGTGTCTGTTACTGACAGATACAGAATCAACGGCTTCCGCCGCTGTGGTGGTGACAACATGGGCGAGTTCTGAAGGTACTGCTTGATCTGCTCAAAAGCAAACTGGCATCGGTCATCCCATTAGAATTTCTTTCCTTTCTTCAGGAGACCAAATAGTTGTTCACAACTCAAGGTTAATTTTGCAATAAACCGTCTTATGAATTGCACTTTACCCAGAAAGCCTCACACCTCCTTTTCAGTCTTTGATGGTGGCATTTCTAGGATGGCCTTGATTTTGGAAGGATCAACCTCGATGCCCCTTTGTGTGATCAAGAAACCTAGTATTTTCCTTGCTGTTACTCCAAAAGTGCACTTCTATGGATTCAGCCTCAACCGATATTCTCTGATCCGTTGGAAGAATTTCTTCAAAGCGGTGTAGTGGCCCTCTCTATCCTTGGACTTGACAATCATGTTGTCTACATACACTTTGACCTCTTTATGGATCATAACATGAAAGATAGTGGTCACAACCCGTTGATAAGTAGCCACAACATTCTTCAGACCGAATAGCATCACCCTGTAGTAGTAGGTTCCCTACGGAGTGGTGAAGGCAGTCTTCTCTCTATCCTTGGGTGCCATCAAGATCTGGTTATACCCGGAAAATCCATCCATGAAGGAGAGTAGTGCATGGCCTACGGTGAAGTCCACCAATTCATTGATACGCGGTAGAGGAAAGTCATCCTTCGGATTGGCCCTGTTCAGATCTCTGAAATCCACACACACCCAAAGTCTGCCGTCTTTCTTTGGCACTAAAACAATGTTGGCCAACCAAGTCGGACACTCAAATACTAGCAAAAACCCGGCGTCTATCTGTTTGGTGACCTCCTCCTAAATCTTCAAATCCCAATCCGGGCGTATTCTTTGCAGCTTCTATTTGATGGGCCGGGCCTCAAGGTCAAGAGGGATCCGATGATGTACAATCTCAGGATCGATTCCAGGCATGTCTTCATAGGACCACGCGAAAACATCTTTGAAATCTTTTAATAAAGCAACTAAGCGCTCGCATTCCTCCGAAGACAACGTGGACCCGATCTGGACTAGGCGCGGATCCTTCTCAGTACCCACATTAATTAAAATGATTTCATCAACAAGGGGTTTTACAAACGTCTCCTCCTGTCGATCAACCAAATCTTTCAAAACCAGAGGAATTCCTTCTTCGTCATTTTTATCAAAAATTTGAAAGTCATGATCAATACAATACACAAGTGGCACAGAAAAGTACTCAGAAACAACAGTGGCACCATTCTCATTCAAAGGTTCCGGCTCGTCCAATTCCTCGGTTACAACCGACTCAAAAGAAAAGAAAAAAGACGACCTGGACAAAACAACAACATCCGGGTTATCAACCCCAGGAATACCGGACTCTGACTCAGAAGAACTGAAATCTGATTTCGACTCCATAAACTCTATGGAATCAGATTCTGGTTCACTACCTGATTCAAAACTGATGGACAAAAAGCCCTGCTCGAACTGTCAAACGAGAGAGGGTGCGATAGATACATCCAGAATACTACTATAAGGGCCCATATCTGATTGATCTCTGATAATGGAAACGGTGAAGTCATCCCCCAAGCTCTCTGGTTTGATCTGAGGATCTGAAAAGAGACAAGCCAGTGCTGCTCCTGTCTCAATTTCACTGCCATTGGACTCATCTTCTGTACTCTGTTCAGCCTCAGCTAGTAGGTCAGTATGTTTTTCTGCAACTTCATGCCCTTGCAGCTGTAGGTCAAATAAGAACTCAAAGCCGAGCAAACGCCGCTTCTCAGAGTTCAATCAGGGCTCAAGAAAGCCGCAAACTGGAAAATCTTTCCCCTCCCGAATAAAGTGGCCATTCAAGGTTCCTTGAATGGGTCTATACACCAGCTCATAATGCTTCCCACTTCGCTTTGCCTTGGCCCTTCCTGCCATTTCCTTTCCCTTTCTTACCTAGTTTTCTTTGGAAGGCGTGTAACCTAGACCAAAGGTATGAGATTTATGTGGCACTTCGGCCAATGTAGCAACGCGTTTCTGGCTGATCCTTTCCAATCCCATTTTGGGTACATGCTGTAGCATTTTCATGAGGTAAACTAATTAGGCACTGATGTACAACCCCTCATCAATAGCCAGGATATCTTGCACCACCCGGGCCTCGGCCGAGGTGAACCCAGACAGGAAAACATCTTCATCGCCATGTACAATTTCCAGTACCAGTGTAGTGACTTCCGGCGGAGGATGTATAGAAGAATTTCCAAAAACAATGGCTACCCCCTTCCTATGGGGCTACTTCAACATCTGATGCAGTGTGGAAGAGACAACTTTCACTTGGTGTAGCCACGGCCATCCAAAGAGTAAGTTAAAAGTGGCTGGAACATCCAGGACGTGAAACTCAATATCCTATTGTGCCGACCCAATCTGCGTTCTGATCCGAATTGTCCCCATCACTTCCCGACTTGTATTGTCAGAAGCTCAAATCACCTGGGTCGTTGGTACAAAGTCTGCTCGCTTCAAGCCAATAGCATAGGCTGTGCGCGACGGACACACATTAATTGCAAACCCGGTATCAACCAAGATGACTGGTATCTACTTCTCATTACATTCAATAGAGATGTATAGTGGTTTGTTATGCTCAAAGCCCACAGGCGGCAATTCCTTATCTGTGAAGGTCAAAGTCGGGGAAGCCCCTCCCGGGAAGACCAGTCTTACTAACTGCTCGGGGGGGTGTGTCGATACAGAGCTTAGCCTTATCCATTGCTGATAGGACGGCTTGTCTGTGCACCCGTGAAGCCATGAGCAATCCCCAAATGGATATATGTACTTGAATCTTCTTTAGCTGCTTCAGTACAACTTCTACTTCTAGTAGTTTCTCCTTCTGCTTTTCTACCTCCTAATCTTTCCCCGATGCTTCTGGTTGGTCCAGGTGTTTGGGCTTAAAGTACCGCCCGTTCCTAGTCATGTGATCCACTTCTTCAGAATACCAAGTATCGTCTAGCAGATTTTGTCCCCAATCTTCATCCATGTGAGCAAGATGCAAATCATCATCTTCCCACCAGATTCCTCTGGCAACCAACAAGCAACTGTCCGATTTTGTTGTAAATATTTCCACATCCGCATCACAGTCAATCCTCATAGGGCCTTTGGCTTTTCTAGCCTTCTGATCATTCTCAATTCTTTCATGCTCAAACCGCTTCAACATGGCCTCTTGTTCTGTATCGGCTGTACTAACACTACTCAATTCTTGAGCAAAATTCTTAGTACCGGTGCTCTCCGGTAACTTTCCCTTGTCGTTGACCGTTCCAACCGTTGCACCAGTGGCCTGCTGGCAATGAGAGGTTGCTGCCGGCCATCTGCCGGCCAAAAGTGTGCCTTGCCAGCCAAGAATGAGGCACTACGAGCCACTGGTGAGACACTGTCGGCCACTGGTGCTCTGAGTCACCACATTGCAACAGAGCACAAATAGAAGAAGATGAAGGTTTTTCCAGGGGTTTATTTGTACTGTGCCTCTCCTTATCATCTCAAATCCTCAAAAGAGTGGCATACTTAGATCTAAAACCACCAACCAAGCATCTTCAATGCATGATGGTCAAAGAATCAAGGAGTACAATTTCATTGTATGCAAAAACAAGACTCAAGACCACCACCTTATCATGTGTCATGAAAGGCAATGGAAACCAAGGAGATTGGCTCATTTCATCACTTTGAGTATGAAATGCTCCAATCTTCCTTGTGTTCAATATAATGTCCAATTGAACACATGCAATGCAACACAACATGCTTATATTGCTCAATTTTTACTTGTCACTTTTGTTTACTCATTTTAAGTTACCAACTCATTCTTTAATTGATTTAGTCCATTGGTGAGAGTCCTCTAGAGAGAAAGAAGTTTCAACCAAGGGATGATGTAAGGCATGTAATAACCCGACCATCGCACATGTTTCTGGTATACTTTCAGTCCCTTATTCTGTTCATTTAGATGCCTAATGTAAAACGCTATGAGAAATTAATTTTAAGCCCATAGATCTTATGATTTGAAACCTACATCTGTTTGGTAAGGAAGGCATCTGTCACAAATAAAATGCTTGGGTCAGAAGTTGAAAGCCTTAGAGGCTTAATAATCTGAAATTGATTTTATATTTGAGATCGGCATAATTTTTAAGTCATAATATAATTTTCTGTGAAATTTCAATTTGGAATAATTAAACGGATTGATTTTCGTCCTTATTCACTTTTATATAACCTAGTTCTTTTGACTTATGATCCTTAACTCAAAAATATCTTCTGAGAGGGTGAGTTGGAAGAGAGAATTAGAGAAGAAGTGGAGAAGTTCATATAGGGAGGAAAATTGGAGAAAATTGAGAGGATTGGTAGAGAATTGAACCAAGGTATGTAGACCTCACCTTATGTAAGTTTTTCTTGAATTTGAGTAAGCATGTTCTTCATGTGTGAGAACTAGGGTTATGTTTGAAGCTTTGTGTGTAATAATGGTTTAATTGAAGAGTTGTACTTACCCTAAGATTGTCTTGGGATTTAATTTGAGTTAAATGAAGGAATTTTATTTTGTTTCCTTGTTATTTCATGTAGAAGCCCATCTATGTGCTAGATTATGTAGTTACAAGATCATAGGCATTTGCATGAGTGAAAAACCATAAGTGATTATACTATTAAATTCAAAATGATTAAGGACCTAAGTAAGGTGGTGGACAATCAGCATGTAATTTTGAGCCATATTTTTCTGTTAAGTTTATCTATTTTTGAGCCTTGCTCTATGTGCACCAAGATGAATTTTTGCTGAATTTCGAACTGCACTAAACCCAGAATCGCCGCACGTGCGGGAAGCCTTGCCGCACGTGCGGAAAATAGGGGAAAACTGAGCTGAAGACACTTGAAAAAAGGCACGTGCGGGGCTTCCCAACCACACGTGCGGGACCAACCGTCGTATGTGCGGGGCTCACAGCCGCACGTACGGCCCATTCCGTTTTGCGTGTTCGACCCTCGAATATTATTAAAATAATTGTTTGATACCCTTAAAGTGTCCGTAAATTCATTTGAAACAAAACGAATCCGAAACTGAGTTAAAAAGGAAAGTGAACTAATGTTTGAATTATGTGTATGTAGGGTACATACCGGAAGCATCTGTCGCTCCACCGTAGCACTATGAGTAGTAGTATGGTAGCTCTATATCTTATTTACCGTTAATACGTATTTTTATTAACGCTCTATTCTTCGCGAGTTAAGTACGCCAACATTTATAAATGTTTGGGAAAATCTGTGTACATTGGTACAATTCCAGAATTACCTTGCTTTACTGATAGTTTGACATCTCTGGAATCATCCTGCTTTGACAGTGATGGACTCAAGGCCATTATGATGTGCATTGCTTTGTCCTTATGAATGCTGTAATACAGTTGCCTTCTGTTAGTCGTTATCGATGATGTCCTATTATTTGCGAAACAACTATGTTGACTTATTAAAACCATGGGAAGATCTACGGCATTATTAGCACTGAAGTTATACATGTTGCTTACCGTTGATAGTTAATATGAACATTCTATTATCTGCAAGATAATTGTATTGACTTATGATGATGACTTATGATGAACAAATGGAACGTATGTACGATGTGGAATTCTATTATCCTTATATCTTTAGCATTGTTCAATCTGTAATATCCGGGCCAAAGGTCAACCTGTAAAATATGCTTTACGTATTGCTAGTAATTATCATTAGCACTCTGTTATCCGTAGATTGACTATGTTAACTCATGTGGATGGTTGAAAGAACTCATGTGCTTCTGTATAAGAATAATCTGTTCAAATGATATCTGGGATTGTTCTGTTCTGTTTACCGTTCTGGTTATGCTATGAGGTGATATGAATTGTTCGATTTTTACGACCTACTGACTTCACATATGGAACAAAGTGCTGTACGGAACTAAGTGCTGCAATGCGAGTCACCTCTAGAATCCGTGTGAGCCACCTCTTGAGTCCATACATATATGAATGAGGCCTATGGCCGTTCTGTGAAAGTTATAAGGCTTAACGCCGTTCTGTGCAAGTAATGAGGTCTATGGCCGTTCTGTGAAAGTTATGACTGTGAAAGTTATGAGGCTTAAAGCCTTTATGTGAAAGTTATGAGGCCTATGGCCATTTGGTATGATCTGTTAGTATGAAGCAAAGTGATGTATGGAACTAAGTGCTGCAATGCGAGTCACCTCTAGAATCCGTGCAAGCCACCTCTTGAGTTCATACATGCATGAACAAGGGCTGAGGCCGTTCTGCATTCTGGGCTTAATGCCACTCTATTTAAGGGCTCAATGCCACTCTCTTTAAGGGCTTAAAGCCATACTGTTTGAAAGCTGGGCCCAAGGCCGTTCTGGAAACAATTATAGGATAAGGTTAACCATGTGCATTTTGCATTATATACGCATTGATATGCATTGGAATTCAAGTTACTCGTTAAATTGTTTACGTACTACTATTCACTGAGCTTGACTCACTTTATGTTATGTATGTTTCTGTAGGCACTCCACCTGGAGGTCAGTCTTAACCCATGGCATCCGTACCCCTTTTGTCAACCTCCGAGTGTCCAGGGACTTAAATGAAGGCAGCTCATTTTCTGGAGTTTTGCTAAGCTTTTAGTTTTGTATCCTGATTGCATGTCTAAGGTTGAAGTGTATATAACCCTTGTACCTTTCAATGTCTTTATTATACGCCTACTCTTGAGGGTTGGGTATGTACATAGTTAAATTCGCAGATGCATGTCACTATATATTTATCTGCCTTATGTTTTGATTGTGATCCTGGGATAGTAGTGATAGCTCAATGGATGTTACGTATATTATTATATGATATTAAATGCTTCCGTTCAGGCCCCATATGTTGTATGTGTCGTATTATCCATCTGTTTCTGACGTAGTCATGCCCGAACTTTTAGGGTGCGGGTTTGGGGCGTGACAAGTGGTATCAGAGCACGAGTTGCTATCTCACACACAAATCCATTGAGCTTTAGGATGTCTAGAAAAGACTTAGGCATCATGCATGACATCCTTAGTACATATGAAAGAAATTGATAGCAACGATAATGATACATGTAATATCGCTAACCACAAAGGTTACTATTTATGTCTGTTGTACATTCCTTGTATATATTGTGATTGATTGTTATGCAGAGCATAGCGAGGATAAAGATAGAAAATCTGGAGGATTCTACTTCCGCCTGGTTAGATAGAATGAAAAGGAAAATTGTTGGTGGACAATGTAAGCCATGCAGATGTGATCAAATGAACGGAGTTGCACGGTGGAAGTGCGGTAAGACTTCAAGCTGAACGGTAAGACAGTCTATATGCCAATGATTAAGTAAGTTGTATGCTATTGGTTGTTATTTTGGATTGAAAGGTACTTACCATCTATTTAGATGAAGTTATTAAATTCTACATATAGAATATAATATTCCAAGACTAAAGAAAATGATATATTCTCTCTTGTCATGGCAATGTTTAAAGCTGTGATTTAGAGAAACTACTCATTTGAGTATTTTGATGCGATGTGGTTGTGTGCTAACTGAAATTGTGTTGAGTACGATTGGCTATAAGAAGAAGTCATGCATATAATGACCCCTCTTAGAATTGTGTAAATTGTTTATGGAAACCTATGATCTGGAATCTATAATCTGAGATTTGAAATTTGAAATCTGTAATCTGTACTTCGTTATCTGTAATCTGTAATTTGTTTTGTTATCTATGAATTGTAATCCATAATCGGGATTTCTTATAAAAAATGGTTGAACGACATGAAGGACCTTACCCACATTACGTATCTGCCTACATGAGACTTGTAAAAAAGACAAAGAAAAAGAGAGAGGCCGTTATTGACTACCACAAGAATTAAAATCCTATTTCTGTATATCAATGACTTAAGATTGAGAAACCATTTCTGTGTAAATATGCAAATGATAGATATTGCAAATTGTTGAATGAATCCCTATTCTGTATTTGAAGGATATAATGTAAACTGTTCTATACGACACTGTGAACTTAAAAAAAAAATGGACATGGAAATATTCTATATGGATGGTGAGTGAACGATATGTACTGAACATTTACCTCCTTTGGTATGTTTATACAGATTTGTATAATATGCGTGACGTGATTTCGAATTGATTTACTATCTTATTGAACTGATCTGGCTAAGAATCCTAACTCTGATATTAAGTGGTCAAATTATTTTGTCACTATACGATTGAATTTTAATCGACTGAGCCAGACGACTAGTCTATAATTTCTGTATGGCTGTGCACTAACCCACTATAATTATAAGTTGTGAATACGAAACCATGTTGTTGATCTCATGTCTTACAGTAGGAAAAGAAAGAACCATCGGAATAGTTGGAAACTGAAATGATTAAAAGAGAGGCCAGATTAATTTGTGCTGTAACAGAAAGAAATGTTTATTAAAGAAAGATGTTACACCTTATGGTTATGACTGATTAGTCAAGCATGATTTTGAATTTGATTTCTGGTTTTGTTTTTGAGTGGTTTCATTTGCTCAAAATAATGATTATGGTAGTTATATTTATTGTTCATATTTGGACTCATGATGGCATGACTAAGTGTTTACAATGGTATGTCGGCATGAATTTACAAAACTGTATGTTATTTGCTTGGGTATTACCGTAATTATTTGATTTGGAACATAGTTCTCCTTGTGTTACTGTACTTAGAAGAAATGCTGTGAAGAATAAATGCTATTGATTCGGATTCTTCTTCCTATCGTTCTAACCTTGTCAAGAATTATTATATATGATTTTGAAGTAATGTAACGATAAGACTTTGATATGTTTTCGGAAATAGAGGAATACTAGAAATTAATGATGAAGCTAGTAGCTACGTAAAGAGAGGGCTTCTATATATAGACAATGCAAAATCCCCTCATAAAGATCCAGCCACACATGTGTTGGAAGATGCTTCAATTTGTGCAAATAGCTGGCACAAAATATCAGAAAATATCTGTTGATACACTGGTGGCCGGCCAGCCATCAGTTATGGCCGTCAGGGCTTCATTGATGGCCGGCAAACCAAGAGGCTGGCAGTGCCCAAGGATGGCCAGCAGGCCATCAACAACGTCACGCTGAAAGGACCTAAACATGGTCCAAAGATGAGACAAAATGGATGCAGGGTTTGGAAAACTCAAACCTGTGGCGTTCCGCCGTGGACTTCGAGCGTTCGACGAGCAATCAGACTCATCATCGAATGTACCAACAAGAACATCCAAGTCTTGAGGACGGTCAAAAATGGGGTGTTTACAGTTGCCCCTCTTTGACAGAACTCAGAGTCACAAAGTGACGTGAGTGAATGTCAAAGCCCAGAGATGACCAATTTTGACAAGGCCACAAGAGTTAGACAAACATTCAAGATAACCATATATAGTTGCGCCTGCAGGCTGGGGCAAAATGGAAATGGTATGCATAATGCAAGAACATAACTGATGATCATGGAATGAGGCTGTAATGAAGCATTTAAATGCAAATGTCACGCAAGGAAAATGCCACATTTTAAACAAACCAACGAGGTACAGTAATCTCATACATGAAAAGAAGTAAGTAAATAAACACGCCACGCGTGAGAATCACAAGCCGAACTGCATTTCATGTAGAAATGATGTAAGAAAATTATACAAACTTAACTACGCAACATGCAAGAAAGGCTAAGAGTGACTGTCGGGCGCACTCGAGGTCTCAAGCAAGATTCCGACGCGTTGCACACGTAAGGAAAGAAGGGATGATGTGAACACCAGGACTCGCCCAAATGCTTCTAAAGTGTAACGTCCTAACGTGTCACACGCGAGAGGAGACAAAACAACGAGAACACCGGGACGCGCCCACGTGTCTCTAACCGAAAACGTCTTCACGCATCGTACACGAGAGGAGAAAGGGCAACGAGAACATCGGGACGCACCCATGTGTTTCTAACCGAAACGTGCTAATGCGTCGCATGTGAGAGAAGAAAGGGCAACGAGAACACCGAGACGCGGCCACGTGTCTCTAATCGAAACATCCTAACGCGTCGCACGTGAGAGGAGAAAGGGAGCGGTGTAAACACCGAAACTCGTCCAAACGCTTCTAACCAAAACAAGCAGTGGTGTAAACACCGGGCATATCTGAATGTTTCTTACCAGAAAGGGCAGTGTAAACATCACCCGAGGGGGGCGGGTGGGGGGGGGTAGCATAAACATCGGAGCACGTCCCAATGTTTCTAACCAAAACATGGTGGTATAAGCATCGGAACATGTCCCAAATGCTTCTAAGCGAAACAAGGCGAATCAAAGGGCAAGAGCGGTCACACTGAATCGCTCAATGAACTGTACATACAATATCATGCATGTAGAGAAAGACACTTAACAAGTGTGATATGATAAGAATGCACGTTCTATGCAATCTAAACAACCAATATATGATGGTGATGACATACTCTATGCAAAATTGAAAGCATATTCTATGCATGAGACAAGAGCATTTTCTATGTAAAGTTGAAAGCAGGAGCACACTCCGAGCAACACAAAAAGGCATATTCTATGCAACTATGCAAATGCACATTCTATTCAAGATTAGCAAATGCAGCAAACGCAATGGCGAAATGCATGTGCAATGCAACAATAAAATGCAAATTCTATGCAAATGTAGCAAATGCATGCTCTAATCATTTAACCAAATTTTGAGAATAGCTTCCGATTTACTACTCGAAAGAGTTCCAGTATGTGAAAGAGGATACCCCTTGTTTATGTTGATGAGTGACGACCGTCGCACACTGGAAATGCAATTCTAAGCTTCCTTGAAGCCATTCTGAATCAAACACTAAATAGCCCCTGCACTTTTTGGAATCCAAGGACACAAAACCGAGCCAAGGATACAGGGCAGACTTTTGGAAACCTGTCGGCCACCAGAGGGAGCCGCCAGCCACCTACCGGCCACTGGTGTGCCTTGCCGGCCACCAGTGTGCCCCTACTGGCCATCGATGTGCCACTGTTGGCCATCGATGGCAGATTTGGGCAAAATGGACATTTCACTATGGGTCTTTAAGTACACAACTCCAAACTTCATTTCCTCACAAACCCTTGCTCGAAAATCACCTCCCTCTCTCTCTAAGTGCTCATTCTCTCTAGATCCACGCTTTCTACGCGTTTTCTAACACCCTATACAAACTTTATTCACGAAACCCTCCTAGTTCTCTTCACTTTGAACCGATTGCAATTTGATTTCGACGCTTCTTTCCTCATTTCCACCATTCTAGGCTCATTCCCCCCGAGATTCTCTTGAGTTCTGTGCACTTTTCCCGATTTTGACTTTTCTCTCTCCTAGGGTTGACCTTTTCAAAATTTTCCCTTTTTCTTTGCTTTTCCTCATTTTTGACTCATCTTGCACCTATCTCAGATGGCAGACGATGTTCCTTATGATGGAGCTCTCCCCGAGCTTCCTCCGTAGATTTCGAGGTGGACTTCAAGGCTAAGCCAGAGGTCAAGCCAGAGCCATTACCGCTGAGCATACGCCCCTTCAATCCAGTGAGGTACCATTCTCAAACACACATAGTACCCACCACAGGAGGCATCAAATCCTTTACTGACTTTGCTGAGGACGCGCCAGAGGAACTCCTACTGAGAGAGCCAGCGTCTCATTTGTCGGGCATCCTCGTAGAGGTACGAAAACTATTTTTCTGCAGTACTACCCTTAACTGTTTGCATTTCTTGCACTGTTTTGATCTGATCCCATGCACTTCCTTGATCCAACTGTATCTCATACGTTACCTTGATCTGATTGCATCTCATGCATTACCACAGGACAGGTCTCGCACCTTTAGAGGCTATGGCACGACGACTGCTCGAGATTCGTACGGTGAGCTCGCAACCAGAGTTCGTGACATCATTCATGAGACAAGCTTTAGTATCTTCTGCTCCAGCCTGACTCGGGTTAAAGCGAGTTGTCCTCTCTTAGGGGCTCTAGTAGAGAGGTGTGGGACACTACCAACTCCTTCTATTTTTCGACCACGAGGGAGATGATGATGACCCCTTACGACTTTGCCATGATCACTGGCTTAGGTGTAGGGGGTGATCCGATCCCTCTCAAGCCTGATATGGAGGAGTGGAAGGCAGCATGGGTCGTGCTGGTTGGGGCATATCCACCAACATTTTGGGTGGGCATGGTCCAGTACAGCTGGTTTGAGAAGCAGTTAAGGGGGACTGAGCCTGAGACAGTCGAGGAGACAGAGCAATATGCCAGAGGTTTCCTCATGTTCATTTTTGGTACCACCTTGTTTTCGAACAGGTGGAATACCGTGGGCCTGTATTTGCTGAGCGCCTTGGTAATGCTCCATCGAGTTTAGTTCTATGATTGGGGCGGAGCTAACCTCACCACTTTGTACGGATATATGAGCTCGACTTCCTGCTGGAGTAGGAGCTTGATTGGAGGCTATTGGCGGGCTTGGGAGGTACACAACTTAGTCCCTCCCCTTTTCACTTTGCATTTTCTACTCAGCATTTCTTGCTTTACACTTGTTCAACACATATACTTTCTGCTTTGCATTTTCTATATCTGCTCATACATTGTATGCTTTCTGCTTTGCATTTTCTGTATCTGTTCATGCACTGTATGCTTTCTGCTTTGCATTTTCTGTATCTGTTCAAGCACTGTACGCTTTCTGGTTCGCATTTTCTATATCTGTTCAAGCACTGTATTGATCGCATATCGTCGCACTTTCCCTGCAGCTATGGGTGTACGTGTATTTCCCAGCTCTCGCTCCAGAACTTGTGGAGGAGGTTCTAGTGACAGTCTCCTTTTCTTGGGTATACAACAGCCAGCTCTGCCGTAGAACCCGAGAAAACTTAATGTTTTTCCGCTAGTATTTTGATGTAGTTGCGGCACATTAGGTAACCCAAGACAAAGTCATCTTACTTTTCATCCACTTTAATCTACACAATAACAACTGACAACGACTAATACTCTGTTTACTTTCTATTTTAGATCACATGGTAGCCTTGGGCCATGATACCATCAGGGCTCCGAGCCCAATATGATACAGCTCGGGTCATCACCCACCAACACATTCTTCTCGAGGGCCCAATTTGTCGCGCCTGGTTCTTGGGCGAGCGCTTCGCGTGCCAGACTTTGGGCCTGCCTGCCCCATTCATACCAATGGCACCTCCAGCGTCCATGACAGCGGCACATAGTCTGTCTGCCGACGAGGTGATCTAGTTCATGGTAGGGCTGGAGGCAGAGTATTTCCGTATAGAGGGCGATTACGTGACCTTCATCTAGACACATCTGAAGCCACCTCTAACCAGCGTTCGTGGGGGCGAGGGAGTGAGAGCTCCTGCCATGATGGTGAGACGCAGAATGAATCGGTCGAGCACAGCCCGTGGCAGAGGGACTCCCCAGGCAGAGCAGAGGGTTGGTTGGTCGGAGCTTCCGACTGAGCTGACAGGTTAGTGGTACTCCGGAGAGGCTTATCATATTCTGATCGAGCCTCCATTGACTGGTCACAGATACCTCAAGGCGCCTGATGCACCTCTGGTATGCACTTCAGTTTTTATTTTATTTTTCATTCTTGCTTAGATACTTAGACATTCATTCATTCCAGACACTGATCATTCCAAATTGCATTTAGAGGCCTCCACAGAGTACATTGAGGGGTTACTCGAGATGCTGGCCTCATTTGAGGGCATGATCTTGAGAAGGGAGGCAATACTCGGCTTCCACGGCATTGAGGTAAAAAATTTCAATTTTCTTGCATTTTGGTCATCAAATCTATGCTGATATACTGAAACTAGCATTTCAACTGAACACTTCTTCGCCCTGCACTCTTTTGCACACCACACTTGCATCTAATACACATGCTGTGGCTAACATACACCAACTGCCTTTTCAGGTCCCACCTTTGCCGATAGCAACTGCAGAGCAAAGAAGAAGACCTTCAAGACTTCCTCCAAAGAGGGGAGAAGAGGGAGACATACTCCAGCACGCGGCCGAGGCAGAGCTAGGGGCATCCATGATGAGAGTGGCCCTTCAGAGCCTATCCTAGGCGATGATAATGATGAGACGAGCGTGGGTGAGGAGGTAGCGAGTCTACAGCTAGAGTCATCTGAGGATGGAGACGACAACGTTGGCTCAAATTCTACTAGTGGTGAGGCTGGGGAGGCTGAGAAGGGCTCCGCTTTAGACTCTGATTCAGATTCGACAAAGGGCAATCGATGGAGACAAGAGCCAGAGTCGCCTCCGAGGAAGAGGATGAAGAGGGCCTCTGGAGCCTAAGATAGCTAGCGCTGATCTATCTATATTTTGACTTAGTTTCTTTTATGCTAGTAATGTTGGCACTTTGTACAGCTCAAACGAGTTTTATTTCTTTAAAAACTTGTACTCTTTTGCAAAAAGTGACCATGATCAAAATGAGAACAGCTTTTGATGAAAAAGTGTTATATTTTGCATTCTGAGCATCGCATAACATCACACAACATTAAAAACGAAATTGATCTTGATTGAAAATTGCACATTGTATTGGCATTTTCTTAATAGGTAATGAATCGACCAATAACTGAAATGACAAACAGAGTAAAACAACACAACAACTCGACAAGCTAATTAAATAAATACAACTCGATAAGTAAAACAAAACTTGATAACCAATACAAATACAACTCAATAAGCAAAACATGACAAATACAACTCAAATAAACATGCTCAAGCCCAAAGGGACTGAAAACAAGACCTCAAAAGACGCGAATAATAGAATACAACTGTTGCATGCAATTGAATCTTCACAAAGGAGGACAGTGGGCATAAAAGGGAGGCTGCTGACCATGAAGGATGGCTCGCCGCCATCTATTCCTCTGCCGCCATCAATGTGCCTGCCAGCCATTGATGAGCCTCTGCTAGCCCTCGATGTACAGAACCTCCAAAATGTTGACACCTGGCCTCCACTCACTGCCTTATCTTCTACAAAAGCTCCAGCATCGTGGTTTCTTCATTCCAGCTCTATTTTTGCCACAAACGGAGCCATTCTTTGCCAAACAACTCTCAAATTGGATTGCAACTTTAGATGGCTTGGAAAAACTGAATTTCTAAGGTTTCAGGATAAATGCATTATTCTTGCTGAGTCGCACTTCACGTGTTTTTCGCTCTCCACGCCGCAGCTAGATGTTGGAATCTTATTACACATGTTTTCACCTTTGGGGGACAAGAGATATGTCTAGCAATTGAAAGTTCCAAGTTTTGATGGAATCCAGGCATGACGAGGAAATCTTGCCCCAATCCCGTTTTAGTCACATCCAAGCTTTAGGAAGGATGTGTGGGCTCACTTTACACGATGCCCCATCTCTGGTTCACAACGGAGAGCTGGATATTCCCAGTTTGATTCATCATTTTTCTAACGCCACCAACCGTAGCGACCGTCTTTGGCAAAGTTTTCATCAGCATGCCCTTTGTTTGTGTATGTTAGCTCATTTTCTGCTTGCTTTGGGTTTCGAAGGGTCTAGCATTCGCTTGATCGAAGTAGCCCAAGGCTTGAAAGAGGGCAAGAACTGCAGTAACTTAGCATTGGCCGGGATTTCGATAGGCTTAGACACCTTCCATCGGCGAGAAACAACCAAATTCGCAGGAAGTCCACTACTCTTGTAGGTAATGTTTCCCACCCAGTCTCACATGTGTTTCTCACATCACTTGGCCCTCAGGCTCTGTTTTTTCTCTAAAACCCTTTCTCACTTTTTCTCTCCACATATATCTCTCTATTCTTTAATCTCTCTTATTTTTCATCCCTCCCCAGATATGGCTCGTGGACAGGTTAAAAGTAGTGGACCCTTGCCCCGCAAATTTAGGGCGTGGCTATTTCTTCCGCTAACAGCTAGTTGATTTCCCAAACGAGGGGTGGTGGTGTCATTGGATGTGCAACAGATCTGCTGCTGACATTGCTTGGCGTTGCCCCTGGTTTGACCTGCCCGAGGTGAGCTACAACATGTCTCGACAACCTGGCATTCAATTGATTAGCTTGACACACTATGTCTTCTACTTTCCATCCAGTTCAGGCGTCAGTTCGGACACAACCAGACTTGCCCATAAGAGGAGGTAGAGTACCCGGCTTCATTTTCGATCCGAGGTACACAACTAGCTCGATATCCCACTGCATGGAGGACAAGAGAACTTCTAGCTCCCGCTCCCAATTTCAGTTGCGCTCTTTCTAGCGAATGCATAACTTGGCTTAAGGACGAGGCACAAAGCAGGCCTACTTTCACATCTGATGCTTCCACAAACTCTGGGAAGGGACACCGGAACACCTGATTCATCTGTGCCCCAAGTTTATTGCTTTGATCTGTACTTTCAAGTTTTCCTTTTGAATGTAATAAAAAGCAACTTTGACTTGTATCAATAGGCAGAGAACTCTGTATTGAAATCAATGAAATTGAAAGTTATGGGCACTAAAAACTTTCCTTTTGGTCCAAAAATGGCCTAAGTTGTAAAAAGATTAATTTGAACAAAATCAACTTTTATTAAAACTTTTCAAAACCATTTTCAATAAGGATGAAAATTGGACACACCCGAAATCTATCCTTCAGATGTACAACCCCAAATCCAACAAATGTAAAGTTGCCTTTTTTGAATAAAGACTGTACTATAACTAGCTCTCATAGTGAAGACCACAACCGAATTCTTGGATGCAAAAAAGACAAAGATGACTAGAACAATCTCATGGACACAGTTGATTTGGAAGTGTTTATGGCTAAACCTCAGAATGAAGCAGCCTACGTATCCCGAAGATGGGAATCAAGGCTTACGTAGTTCGGTTCGGGCTCACTCGGGTATTACTACTCTCCTTTTACACTCTAACTTTTGCCAAGGCCACCCTTTCTGGATTTTCAACCTTGCGAGCTCAGTTTTTCTTATTTCAAATTTTTTGTACTCTAACTTTTGCCAAGGTCACTTTTTCGGGTATTTGGCCTAGCGAGCCTCTCAAGGGTAGTATTTTTTCAACTTGTCCATGTTGATTAGTTTAGAGAATTCGAGGCCATCTAGGTCGATAATAATGAAAGCTCCACCCGACTAGATAGATTTGATGATGTAAGGACCAGTCCAGTTAGGTCTGAACTTGCCCCTAGGGTCATGGATGGAAGCCCGGTTGTCTTTGAGCACCAAATCTCCTTCTTTCAGATTTCTGGACTTAACTTTCTTATTGAAAGCCTTGGCAATCCTGCATTGATAACTTTGGGCGTAGTACAATGCTTTTAGCCTCCTCTCATTGAAGAACATTAGTTCCTCAAACTTGCTCTACTGCCAATCTGCTTCTGCTATCTGGCACTCAGCCATAACCCGCAGTGACGGAACCTCAACTTCAATCGGCAAAACAGCTTCCATCCTATAAACCAAAGAATACGGAGTTGCCCCAGTAGATGTTCAAATTGAAGTCCTGTAGCCCTAGAGAGCAAATGACAACTTGTCTGGCCAGTCCCTGTAGGTTTCCACTATCTTCTGTAGAATGTGCTTGATTTTCTTGTTGGCGGCCTCAACAGCTCCGTTGGTTTGCGGCCGATATGTGGATGACTTATGAAGAGCCATGTTGTATTTCTCCAATAAGTCGATCACTTCTTTCTTGAAGCGGGAACCATTGTCCAAGATGATCTCATTGGGGACCCATAATGACAGCTGATATTATTCCTGATGAACTTGGCTACGTGCGACGTTTTCAGCACTGCATAGGATTGGGCCTCGACCCACTTTGTAAAATAGTCTATTGCCACCAAGATATACTCATGCCCATTTGACACATTTCGAAGTAACTGCCCCAATAACAACAATTCCCCAGACCAAAAATGGCCATGGTGAAGTCATGTTGTACAGCTTCGACGGCGGGATGTTCATGTGTTTTGCACGAATTTGGCATTTGTGGCATCGCTGAACAAAATTGATACAATCCTCATCCATGGTTGGCTAGTAGTAACCCTGCTTAAGAGTCTTTCGGGCTAGCATTACCCAGCTCATGTGCGATCCGCACTCTCCTCCATGGATGGCCTCCATTAAACGCTTCAACTCTTCTGCATCAACACACAGCTTGTGCATTCCTAGATAGCCTCGTTTATATAATTTACCCCCGCAGATGATAAACTGAGCAGCCATTCTCTATATTGCCCTTTTATCTTTGGCATTTTCCCGTAGTGGATAAGTCTCCTTTTCTAAGAAGTTCCAAATATCATGATACCAGGGGTTCTGATCTTGTACTTCTTCTATTGCAGCAATCAACTCATAGCCTGACACAAACCTCTATTCAATAATGATCGGACACATGCGGACTCCTAAAGGGATGTCTATCATGGAAGATAGAGTTGATAAAGTGTCAGCGAACCTGTTGTTCTCTCTTAACAGATACGTGAAGGTTAGCTTCTCAAACTTGGGAATCAGAATATCCAGGTGTAGACAACCCATTTTTGACCAACCTTAAGACTCAGACGTCATTGTTTGAGTGCTCGATGATTGTGCTTGTTCGCCCTCGTTTGGAGTCCCCGATGTTTTCGGCTGCGTGCCTTGCCCCTGAGTCTCTGAACTCTCTTGGTTTTGTGCTTGTTTTAAGCCAAACCTTGGTGCCCCCTTTTGCCTGGAGGGACAAGTAGAGGTGTAGACCACTTTTCTCCCCTGCCAGCCAATTTTCTCCCCCTGTAGACCACTTGTGGTCAGCTAGGGTGGGTGGTCGGTTGACCACCTTAACTGGTCAGTAGCTTGCCACCACCTTCTTCTCTTTGTGTAGACCACCTTTCCCCCTAAGTCGACCAGTTTTTTGTCCCTGTCGACCACTTGTGGTGGTCAGTTGACTAGGTGGGGTGGTCGGTCGACCACTTTAACTGGTCGGTGACCTTTCTGCACTTTCTGCAAATATTTTTGGTACCAGCTATGAGGCACAGAATGCATCCTCCTTACACGTGTAGGGAGGGATTTGAGCAAGCTTTTGCTTGCATCTCTATATAAGGGGAAGTGCTTCCCACTTAGAGAGAGTTAAAATTTTTTAGAGCAAAAAATCTACTCTCTCTCTCTCTCTCTCTCTCTCTCTATTTTTGTGCTTAAAGTGCTTGAAAGTGGGAGTTCTTGGTGGATTTGCAAAGGAACTCTTGATCAAACACCGCCATCATTGAGCTAAGTTACCTCAGAGCCTTATTTCAATGACTTTGACCTAATTTTGCCTCAGAAGTGGCTGGTTTTGAAGATTGGGCTTTAAGGGTGAGTAATAGCCTCTTTAAAGCATTATTTTCATTCCTTATTTAGCCACCTTTTCATGCTATTTTAGGCTTAGCTTCCAACTGGAAAAAGTCTTGTTTTGAAGTGTTTAAAATGTTTGTTTAAGGCTTTGTTTGAGTTGGGGGTGGTTTACCCCCTTTGGTGGCTTGGTTTGTCTTGTTTTGTGCCATCTTTTAAGGGCTTTGAGACCATCTCTTTTTGGCCTTCTCACCACTGAACTTAGAGGAATTTTAGTGGTGGAAAAGTAGTTTTGAGGTCCCTAATGGGTGGGGGTGGTCCCCCTCCTCTTCTCTTGTTTGCATGTGTTCATGGCCCTCCAAAAGAGCATGTGTTTCTATTTCTTGGAGGCTTTGTTTAGGCTCATTTTTGTGACAGTTCAGACCTTCCACAACTCTTTTTTGGGCTGTCTTGGTCACCTCTTGCATGCTTCTTATACTTGTAGTGTAAACCTACTTGTAGCCTTACAAAGTAGCATGCCTTTCTAGCATGTATTGGCTCCATTTTAGCATGTTTTTAGCCATTATCTAACATGTGATAACTCTGATTTGGGTTGGTTTGGTTGCCTCTTGCATGCTCCTTGCAATTGTAGTGCAATTTTGGTTCACTAGCCTAGCATATTTATTGTTTTAGCCTATTGATCTATCATGTGTATGCTCATTTTTGGCTTTGATTTAACATGCTTGAGGTCTGATTTAAGTGGTTTGGGTCATGCATGTTTGGCTTTGCATAGCAATAGTGTATTTGGCTTTGCTAGCCTTGCACTTTGGGACCCCTAGCATGTCATATTTGAGCCTTTTGCATGGCATGGCTTCATTTGATATGTAATTTCAAACCATAAACCTCTGTCATACTCTCATGTTTATCACTCTTTCATTGTGTTTAAGAGTTGTGCCCTTATGCCTTGTTTATGAGCTAATACGGGAGCCTAACTTTCTTGCCATCTATGTTGCAAGTCTAGCATGTTTTTGCCACCATCTTGACCTGCCTTAGGTCTGTTTTGAGTTCTTAAGGTCATTTGAGCATTTCTTAGTATGGTTGTAGTGTAAAGCCCTTGACTAGCTTTGTATTTCAAGTCTCCTGGCATGCTATATTTGAGCTATTTGCATGATATGACATCACTTGGCATGTAATTTCAGAGCATATGTCATTGCTACACTCTCACATTTTCCACTCCTTCAATGTGTTTGGGAGTTGTGTCTTCATGCCTTGTTGGTGGGCCATCAAATGTGCATACTTTCCTTGTGTTATATGCCTTGATCTTAGTATATTTTAGCCAATATTTTGGCATGTTTAACCTCTGTCTGAGGTTGGTTTGGTCATTTAGGCTTAGTATTGTATGCCTATAGTGCTATGTTCTCTGCTAGTCTCGATGCCTTAGCTTCTAAACATGCCATGCATGCATTGCTTACATGATAGAGCCTTGTGCATGCCATTCTAGCATCGTTACATGAGCATGTTGTTTGTATGTGTGTTGCATTGCATTTTGTTTGGATCAGATGTTAATCCAAACACGAGAAACGAGGGGCATTTCATACTTGAAGTGATGAAACACGCATCATTTCTCTGTCGCCGTCCCCCTTGATTGTGCATGATAGGGTGGAGGCCTTTCAAGTCTTATGTGTGCATTCATTGAGTTTTGCGCAAGCTTGATCCTTTGGCCACTATGCATTGAAAATGCTTGGTTGTTGGCTCGAGAGTCAAGTTCCATACTTTTTTGAGCTTGAGATATGATAAGGAGTGTGGAAGTGCATACATTTTCTTGCAAATACACTGTCTTGCCCCTGTCTGTGCTCTGTCGCAGCAACATGAAGAATTTCAGCCTTCAAGGTGTTCTTGAGATCAGAAAGAAGTAATACGGAAATCGATGTAATTTTCAAAGATTCAAAAGAGTGCAAATAGAGGCGTCTTGAAGCAAGGCGGTAGATTTCTGGGAGGACGCAACCGAGCACGCATATCTCCCTCGCCCGCGAGGCCATTTATTGCTTTTGTTAGCTAGTTATTGTTGATTACCTGTGTTGTAATTAATTTAGCTTAGTGCTTTGTAATATTCTAATTAGCTTAGATTGGCTAGTTATTCAATTTGGTTTCTAATAATTAATTACCTAGAATAGTTAGTTAATTAGTTGGTTTGTAATAGTTAGCTTAATTAGCGTAGCTAGTTACCTTTCATTTTATTCAGACCCTCCGTCGAGAGAGCAAATGTTGTAATAAGGGTACGTGTGTCTGTGCATGTCTTCCAACCCCCATTTCTTTCTCCCTTTTACTTATCAGCTTTTGATGGTTAGTTTAGGGCATATTTCGATTTGCATACATTATGCTTGCATGTTTGCATTCATTCATTTGTCTTGCATGCACCGGGCTCGGCGCATCATACAAACTGCATCATATTTCAATACCTATTTGAATACATGTATCAATTGTTGTATTTCATATGTCATCATTAGATAGCCGAGCCTACTTAGTTGCATTTTTGCATGTGTTGCATTAGGCATTTTGCATAGCTAGGGTCATGCATTGATTTCTAATTGGTTTCTATTTTGGCTCGGAGTACACTGTAAGTGTTTATGCTTTAGCATCCTTGCATTTGTGTAAGTGTTTCCATGATAGCATTCTCACCATGAGGCTATTTGCTTAAATGATATAATTGCATGAATGCCTGTGGATGAAGGCTTCATTACTTGAATTGGAATAATTCATCAAAATGTGCATTTTATGCCCACTCGAAGTGGCAAATCACCATGTTTTCTAAGCCCACTTAAGGGTGGCAAATCCGCGTTTTAGCCTACTTGCGAGTAGCACTTTCAAACCATTTTCGAAAACAAACATCGAATTGTTTTGCTCAAATTTAGGCGATTTAGTCTATACTTGTATGATGTGCGCATCACATAGTAATTATAGATTAATAACCGGAATAAGAACACATGTGTTTATAAAAACAACATATCATGATTAGTAGAGGCCGATCCTTTGATCGGGCGAGCGGGGGGTGCTCATTTCACGACCTTCCCCCTTCGTACCTAAGTTCCCGAGCCAAGGAAACTTTGGTGATGACGGACACATGGCCTTAGGCACGAGTCAGGGTTTCCTAAATTTCTCAAAATAAAATATTTAGATGGTGACTCTGAAATCTGGCAAAGCAGTCCATGTTTGGCGCTTTTTCATTAAAATCGATTTTCCAAAATGATTTGCCGGATTTGGACTCTTTGGTGATTTATCAGTCTTACATTACACTTTGTGAGATTAGATTCAAAACCGTGATAAGAGTCCGAACTGTAGTAGCTATGAACTACAATCCGCGCCCTCTTCGAAAGAGGGGTGCACGGAGCGAGTTCGAGCGGTCTATAGTTTCTGGCGAATTTGCTGGGGATTTAGAGAACTTGACTTGAACTCATTATATGTTGTTTTATCTAGACTTATGTGTTTCTTTGCATTACATTTGCATTGGTGCGCCTAGGACATCGTGTTTGCCATCTGTTATTCCTGACTGGTTTGCCGGAGGTTCGCTTGGAAAAGCGTGCCATAAGGTTGACCGGTTACGGGCTCTGCCACAATGGGAACTCAAACCTCGGTTTCAACCGAGGCACCCTTTTTGACCATTCAACATAGTGTATATCGGAAGCCATAGAGACCATTCCAAACTAGGACAAGTTACTTACCCGATTATAGGTTGTTTGAAACATAGCGTCACGTAATGAAACCCTAGCTCCTGACAAGATAGGATAGGGAAACCCTACCCCTCCATAGGGGTATTTTGGCTCTTACTTGCTTGCTATGTGCTTTTAGAGTGTGTCTCTACAGGGAATGCATGTATTAGTTTGCAAGTCCGAGTACCAGTTTGAGGACATCAGTATTTGGGGGTATCAGATTTGAGGCAGTGATTTGGGGGCATCGATCAGTGTCTAAGAACAGTTCTTTCAGCTTGTGATTATCAACTGTGTGTTGTGTTTATTTAAGTCGAAATGTTGTTTGTTTTTCTGCTGTTTGTTTTTCTGCTTGTTGTTTCCTTATTTTGCTTTATTTATCTTTTTGCAAGGCAGTATAGCATCATTGCTTCCGAAGAGGCAGTTTCCCCCCGAGCACTCTGGGTTAGAGGCAGAAGGCTTCATCGATCCGAGGATCTAGTTGACGGACAAGCAGTGTTTTTTTCATTACCCCCGGTTACAAGGCAGAGGACAGCTAGGTAGGGAATATTAGTACAACAATCGTTAGTTCAGCAATCATTGTCCACCCCACCAGTTCCAGCGATCAGTGACTGCTTTGCCAAATTTCAGAGTCGCCACCTAAATATTTTATTTTGGAAAATTTAGGAAACCTTCACTCGTGCCTAAGGCCACATGTCCGTCATCACCAAAGTTGCCTCAGCTCGGGAACTTGGGTACGAGAGGGGAAGGTCCTGAAATGAGCACCCCCGCTCACCCAATCAAAGATGGGTGTCATGACCCGAACCTGCCCCTATGGGTTAAGGACATAATCGGCCAGTAATCTTGGGATTACCTACGGCCTCAAACCAAAACAGACGTAACTCAACAGAGCGAAGGGGCCAAACGAAAGCAAAAACTTAAAACTTTGTCCATAGAGCCGTGCTTACATGCACTTCAAAACAAACCATGCATATACACGTTAATAACCCACATCCAAAGTACAGTACCATAAAATTCTTTACAAACAGGATCATCCAAACTAAGTCAACCCATGACAGAACTATATGCAGAAATACATAAGTCCTTACCAACAAGACAAAATATAAATACATAACAAATTGGCAAGGATGGGTCTCGTGCGTGAGACACAAGGCTGACTCTCCAAAACTCACGTTGTTCCTGGCTGACTTCATTGGGGCTGGGTTTGGACTTCCCTCGGCTCACCTACAAACACATGAATGAACGTGAGCGATAGCTTAGTGAATAATATCAAATACAGAAGTCATATAAACAATATGTAGAACAACATACTCCAAACGGCCTTGGGCCCAATTCATATTCCTACTTAACATATGTACATTTATACAAAGTTTAGATCAAGTGACTGTAGTTCCAAACATACTGGCCTTTATCCCATTCAGATTTCCATTCATGTCAAAATGACCTTCGGCCCATACATTTGTGTCAAAACGGCCTTCGGCCCATACATTTATAGCAAAACGGCCTTCGGCCCATTCATTTATGTCAAAACGGCCTTCGGCCCATACATTTGTGTCAAAACGGCCTTCGGCCCATTCATTTATATCAAAACGGCCTTCAGCCCATACATTTGTGTCAAAACGGCCTTCGGCCCATACATTTATAGCAAAACGACCCTTGGTCCACTCAGTTCTGTCAAAACGACCTTTGGTCCATGTATTTTTCTTATCAAAACGACCTTTGGTCCATTCGTTCATTCATGTCAAACTTTTGTCCACAATCCCAATTAGTAACTCATAAAGCTGATAAGGGAATAAACAATTGGACATTCATAAGCATTCAAATATTGATATTACTCACAGTGATCGGCTTGTGGATTTGCCCTGGAGCTTGACCCTACACATTTGATGAACACAAACGGGTCACTAATGGTTCAATCCGTTCTTTAATTCACATACTCCTCTTTAGGCTTTATTCTTATCTCATTAACTCATTTACAATGCTTAACATATGCCTAAGAGTGCTTACAAGTGAAAGAGAAGGGAAAACAGAACTCAGAATGCAAAAATAGAATTTCAGGAAACAGGGTCCCTGCTCGAGCGTGGACTTCCCCGCTGCAGCGGATCCTTAAGCCTACAAAAGTACTGGTTGCATGAAAAATGAGCTCGAGCGTGGAATAGAGCGCTCGAGCGGAAGCCCTGTCCACAAAGGCTCCCCGCTCGAGCATGAGATATCTCGCTCGAGCAGATACTCAACTCTGCAAAAAGTGCTGGGAGCACAATTTTCCCGCTCAAGCGGCCATTTCCCCGCTCGAGCGGACATAAAAAATCTGGGTTTTCCAGATTGAGTTCTTGAGCTCCAATTTGAATTGCAACCAACAAAACGTGCATGCAATGGCTCAAATCTCAAATATACACATACTAACATGGCACCAATGCAAGATTATAACATTATGGAGCTCAATTTCTTGATTTATCCACATGCATGTCCAAAATATGTCAAACTCAACATCAACATAACAACTCATGCATTCAAGCCTATATCTTCTCAAATTGTACATGCATGTGATGAATTAGCCACATGCTCTACTTAGATAACACAAAGGGTGATCAAGACATGAGTTTCCTTTAACATTTCACATGGATTATACACATTTGTGCTCAACATGCAATATCAAGGTGATTTTCTACATGCATGCACATATTAAGCTTCAATTCAACAAATACAACCCAATTTCATTTCAATCTTACTCTTGATCACCAAATTAGTTTGAGCACACAAAAATTTCAAACTATAATCCAAGAATTACTCACCTAGGAGCTTGATTCTCACAATCTATGATTAAATCTTGAATTAGACTTCCAACCTCCAAGTTTTAAGACCACAATTGCGCAATCCCTCTTTCTCCTTCTCTATAGTCGGCTCTCTCTCTCAAATTGAGTCTAAGAATCAGTCAAAATGAGCTAAAGGAGAGAAATGAGATGTAGTGTTCAAATACATCAAGTCCCACTAAGTCAATATAATAATAAGGTAATTGGGTACAAATCCATCAATTTAATCGATTTAATCTGACCCGAATCAATTTTTTCAATTAAATTTCACCGTAGACTCTAAAAATTATGCAAACCACAATGGCGTAATCAATTTCAAGTTCTGTGGCCGATAAGGCCCTCAATTTAATTTCCAAAGCAAATAATCAAACAGATATTCCTATGGTGAACAGATAGAAATTCAAAACCACATATTTTCACATAATGTTACACAAAATCATAACAAAACACATAATCACATTTAAATTAAAGGGCCAATTAATATATTACGGAACAAGGGTATCACAATCGGCCTCTACTAATCATGATATGTTGTTTTGGAAACACATGTGTTCTTATTCCGGTTTATTAGCTAACTTACTATGTGATGCACACAGTATGCAAGTATAGACTAAATCACTCAATTTTGAACAAAACATCTCATGTTTGTTTTAGAAAATGGTTTGAAGGTGCTACTTGCAAGTAGGCTAAAGTGCGGATTTGCCACCCTCAAGTGGGCTTAAAACATGATGATTTGCCACTTCAAGTGGGCTTAAAACACACATTTTGACGAATTGTTCCAATTCAAGCAATGAAGCCTTCATCCATAGGCATTCAGGCAGTTAAACACTTAAACAGTTAGCCTCATGGCAAGCATGCTATCATGGTAGTCACTTACACACATGCAACGATGCTAAAGCGTAAACACTCACAATGTACTCTGGGCCAAACCAAAAGCTAGTTAGTAATCATGCATGATCCTAGCTATGTTGAGATGCCTAATGCAACACATGCAAAAATGTAGCTAAAATAGGCTCGGCTATCTAGAATGGCATATGAATGCAACACTTGATAACATGTATTCAAGTAAGTATTGAAATACAATGCAGTTTGTATGATGCGCCGAGCCCTGTGCATGCAAGACAAATGAATGATGCAATCATGCAAAGCATAATGTATGCTAACTAAAATATGCCCTAATCTAACCACCGAAAGTGGGTAAATAAAAGGAAGAAAGACGTGGGGTTGGAAGACATGCACACACGCACGCACCCTTATTACAACATTTGCCCTCTCGACGGAGGGTCCGAATAAAAGAGAACTAACTAGCTACGCTAATTAAACTAACTATTACAAATCAACTAATTAAGTAACTATTCTAGCTAATTAATTACAGTATAATTGAATAACTAGCTAATCTAGGCTAATTAGAATATTACAACCCAAATAAATTAATTAAACACTTTAACTAATTGATTACAACACTTGCATGAATGAAATAGCTAACTTATTCTAAGTTAACAAAAGCGATTAAATGGCCTCAAGGATGAGGGACATGCATGCTCGGTCGGCTTCCTCTCGGAAATCCACTACTGTGCCTCATGATGCCTCTATTTGCACTCTTTTGGACTTTTGAAAATTATGCCAACTTCCAGATTGCTTTTGACCTATCTCAGGAACATGCTAAGGAATGATCGGCTAGAGATGGTGGCCATCGGCCATTTCTGATAGCCGATCGGCAGCCTTGGCTGTCGGTTAGCAGATTTGATGGTCGGTCGGCCACTGCTTTCTACAATTTCTCCTTTTGTTGCAACAGAGCACAAACAGAGGCATGGCAGTGTATTTGCAAGGGAATGTGTGTGCAACCACGCTCCTTATCATGTCTTAAGCCCAAAGGACTATAGTGCTTGGCTCTCAAGCCACCAATCACGCATTTCGATGCATGATTGCCAAAGAGTCAAGCTTGCACAATGTCGATGAATGCACAAATAACACATAGGACTTGAGAGGCCTCCACCTTATCATGCACAATCAAGCGGGACGGCGACAAAGAAATGAGGCGTGTTTAATCACTTCAAGTATAAAACGCCCCTCGTTTCTCGTGTTTGGACCAACATCCGATCCAAACACAATGCAATGCAACACACATGCAAACAACATGCTATGCAAATAACATGCTAATCTTGACATGTTAAGGTGGTATGCACAAGACTCTAACATGTAAACACTCATGCACAACATACTAGAACACTTAAGCATTAAACACTAGTGAAGGATATAACACTTGGACCATGCAACACAATGCTCAATGGACTAAACCAACACCAAACAAACCTCATGTACGCCAAAACAGTGGCCAAAATGATCTGAAATGATAGCATGAATGGCAAGAGAATGATGCTCGTGCATTGGCTCACAAAAAAAGGCATGAAGGTGCAACTCTCAAGAGCACCTAAAGAGTGAAAAACATGGAAGTGTGGCAACACTATATGCTCTGAAATAACATGCCAAATGATGCCAAAACACGCAAATACCTCAAGCCAAGCATGCAAGATACCTTAAAATTCAAAGCTATTCAAGGCTATTGCACTACAAGCATGCACAACAAGCATCATACGACCAAGAAGCCTCAAAACAGAGCTAAAGCATGTTAAAACATGAGTAAAAACTTGCTGGAGTGGAGCAAAACATTCTAGAATAATGGGCTAAAACACCAAGTATACTAGGCAAGTGAGCAAGGTTTACACTACAAGTGTAAGAAGCATGCAAGAGGTGACTCTACTAACCAAAATCAGAGTTACAACATGCCAAAATAACACAAAAAACGTGCTGAGATAGCACCAAAATAGGCTAGCATGATAGATCAAAGTATTGAGCACACAAGGCTAAATGGCAAGATTACACTACAAGTGTAAAAAGCATGCATGAGGTGACTCAACCAAGCCAAAACAGAGTTATACCATGCTGAAATAAGGCCAAGAATAGGTTGAGAACAAGCCAACACACGCTAGAAACACATGCTCAATAATTAGGCCAACAAGGCAAGCAAACAAGACAAGAGGAGAGGGGACCACCCCCTCTCATTTTGGACATCAAAACTACATTTCTACCATTTATAATCCACTGGATTTCAGTGGTTAAAAGGCCAAATAAAGATTGCCTCAAAGGCCTTAAAAGATGGCACCAAGCTCAAGGCACAATAAGAGGGTAGAACACCCTCAACACCAAAGAGGCCTCAAACAACCATTTTAAGCACTTAAAAACAAAGGTTTTTCTAGTTGACAGCTAAGCCAAAAGAAGCAAGCAAAGATGGCTAAACACTTAAGCAAAACAAAGCTTAAAGAGGGTAACTACTCACCTTTGAAGAACAACTTCAAAACCAGCAACTTCTATGGCAAAAACCAACTTTTAGGCTCCAAACAAGATCCTCAAGCACCTCAACAACAAAGTGATGGTGCATTACTAGGTGTTGTGGTGCAAAAGTGAAGAGAAAATACACTTGAAGGCACAAACAAGTACATATATATATATATAGGGCAATATAGAGAGAGAGGGATACGTTTAGCCCTAATCCAAAATTTCAAAACCTCTGAAAGGGGAGAGGAGCCTCCCCTTATATAGAATCACACGCCTCAAGCTTGTTTGACAAGCTAGAAGCTTATTACAATCCCTCCATACAAATGTATGGAGGATGCCTTCTGTGCCCAACTGCTGGCGCCAAAATATCAACAAAAGCAAAGAAAAGGGCCTCGGCCAAAAGAAATGGCCAACCGACCATTCAAGGGGCCGACCGGCCACCACTGATGGCCGATGGAAAGAGTGGACGACCGATGGGCACGAGGCCTAGCCGATGGGTTGTAGGGCTAGCCAACAGGCCACCCCCTTCCCTCAGAAACAAAGCCACAAGCTCTTGGTCCACAACCAAGCACAAAACAGACAAGTTGAGAGGCTCCAAGGCAAGGTGCACAGCCGAGACCTTCAGGAACTGAAAACGAACACGAGCATGGATGATCATCGAGTGTTCAAACGATGACGTCTAAGTCTTGAGGACGGTCAAAAATGGGATGTCTACAGTTGCCCCTCTTTGACAGAACTCAAAAGTCATGAGATGATGGGAGTGAATGTCAAAGCCCAGAGACGACCCATTTTTGACAGGCCCGAAGTCTTAGACAAACATACAAAATAACAATATAGAGATGCACCCGCGGGCTGGGGCAAAATGCAAATGACATGCACAACGTAGAACATAACTTATGATTATGCAAAGAGGGCTGTAAAGAAATATCATGCAATTGTTATGCAAAGAAATACTATAGCAAACTCGTATATAAGCATGTAAGTGAACACACCACGCGCGGGACTCACAGGCCGAACTACATTTCATGCAGAAAAGGATGTAAGAAAATTAAGCAATCTTTACGACGCTCACGCAGAAAAGACTAGAAGCGGCTATCGGGAACACCCAAAGTCTCAAACGAAACAACTCAAACGCGTACCAAATGCGAAAGGTAAAGGACATCTAAACGCGTATGAAATACGAGAAGAGAAAGGTGACCAAACACGTGTTAAATGTGAAAGGAGAAAGATACGTCCAAACACGTGTCAAACGCGAGAGGAGAAAGGTATGTCTAAACGCATGTCAAGCGCGAGAGGAGAAGGGTGCGTCCAAATGCATGTCAAACGCGAGAGGAGAAAGGTGCGTCCAAACGCGTGTCAAACGCGAGAGGAGAAAGGTGCGTCCAAACGCCTGTCAAACCCGAGAGGAGAAAGGTGCATCCAAACGCATGTCAAGCGCGAGAGGAGATGGGTGCGTCCAAACGCATGTCAAACGTGAGAGGAGAAAGATGCGTTCAAACGCATGTCAAATGCGAGAGCAGAAAGATACGTCCAAATGCATGTCAAACGCGAGAGGAGAAAGATAACCAAGAGAGTTTGAGGGAACATGAATGATCTAACCTGGAGTTCCTCTGACCAAAACACATACAACATCGTCTGGTTGTGCTGGCTTCAAATGAACCATATATACAATATCATCTGGTTGCACCAACCTCAAATGAACCGTACATACAATATCGTGCCTGCATAAGAAAGAAACTCAACAGGTATAATATAGTAGAAACACATGTTCAACGTTACATCAAGATACAATTCCAATATGAGATAAACGCGTGTATATACAGTGCAAGTGAAACGTGCATAACAATGCAAGTGAAAAGGTGCATAACAATGCAAGTGAAATGTGCATAACAATGCGAGTGAAAAGGTGCAAAACAATACGAGTGAAAAGATGCATAACAATGCAAGTGAAAAGGTGCATAACAATGCAAGTGAGACGGTGCATAACAATGCAAGTGAAAAGGTGCATAACAATGCAAGTGAAACGGTGCATGACAATGCATATGAGACATACATAGCAATGCAAGTGCGAGAAATGTATGTTCTATGCAACATTAAGATGCGCATTTCATGCAAGGGTGAGAAGTGCACATTCTACGCAAGCAAGGTTAAAACGTGCTTCATGCAATGTGCATACTCTATGCAATGTAAACATGAATACATATTTGACACAACGCACATATGTTATACAAACGCGATGATGCATGCCCGATGATCGTATTGCCACGCCTGACATGGAGTGAAGGGCACACTGCTATGGGGTTTGAGGCTTGTGATCTATCAAGGAAGGGACTGGGGGATGTGATGATTGATCTCAGGTTATTTTTGGCTATGTTTTGGTTTGTTGCAGTGGGGCTACCGTTGTCGCTTCGACTCACAAGACTCTTGCTCATGGTTACTGATCGTGCTAGCTTCATGTGACTCTGTCGGGTTTTCTCATGGGATAGATTTTTTCCTCTGTCATGGCTTTTGTTGAGTGGCTAGGATGTCACGGCGGTGAGGAGTGGGATGCTTACTGGATTCCATGTGTTGATCTATGGTAGAGACTGGAGGCGAATGGGGTTAGTTATCATGTTTGATTTGTCTTAAAGGTTGTTGCTTTGTTAGTATGCTTGTTGTGGTTTTTTAGTTTTTGATGTTTGTTTGTATCTTTGCCCATGTATCCATCCCAAGTTTCCATCTATTATTTCTGATGGTTACTTGGGGACAAAAGGATATATGGGCAAAGTAGGGTTAATTTGTTTTTTTGTTGTTCATGTGTTTCTCCCCCTATCTTATGGGGGTGTAGGGGTAGTTTTTGTTGGTTATGTATTCGTTTACTTATTTGTTGTTGGGTGTGCCTGGGCCACGCATTCAAAGATAATTTTCTAATCTAGCAATATACAAAAGGATACAAAAATGACACATTTTGTGTATATCGAGTGCCGTACACAGAAAACACGGTTCAAGGTCACCACGGAGGCTGCTTAAGCTTCAAAAGGTACACTTTCGAGCACTTTCTTGAGATATGAGGGCATTAACCATCCTAAAAACAACCAAGGAGGGTACTGGGGGTCCATCGACCACCCTAGGAGGCCATCTGCTATCCATCGGCCACAAGAAAACTCCATCGGCCAACAAAGTGGCCGGTCGGCCAGAAGTGATAGACTCGGGACAGTTTTGACATTTTTCCATGGGTCTTTAAGTATAGGGTTCCAAACCCTATTCTTTCACTTTCCCAAGCCTGAAACTTCTTCCTCTTGTGCTCTAGGCCGATTTCCTCCTTTGATCTGCGCTTTATACACACTTTCAAGCGTTTTCCATCACTTGGGGTTTGTTTCCCCCGAGTTACCCTTGATCTTTGTGCCCTCTTCCGCGCTTTGACCTTTTCTTCCATTTTTCACCCCTTGGAGTTGACTTTTTGTTGACTTTTGGCATTCTCACCTATTTTCCGTATCTTCAACTATTTTCTCATCCTTCTTGAGATGGCGAATGACATTCCACGTGATGGGGCTCCTCCAGGGATAAAGATGGATCCCGAGTTTGAGCCTTTGCCGCTCGGCATTTGACCCTTCGATCTAGCGTCTTATGACGATGGCATCTGCTAGTTCAACAGATTCGCGCGAGGTGTACCAGAGGACTCAGCCACGCTGAGCCGGAGTTACATTTATCCTATGGCGCCACTGAGGTATACTCTTCCTCTTTACTTTCTGCAATGTAGGTCATATGTCTTGGATAGCCAATATTGCTCTTCATCTAATTATTCCAAACACACTTGTACATCACATGCCTAGTTCATTCTTAGCACATTCATACATGATACTTCAGTCTACTCGAACATATATACACACTGCATTTTTATCAATTCTGAACACATGCATACACTGTATTCCTGACACTGCTTTGCATCTGTTTATCTTGGACACAGGGAGATTCTTATGCCTTCCAAGGTTATGGGAACACCATTGCACGAGACTGGTACATGGAGCTACCCGATGGTGTTCGCCATATCGTCGATGAGGCTGGTTTTGGTGTATTCTGCATGGGACTTTCATGCCTCACTGCGAGTCGGCCTCTTCTAGGCGCCTTTGCGGAGAGGTGGTGGGACACCACCGATTCTTTCCACCTTTCTACAGTAGGGGAGATGACAATGACTCCCTTCGACTTCTCCATGCTCACCGGCATAGGAGTAGGGGGTGATCCGATCCCTTACGACACTGATATGGGTGAGTGGGATGCTGTTCAGATCTTTTTGCTAGGGACTCGCCCACCTCTCTCCCAACCAGGGATGGTGCAATATTTGTGGTTCACCGACCAGTTCAGGGGGGAGACGCCGATGACCCGCGAGGAGGTCGAGCTCTATGCCCGGGGTTTCCTCATGTTCTTGCTTGGCACTACTCTATTCGCCGACCAGGCGAACAACGTTGGCCTCTACCTCTTAAGTGCACTGGTAGACTTGTCTTGCATCCGGCGCTATGACTGGGGCGGCGCAGGCTTGGCCACCCTGTATGGATACATGAGTTCCTAATCTCGCTAGAGCGGGCCCTTGCTAGGAGACTACTTGAGAGCTTGGGAGGTACATCTTTCCCTTCTGCTTTACATTAACTATACACCACACATACTGCATAGCACGCAATCTGCTTTACACTAGTTGTACACTGCACAATACACTGCACATCATTCTCGATTGCTTTATCTCAGATATCGCTTATCGATAAACATACTCATTATTACCCTTTCACATTTTGTAGTTGTGGGTATATGCCTGCTTCCCGAGGCTTGCCCTAGAGCCGGAGGTAAAGACGCCCCCATGGTTCCATATTCACATAGCTACGATGTGAGATACGAGCAGAGGCCGCGAGAGTCTTTCTCATTCTTCCGTCGATATTTTGACATCAGAGTCATAGCGGAGGTATTTCAAACCTTGCAGTTCATCTGAGCCTTGCTTTATATTGCACTTTCAATAACAGATAACAACCTATATATTCGTCATTTACAGATCACCTAGCAGCCCTGGGCAGTGCTTCCTGACGCAGTTAGAGACCAATTTATGGGCGCTCGGGAGACTTCCCGATTCTGGGTTTTGCTTGAGGGTCCGGTCTGTTGAGTGTGGTACTTCAGTGAACGCTTCCTGCAATAGAGCCTTGGTTTACCCGAGTCTGTGGTTCCGATGATGCCTCCTTCGCACATGAGGCATATAGAGAGGTACACCCTGCAGGAGATGGCCGATTTCATGGTAGGTTGGGATGTTGACTTCTTCAGGCTCGACGGCGACTACACCGTCTTCATCCAGACATATCTCATGCAGTCTCTGGCCAATGTTCACCAAGGTGAGAGAGAGAGACCTGTAGCCACATCAGGAGGAGTGAGAGGATCCAGGGCGACCCAGGCCCATAGTAGGAGGGGTTCCCAGGAGAGATAGAGGGTAGAGTGGCCAGACCTGCCCACTACTATGACATGCCGAGGACGGGCTAGAGAGACTTATTAGATTCCCATCGCTCCTCCCCCAGTTGATCATGAGCTCATCGGAGTTCGAGGCCCGACCCCAGTATATGTTATACTTTACATTCTATACATTCATTTCATTTCAGTTGATATTCATAGATTACTAATTACCTCAACACTTTTGCAGGCTTCCATAGAGTACACTGGGTAGGCTTTGGAGCTGTCGGCTTCTCTGATGGGGATGATGCAGAGGAGCATGGACTTGCTCAGTATTTACGGTATTCCAGTAAGTTCTTTCCACCTACACTCTAAAACCCTCCACAATCTACTCTATATTGATCTGATGCATCACATTATCAATACTGCAATTGGTACACCACACTCATATACCACTCACGGCACCGATACACCACATCTCATATACTGGCCACGGCCCTCATACACTGCAATCATTCACCGCTCACGGTGTTCATATACTGCTCACAGCATTCATACACTGTAATCATATACTGCATTTGATACCATACATAGCTTCGCATATCATAACTGATGCATTTGCCAAATTGTTTTTTTCAGGACCTATTCCAGATACCAGCCATAGCGGGCGCCTCAGTGGGACCTTCAGTGCCTCTCCGAACAGCAGAGGGAGCGGGACGAGTGACTCCATCGCACAGCCGAAGCAGAGCTAGGCGTGCTCACATCGAGAGTAGTTCGCGGGAGCCTGCCCCAGATGATGATGAGTTTGACGATGAGGCAGTTAGTCCACAGTCAGAGTCATCTCATGATGGAGATGAGGCTGGAGATAGCTCGAGTTCAAACTCAGGTAGTGGAGCTGACAACGGTAGTTCTAGGCCTTCATCGAGGAAGAGGACGAGGAGGGCTTCCCACTCTTGAGGCGACTGGCGCCGATTCAGATGTTTTGTTTTTGCTTTATTTCTCTTTTTGCCTTTAGGTTTTGCACATTGTACAGCCTCAGGCAGTTTTATGTTCTTTAAAACTTGTACTCTTGCAAAAAAAAAAAAAAAAAAGAAACCATGATGGAATGAAAACAGCTTTTTGATTGAAAAAGTGTTACATTTTACATTCTAAGCATTGCATCACACAACATGTAAATGAGATTGAACTTTGTTTGAAGATTACACACTCGAATTGCATCGTCTTAATCAGGTAGTGAACCAACTGACAACTGAAAGAACAAAACAACTCGATAAGCAAAACTAGGACTTGTCATGCTAACCAAATGTGAATACAAATCGATAAGCAAGACAAGAACTTAACAATCAATGCAAAAT
Source organism: Camellia lanceoleosa (assembly GCA_025200525.1). NCBI lineage: Eukaryota > Viridiplantae > Streptophyta > Magnoliopsida > Ericales > Theaceae > Camellia > Camellia lanceoleosa. The sequence goes on from CM045759.1 coordinate 155,845,280, forward strand.
ACACTCGATAAACAAAAATGCAACAACTTGATGAACCAATTGAAGTAACACAGGCATGACTTCACAAAATTGTCACAAAAAAAAAAGAAGCATTTGAAGTGGAACAAGACACAAGTTCTCAACACTTCCAACACATGGACAGCTCAGAGAACAAAGGAGGGGCCATCCGCCAAGGTGGGAGGCCACCGGCCACCATAAAGAGCTATCGGCCACAAGAACTAGCCGATCGGCTATAAAGATGGTTGGTCGGCCATTAGATTTGGCCAGTTGGCCATTAATGCAGAAAGTGCCCAGAATGTTGCCACCTGTCTTCCACTCAACACCTTATCTTCTATAAAAGCCCCAGCTTCGTAGTTTCTCCATTTTAAACTCTGCTTTTGTCCCAAATGGTAGTGTTTCTTGTCCAAAACCTCACAAATTGGATTGCGAACTTGGATGGCTCGGAAAAGTTAAATTTCTAGGGTTTTGAAATAAATGCACTATTCATGTTGAGCCGCACCCGCTACATTTTCCATTCCTCCATGCCGTGTCTAGGTGTTGGAATCCGGTAATGAATGTTTTTAGCTTTGGCAGACAAGAGATATGTCCCACTTTCGAAGACTTCCAAGCTTTGATGGAGTCTCAGTGCGATGAAGAGATCTTGCCCCTACTCCGTTTTGGCCACATCCAAGCCTTATGACGGATATGTGGGCTTACTTTGCATAACGCTCGGTCTTTGATTCACGACGGAGAGTTGGACATCTCCAGCTTGATTCATCGATTTTCTGATGCCGGTGATCGCAGCGATCATCACTGGCAGGGTTTTCGGCGACATGCGCTTTGCTTGTGCATGTTGTCTCATTTCTTGCTTGCCCCAGGCTCCGATGGGTCTAGTGTCCGTTTGATTGAGGTTGCCCAGGGCTTGAAAGAGGGCAAGAGCTGCATTGCCATGACACTAGCCGAGACACTGATGGGTTTGGATGCCTTCCATCGCCGGGAGACGACTAGAATCGCGAGGAGTCCACTACTGCTGTAAGTAATGTTTCCCTCCCTATTAATATGTGTATTCCTCATATCACTCAACGCTCAGGCTCAGTTTTTTCTCTCAAAACCATTTTCTCACTTTTCTCTCCATGTACACCTCTTTATTCTTTAATCTCACATTTTTCATCCCTCCCTACATATGGTTGATGGACAAGTTGAGAGTGGTGGACTCATGCCCAGCATATTCAGCTCGCGGCTATTTCTTTCGGTGACGCCTAGTTGATGCCCCAAACGAGGGATGGTGGTGCGAATGGATGTGCAGTCTGTCCGCTGTCAACATTGCTTGGCGCTGCCCCTAGTTTAATTTGCTGGCGATGAATTACAACATGTCTCGCCAGCCCAGGATTCAGTTGATTGACCTGACACATTGCATCTCTTACTTCTCGTTCCGATTCTGACGCCAGTTCGGACACGATCAGATTTGCCCGGAAGATGGGGTAGATTACCCTACTGCATTTTCAGTCCAAGGCGCACAGCTGGCTCCGTATGCCACAGCACGGAGGACAAGAGAGCTTTTGGCCCCCGCTCCGACTTTCAGTTGCACCCTCTCTAATGAGTGCATAGCTTGGCTCAATGAAGAGGCACAGGTTGGGCCTACTTTGGCATCAGAGGCTTCCACAAGCTCTGGGAGGGGGCGCAAGAACACCTGACTTATCCATGCCCCTAGTTTATTGCTTTATCAATACTTTCAAGTTTTCTTTATGAATGTAATAAAAGAAACTTCAATTTGTATTCAAGAGTAGGAGAACTCTGTACTGAAATCAATGAAATTGAAGGTTATGGGTACTAAAAATTTTTCGTTTCGTCCAAAAATGGTCTAAGTTGTAAAACGATTAATTTGAACAAAATCAACTTGTATTAAAACTTTTCAAAACCATTTTCGATATAGATCACAACTGGACACACCTGAGATCTATCCTTGAGATGCATAACCCCTAATCCAGCAACTGGAAAGTTGCCTCTAGTCTGAATAGCACTCCACTAAAGATCACAACCGAGCTCTTGAATGCAGAATAGCAATGCTTTCTTGTGTTCTGTTTACCACATCTGGGTTGAGAGAAATAACCATGTTTTTAACAAAGAATTTAAGCCTGAAGAGGTGGTTATTAAATCTGTAATCCAAATGATGAGAAATAAAATGCTATCCATTAAGAATTTGCCTAGACCTGCTGGTGATGGCTGGTTTCTTGACCAATGGAATCTACCAACAACAATATTGAAGCCCCATATTATCAGATACGGGAGGGCTGCTGAGTGATGTGAGTTCCCTATATGTGGGTTGAGTGTTGGTGAGCAATATAGAGTGTTTTGCTTAATGGTTTGGTTTTTGTGCAGGGTCTGTTCAGAGTTCACTGTGGATTCATCTATGTAATTGAGGGTTGAGTGATGAGAGAAGTTATAAATTATTCACTTCACATGTGGGTTGAGTGTATTCAGCTACCATATTTTTTGCTAATGTTAATATATATTGTATTTCTTTATCTGCAGGGTAAGGAAGCACAAGTTGAGTTATGTGAGCCCCTAAATTGTGGGTCGAGTGGAGTGAGATCCTATATTGAGGGCACTGTTTCTGTGTTAAATTCTAGTAGACTGTATCTTATTTGCTGGAGGTACTTACTCATGGCTGTTCTTACAGGGTCTACTATAACATATGAGCAGGTCTTGGGTTGCATGGGTCGGCAGTGGTGTCAAGTATTTGGGGACTGCAGCTTTGTTGCTTTGAAGGCTCCTGGCACTTCGGATTTTGGTGGGATTTTATATGTTACAGTTGGCTGGTCCGTGATGATGGCTGCTAGAAGCACCTTGTGTGGAATGATTGTTCTTCTTTTATTTTACTTTAAAACTTTGTGTTTGGATTTATATGATTGGTTTTACTATGTTTTTCTTTTTTTCTTTTTGGCCCATCCATGTGGGATGTGCATGGTTCTTGGCTTTAATTTTGTTTCTGGTTTTGTGGACTGTTTTTGCTGGTACAGTGATGGGTTGTTGTTGCATGTGTTCATGACCTTCATCTGGAAAGTATGCGGCTCATGAACATGTTTTTTTGGGGGGTAATTCGTCTTCGTGTTTGTTTTGTTTATTCCTCTTTTGATTTGTGTTAGGTTGCTTTTTTCTTTTGTTGTTTGTTGCTCTTAGTTTCGGTGGTTTTTTGTTTCTCTTGTATAGTGTTGGCTAGGTCTTGGGGCATGCCCCTTGTAGTTGTGTAAATTTCGTCTTTTATTTTATGTCTTATGCACCAACAAAAAAAAAAAAAAAAAAAGTTGATTTGGAAGTGTTTATGGCTGGACTTCGAAATGAAGTTGCCTATGTATCCTGAAGATGGGAATCAAGCCTTACGTAGTTCGGTTCAGGTTCACTCGTGTATTAACACTCTCCTTTTGCGCTCTAACTTTTGCCAAGGCCGCTCTTTCTGGGTTTTCAACCTTGCGAGCTCAGTTTTTATTACTTCAAATTTTTCATGCTCTAACTTTTGCCTAAGTCGCCCTTTCGGGTTTTCGGCTAGCGAGCCACTTAGGGATAGTATTTCTTCAACTTGTCCATGTTGATCGGCTGGGAGAACTCAAGGCCATCTAAATCCATCAGAACGACAGCTCCACCCGACCAGATAGACTTGATGATGTAAGGGCCAGTCCAATTAGGTCTAAACTTGCCCCTAGGGTCGTGGATGGGAGCTTTTTTGTCTTTGAGCACTAGATCCCCCTCTTTCAAATTCCTGGACTTAACCTTCTTATTAAAAGCCCTGGCAATTCTTCGTTGATAACTCTGGACGTGATACAGTGCTTTCAGACTTCTTTCATCAAATAGCATGAGTTCTTCGAATCTGCTTTGCTGCCAATCTACCTTAGCTATATGACACTCAGCCAATACCCATAATGACGGAACCTCAACTTCGATAGGCAGAACAGCCTCCATCCCATAAACCAAGGAATACAGAGTTGCCCCAGTAGAAGTTCGAATTGAAGTCTGGTAGCCCCAAAGAGCAAATGGCAGCTTATCTAGCTAGTCCCTCTAGGTTTCCCCCATCTTCTGCAGAATGTGCATGATGTTCTCGTTGGCAGCCTCAACAGCTCCGTTGGTTTGCGGCCGATATGTAGATGACTTATGAAAAGCTACGTTGTACTTCTCCAACAAGTCGATCACCTCCTTCTTGAAGTGGGAACCATTATCCGAAATAATCTCATTCGGCACAATGTAAAGACAAATAATGTTGTTCCTAATGAACTTAGCGACATGCGATGCCTTCAACACTGTGTAAGATTGGGCCTCAACCCACTTCGTGAAGTAGTCTATCGCTACCAGAATGTACTCATGCCCGTTGGACCCTTCCAGAGTGACAGCCCCAATTACATCAATCCCCCAAACTGAAAACGGCCATGGTGAAGTCATGTTGTACAGCTTCGACGGTGGAATGTTCATGCGATTTGCATGGATCTGGCATTTGTGGCATCGCCGGACAAAGCCAATACAATCTTCCTCCATGGTTGACCAATAATAACCCTGTCTAAGGATCTTCTGGGCTAGCATCACCCCACTCATGTGCGCTCCGCACTCTCCTCCATGGATGGCCTCCATCAGGCGCTTGGATTCTTCAGGATCAACACACAGCTTATGCATCCCGAGACGACCCCTCTTGTACAATTTACCCCTATAGACAATGAATTAAGCAGCCATTCTTCGAATTACCCTCTTATCTTTGGCATTTTCCCCTAGTGGGTATGCCTCATTTTCTAAGAAGTTCCAGACGTCGTAATACCAGGGTTTTGATCTTGTACCTCATCTATGGCAGCAATCAGCTCGTAGGCTGGCACAAATTTATGTTCAACGATGATCGGACGCATCCGGACTCCAAAAGAGATGTCTATCATAGAAGATAGAGTTGCTAATGAATCAGCGAACCTGTTGTTCTCACTTAACAGATGAGTGAAGTTCAGTTTCTCAAACCGAGGAATCAGAACGTCCAAGGTCTGGTGATAGATTCTTATCTTTTCTGCTTTAATTTTATAATCTCCTTTAGCTTGAGATACAACAAGGTTCGAGTCCCCGATGACAACCAACCATTTTGCTCCTAGTTCCAGGGCGGCTTCCAATCCAGCAATACATGCCTCATACTCTGCCTCATTGTTAGACACTTTGAACCGGAGTTTGAATGCTAAGGGTATGCGGGAATTGTCAGGTGCTATCAGCAACACCGCTATCCTATACCCGTATTTGGTTTGACGTTCCGTCAAAGTACATCGTCCAAGTCTCTTCTTCGACATGCAGAATGGCCTCAACTGGAAACAAATATTCCACTGCTTCATCCCCTTCAACTGGGTGGTCGGCTAAGAACTTTGCTACCGCTCTCCTTTTCACTGACTTGTGCTTCCTGTAATTCAGATCAAATTCAGAAAAGCAGAAGCAACCAACGAGCTAGCCTAACCATAAGTGCCGGTTTCTCGAAGAGATATTTGATGGGATCTAATCTCGAAACCAGTATTACAGAGTGAGCTAACAAGTAGTGCCTCAACTTCCTGGTAGCCCATACCAAGGCTAGACAAGCCTTCTCCAGCGGAGTGTAGCGGGTCTCGTATTCCAGCATTTTCTTGCTGAAATAGTAGATAGCCTTCTCCACTTTGTCCTCAGACTCCTGTGCAAGCATGCTGCCCATTGTCGTTTCGGTCACTGATAGGTACAGAATCAACGGTTTCCCCGGCTTAGACGATGACAACACAAGTGGGTTCTGTAGATATTGTTTGATCTGCTCGAAAGCAACTTGGCATCGGTCGTCCCATTGGAACTTCTTTCCATTTTTCAGGAGACCAAATAGTGGTTCACAAGTCAAGGTTAATTTTGCAATAAACCGTCTTATGAATTGCACATCGCCCAGAAAGCCTCACACCTCCTTTTCAGTCCTTGTTGGTGGCATTTCTAAGAAGGCCTTGATTTTGGAAGGATCGACCTCGATACCCCTTTGTGTGATCAAGAACCCCAGCATTTTCCCTACTGTAACACCAAATGTACATTTCTGAGGATTCAGCCGCAACCAATACTCTCTGATCCGTTGGAAGAATTTCTACAAGGCGGTGTAGTGGCCCTCTCTTTCCTTAGACTTGACAATCATGTCGTCTACGTACACCTCAACCTCTTTATGGATCATATTGTGCAAAATCGTGGTCGCACCCCGTTGATATGTAGCCCCAGCTGTAGACACCCCATTTTTGACCGTCCTCAAGACCTGGACATCACCGCTTGAACACTCGGTGATAATCCATGATTCGTGTTCGTTTGGAGTTACCGGAGTCCTCGGCTACGTGCCTTGCCTCAGGACCTCCGAACTTGACCGTTTTGTGTCTGGTTTTGCCCCAAACACTTGTGCTTTGCCTTGGAGGGGCAGAGGATGCCTTGGGAGACATCTCCATACACCACTGGCAGTGGCTAGAGGCCACCGGCTGGTTGATGTTTCCATCGGCACTCTTTTTGGCAAAATGACCATTTTGCCCTGCCGATCACTTTACAGCTGTTTTTGGAGATATTTTCAGACAGCTTTGTAGCACTTGTTTCCCCTCCATACACGTGTATGGAGGGATGAGCCTTTGGTTTGCTTAGCTTGTAAGTTTTCATTCCTATAAGAGAAGAGTCTCTTCTCTTGGCTCAAGGGTTAGAAAAAATTGGAGGGTTAGGAAGAAAATACAGAGAAGAAGCTCTGGTTTTAGGTTAGAAATCCTATATCTATCCTATCTCTCTTTTCCTTGCTCATTTTGTACACTAGGTGCTTTAGTTCATACTATTGCACACAAGCACCTAGTGTTTCACCTTCCTCTTGGAGCTGAAGTTCTAAGAGCCTATTCTTGGTGTTCTTGACTGGTTTGAGGCTTAAGGAGACATCAAGGTCACCATTGTTGAAGAAAAGCTCCAAGGGTAAGAAACTAGTCATTTTTACCCCTTTCTTGCACCTTATTTTTACCTAGTTTAGGACTGTTTTTGTGTTTGGTGATCAACACATAAAAGTTCTATTTTTTTAGTCCTCTTGATAGTTTATTAACGGTACTTTGTGCTTTGGGGAAGTTTGGCCCCTCTTAGGCCTTGAAAGGCCTCATTTTTGTGCTATTTTGTTGAGCTCCGGGATTTTGGTGTTTGGGTCTCTTCACCACTGAAATATTGAGGGATTTCAGTGGTGTAGACGATGCCTTAAAGTCCTAAGAAGGAGAGGGCCACCCCCTCTCCTTGATGTCCTTGAAAAGGGCAAGTTTTGGTCTCTTAAAGGAGCATAGTTTTGAATGTTTGAAGAGCATGTCTTGGCTGCATTTTATGTTTATAATGCCCTAATATGACATTGATAAGTGTTGGTTTTAGTACCCCTTGCATGTTTTGCATAGATGCTTTGTAATGCCTTGTATTGCCTTAACTTGCTCTAGGTTGTTAGCCCTAGTTTGAGCATGCTTTAGGCTTAGATTCATGAAGCTTGTATGCTTATTTTGCCATGCTTTAGGTCTGTCCATGCTTATTTTGGTCGACCATGGCTTGTATCTTGGGTCCTCTTTATGTTTGGCTTGTTGGCCTTAAGGGTACAAGTGTGTAGCATGCCTTGCTTGCTTTATTTTCAATGGTTTGGAACCATTTGGCATGTCATTTCAATCCATTTAGCATGCTTGTTTGATTGCCTTGCATGCCTCTTTGATGCTTTGGAAGCTTGTGCCTTATGCCTCATATCTTAGCATTTGTGCGTGCCTTCCTAATTGAGCCATTTAGATGCCATCTAAGTAGCCTTTTGGCTTTGTTTTAACATGCTAAAAACCTGTTTTTAGTTTTTTAATGCATGCCATAATTGTCTTGCATAAGTATAGTTCAATGCCTCATTGACTCGCTTTAAGTCTTGGACCATTCGCACGCTTTGTTTGGCCTATCTTGAGTTGGTTTAGCACCACACTTTGACATGATTTTAGAGCTCATGTTGCATGCTAATCATCCATGTTATCTCCTTTCAAGTGTGCTTGAGAGTGGTTTGTTTAATGCCTAAGTTGTGTGCCTTAACATGTGTACATGTGCATGTGTGTTTAGCTCTCATACTTAGCATTTTGGCTACTGATTTTAGGCCTAGTTAGAGTTGTCTAGTTCATGTTTAAGTCCACCCCATTGTTTGGTTTACATGTTTGTCTTGTAGGTATGTTTGCATATTAACATCCTTACATTACATTGTCCATGTTGCATGCTAGCCAACATGCTTAGGATTTCATTGCATTCACGTGCATGCTAGGCCTCTTGAGATAAACATGATAGAGGTTTGGCACCCTTGTTTGTTTGATTGGTTTGCATGCATTTGAAATTAAAGTTGCATACTTGGTTCTTTGGGCCATCATGCATGGAAATGCGTGATTGGTGGTCCGAGAATCGAGGCACATGCTCCTTTGAGCCATTAGTATGATAAGGAGTGTGTTTAGTGCATATATGCTTTGAATTGCATTGCCATGCCAGTATTTGCCCTCTGCTGCTGTGAGTTGCAGGTTCTGCAGGCATTTTGTGCCGACCGGCAGTTTTTAGTGCCGACCGGCAGTCAATTTGCAGCCGATGGATCAATTCAGTGCCGATGATCTCAATTCACTGTCGGTGGAAGTTTTGAGCAGCCGGTAGTGATCTCCAGTACCTAAGGAAGTATTCCTAGGGCTGTGACAGTCTTCTGAGATGCAAAGCAGGGAAAACAGAGGCAAGCTAGGCATGGCAGTGCGATTCCGAGCAAGTCCCGAGCGTGCGATGCATCTGGCCCTCTTCCCGAGGTGATTTATTGTTTTAATCGAATTAGTTAATTTATTTAAATGGATTTGTAATATTTAATTAGCTTGCGTAGTTAATTATCTGTATTATTCTTTTGGTCCCTCCGAGCGAGGGCAAGTCTGTAATAAGTGTGGGTGAGTGCGGTGTATGTCTTCCAACCCCCATTTCTTTCTCCCTTTTACTTACCTGCTTTCAATGGTTAGTATTAGGGCACGTTTATTTTAGCATACCTTATGCTATGCATGCGTGCATCCATGCATTTGTTGACTTGCACCGGGCTCGGTACATCATATAAATTGCATTGTATTTTCAATTCCAAATTGAATACGTGCATCAAATAAAGTGCATTTCACATGCCATGTTTAGGGTTAGCCGAGCCTACTCTAAATTGCATCCTTGCCTGTGCTGCATTAGTCACTCTAACATGAACTAGGGCATGCATGTTTGCTAACTAGTTTCTTGTTTTGGCACGGAGTACGATGTAAGTATTTATGCTTTAGCATATCGCATGCGTGTGGATGTTCACATGACAGTATGCTTACCATGTGGCTAAATGCTTATGTGCGATAAACCTGCTTGAAAGCTTGGGTGGAGGTTGGATTGCTTGAGTTGGGAAAACTCATTGAAATTCGCGTTTTAGCCTACTTGCGAGTAGCAAATTCGAAAGCATTTTCAAAACGAACGGATATGCAATGTTTGTTTCCAAATTAGGCAATCTAGTCTATACTTGTTTGATGCGCGCACAACATAGTAATTCTAGGCTAATAATTGGAATAAGAGCATGCAATGTTTTGAAAAACAGATATCACGGTTAGTAGAGGCCGGTCTTCGGACCGGGCGAAAGGGGGTGCTCATAACTGACCTTCCCCGATCGTACCCAACCTCCCGAGCCAAGACAACTTTGGTGATGACGACACGGCTCTTCGACCGAAAGTTGGTTTCCTAAATTTCCCATTTTAAAATGTTTAGGTGGCGACTCAGAATCCGCAAAGCCCATGTTTGGCACTACGCTTTTCTTCAAAACGATTTGCGAGAGTTGGACTCTTGGTTCAAGATTTAGAACCGCGAACACAAAGGAGTCCGAATCAGAGCATCGAGGCCCACGGGGCCAAGGCTACGCTTTTGGCGACACTGGGGAGTTTAGAGAGCTTGACTCGAACTCGTGATATCCTGTTTTGACTACACTAATGTGTTTCTTTACATTGCATGTGCATTGGTGCGCCTAGGACACCGTGTTGGCCATCTGCTATTCTTGAGCGGTTTGCCGGAGGCTTGTCTTGTTAAGGCATGTCCATAAGGCTGACCGGTTGCGGGCTCTTCCAGTATGGGAACACAAACCCCGGTCTTACCGGGGCACCCTTTTTGACCGTTCGACCTAGTGCATATTCGGATCCATAGTGACCATTCCAAACTAGGACAGGTTGCTTACCCGTTTATAGGTTGTTTGAAACCGCTGTGTGCGTAGTAAAACCCTAGCTCCTGACAAAAATAGGACAGGGAAACCCTACCCCAACATAGGGGTGTTTTGGCTCTCTTTACTTGCTATGTGCTTTTAGAGTGTATCTATACAGGGAATGCATATACCGCCATAAGTCTGCATCAGCCCGAGGGCACCAAGACGCTTTTGAGAATCGCTATATCTCGGGTGTCATATTCAGATTTGGCAAAGTGTTGATTTGGGAACAAAGGATCGAGTAGGCTACAGCTTGTCCACCATCCGTGTTTGATCTCGTTTGGGTAAATATCGCTTGTTTTCCGCTTCGCCAGAGATTCAGAGAGTTGATCTAGAACAGCTAGTGTCTTCTCCTTGCTGAGGCAAGACTAAACATGACGCAGAATTTAGAAGAGATTGTGGTCACGACGGCCGCGTTGAGTCAAGAAACCACCCCACAGAATGAGACTATTGTTGACATGCCGCATCCACCCAGGTCGCCTGCCGCACATCCAATTTGGACCCCTCAACTATATCAAAGCTCATGAGCCCACCACATTTGAATTAATGGGAATGATAGGTGATCTTCAAAGATCCGTGGATCTCGCTTATGGAATGTCTGTTGGCCACCAACCGCACCATATGCCGGAGGTTTATACCCCAGAGCCCCGCCATCGGGACGAATTGTAATTGAACTCAACCAACCGGAGATGACCTCCAGCTATGGTAACGATGCAGCAAACCAAACTCTAGATCAGGTCGAGGCCAGAGACAAAGGCAAGATGAAGGCAGACGCCGACCCTACCAACAATCATAGGGCGAGAGGCTTTGAAAGTCGGGAATGAACAAGCAACAGATATCCGCAGTTATGTCAAAAGCTGTGGAGGGTACTTTCCCCACTCCGCCCGAGGGCAATTCCAGTCAATCAGAGAATCGGGATAGGCCCCGTCATGCTAGAACAATTCCTCCCTCCCAAATTTTGCATCCGTAAAGGATCGAAACCCAAGGCCGCACTCCGATCTGCTCGCTAGTGCATCTAGCAAGAGTGTACAGGCACCAAAGTACCATCCCCGAGGGCGCAGACTCTTCCATGCTCTCTACATGCCGTTGTCCAAGGCACTTCAAATCCTTGCCGAGAGGGGACACCTTAAACCCCTGGAGCCTAGGCCTCTCCCGAAGAATCTCCCCGATACTATGACTTACTCAAGATCGTGCATACCATCAAGAGATCGCCATGCCATCGATAATCGCTTCCACCTCCGCCATGAGGTGCAAGATTTGATCGACAACGAGGTTATCCTCCCGCCACCTCAAAGAAAGTCCGTCACCACCCGCTTGTTGATTTCGAGGATACAGACATCGCAAGTATGTAATCGAAGGTGAACCGCTCATGGGCAAAGGTTCCGTACATTTTTGGATGTATGCTGGCACGTATTTTTGAGCACCGCCAATGCTAGTTTTGTAAATCCCGACTTGGGTGTCGAGTCACTTTTTGTTTTGTTTTTGAGTCTGTCTCTCAGATTGAGTCATTTTTCGCCATGTGGTTTGTCTTTTTGTAATGAGTTAGTCCCTCTTGTATAGAATGCCAGGTGATTTCGGGGTTGTTGCCTCAAACACAGTTTTGTCTTGTAATTAGTTGCTTTTGTGCTTGAGCTGTCACGCCAAGAAGCCAATTATACCAACAAATCAATGAAACAAATGGGCTATCAGTCAGATTTGTTGCTCTTCGAATCAACCATGCCAGAGAATGTAGATGGAACGACAAAGGCATCAGCGCTTCTTGTGCCTTGAACATCGTTATGATGACCTAAGCTTTTCATAAAACCCTTTTCAAACACCGCGTGATAAAACAAAGAGGAAGGAATTTCGGTTTTGCAAAATTTTGACCATTTTGAGAGAAAGAGAGGCATGCTAAGCTTTTAATGAATGAAATCATGCTTTGTCGGTGAGTATCGAGAAAGATCCCGGTCCGATCTAGACCGGTTCCACACTATCTTCAACGCTAATGATTTGTCGCTTAAAAATTTTCAAAAACGAAATGTCTTGTGCGCCTTATGAAGACCGGTGGAATCGCTTGAGATTGCGCAACCAGATCGCCTTCGCCTCAAGATTCAATTTATCTGTTTCAAACCTGGGATCCGTTCAAGATGTTCAGTACCATGAAACGCCTGTGTGGTCCATTTTAAGGCAGCCCTCGAGCAAGAGGCATCAAAGTTAGATCAAGGAGATCGGATCTCACCAAGCAAAGCTTGAGAAGCAACCGTGATGGACTTTTCCTGCAAATCGATACAACAGCCATTCTCCTGGATACAGAGGGCTTCAATCTCAAAACCATTTGGCATGGACACAGCTACACTTTTACCCTTTAAGAGGCTCGCTGGGTCAAAAACCCAGAAGGGCGGCTCAGGCAAAAGTTAGAGCAATGAAAAAAAAAGAAGAAAAAGTATATACGAGAGAAAGAAGCAAAAGGAAAAGCAAAAAAAAAGAAGAAAGAAAAAAAAGAAAAAAGAAAAAGAGAAAAGAAAAATATATAGCAAAAGAAATAAAGAAAATAAAAATGCAAAAGAAAAGAAAAAGAAAGAAAGGAGAAGAAAAACATAGCTCGCAAGGTCGAAAACCTGCAACAGGCGCCTTGGCAAAAGTTAGAGCCTAAAAAGTGAAGGTTAAAATACCCGAGTGTACCTTAACCGGAACTACGTAAGGCTTGATTCCCCCGTTGCCTTATCCCCCTTTAAGCCAGGGGCAATTTTCCATTGCCTCCGATCCGAGGTTGCACATCTCGAGGGTAAGTTCTATGCTCGTCGAGCATCGACTGTTTGCAAAAAATAGTTTTTGAAAATTTCCACTGAGGTTGACTTATTTTCTCGAAAACTGTTTCATTTTCAAAATTGGACCATGTTTGGACCCAAAGGAGAATTTTCAGTGCTCACAGCCTGATTCGCACGATTTTCAAATCAAAAATCGAATAAGTGTGTTAATCCAACTCTCATTTTTTATCAAAGCTGTTTTAGAAAACAAAAATGGTCAGAATGACGAACTAGGGGCACAGTCAAATCGGGTGTTCCGCCTCCCCACTTGTTATCAACGCACTCGCCAGAAAGGTACCCTATCTACCAGAAGAAATAGCTGTGAGCTAGCTGTATTGGGCGTGAACCCGCGACTTCCTATTCATCTATCAATCGCCCCGGGGAGGGATGAAAAATGAGAGAATAAAGAATAAAGAGGTGTAAGTCGAGAGAAAAGTGAGGAAAGGGTTTTTGTGAGAAAAATCGAGCCTGAGGGCCGAGTTATGTGAGAATCACAAATCAGAAAGGGTGGGAAATAATACCCGGAGGAACTGGCTTCTCGAGATCTGAGGTCTTTTTGTAAACATGTCTGTGTGTCGTGCCTTTTGATTTGTCGACCTTGATTTTGGCTTTGAGTCTTTTCCGAGCATGTCTCATTATGTCAGGTCGTGTGCCTTTTGTTTCTTTGTTTGAGTCTGTCTCTGCCGGTTCTGTGGTAGGCTCGACACCCGATCGAAAACCCTCCTTTTCCAGTAATCGCCAGCTCAATGCCGTGCCATTCTTTGCCTCCACGCGAGGCAAGGGAAGAAAAGGAAACTTGGGACATCCGAGTGTGTTTCAATTTCAGCTGGCTTCAGTTGTTGTAATCCATCTTGTCGATTGGGTTTTGTTCGTGGTTTGTTGTGTGCGTAATGAACCGAAAGTCCGGTTATGGGTTGTATACAGATCGATCCCCAGTAGAGTGTGGGCTGTCTATTCAGTTTGAGCAGAGAATTGTATGAGTTGTTTTGCTGTTAGTTGGTTGGTTATCTGATCAGTACAGTGCGAGTGCTCAAATTACAGACAACAAATCAATATCATTTACATTTGAGGTGTAATATGATGCAATGCAGTGCAAACTACGAGATGTACAGATATAACACTCTTTTTAGACAAAAGGTTTGTTTCATATAATCTTTTTCAAGTACAAATCTTGAGGAAAATAAAACCGCTCAAGGCAAAGATAAAGTACTTTATCTACCAACAAAAGAGAAAAGTACAAGAAAAGAAATAAGAAAAATAGCAAAAGTCTGGGTCGTCAATGTCATCAATGGCTCGCCGGGATCTGTCTCGCCTCTTCCCCGGGCAGAAGTCCAGAGCATCACCGAAGTGTCATCACTGCTCGAGTCCGAGCCGCCGGCCTCCTCCTGATGTCTCCGCCTCCTCGTAATCATCGTTCGAACCGGAGCCCGCGAGCCGCCCTTGATAAGTACGCCTTCTGCGGGGAAATACCGCCATCCCGAGTAGAAATGGGAAGTCCAGTGGAGCGACGCCACCACGGAAGAAGTGGAAGGAGGCCAAAAACATGAAAGGAAAATGCATCAAGATGCATGAAGTTTATCGCTGCGTAGAATGCAAGATATGAATACAGAGTATGAATACTGAGTATGAATGCCGTGAGCGCTGAAACAAAGGCACAATGCAAAGGTATAAATACAATGTTTGAATGCCGTGAGCGCTTTATCAAGATGCATGCGATGTATCAATACAAAGGTATCAAGTGCCGCGAGGACCGGGTATCCAAAGGATTGTATCGCGCATCGACATGCGGCGCTTGGGTATGATTTGAAGCTATGACAGAGAGAACATACCGGAAGGACGTAAAAGGCTAGGAAATCGAAGGTCCGCTGTAGCATCCCCGCCATGGAGGTATTCATCTCCAATGACCGCCGGGTGTACTCAGAAGACGCCTGCAAGGGAATCAGATACGTCAATATTCTAAGGAATATCAAATAAACTAAAATGAAATAACTATACAGAAATGCAGTAACACATACCGAAGGCAAGTCGGGGATACCGACAAACTCGTGATCAGCCGGCGGAGGGGCGAAGGGAATCTGATAGGTCGCCCCATCCGACCCCGAAGACAAAGGAAGCGGGTAAAGCGGGCTAACTGCCTCCGTCCTCTCTCGACTCCGCCGCCGCGGACTCGAGCCCTCCTGAGCTTCCTCCTACTCGCTCCGCCGGCGCCGCAGAAGTCTTCACCGGGCGACCACTACTCAATGTCCGATGATGAAGGTCCGGACGTATTCGAGTAATCGCCTTCGCCGTTGCCGCCTCCCACCGATGGTGGAGTACGCCATTCGCCGTGAAACGCCGTGTCCTCATATGCTCAGAGGATGCACCGACTATCTCGCCAGTAACCCTAAGGTCTAATGCAAGAAGCGCCACCAGTACTAAGCCCGACTGCATCGGCCTCCAAAGAAAATGTGGTAACGCGAGGTCTCGACGGCGCCGGAAAACCGATCCCGCACCATCGCTGGCAGAGGAGCCCACGGCTGCCAGGTGCTCTGAAATTGAAATGCAGTTTGTTACCTACTGGTATTGCAAATATACAGCGGAAAGGTGAAGCTTAAACGAACTGCAAATAAAACATACCTCGGCAGGGGTGATGGTGTCGGCAACGGCGAAGAAGTTTAATGTCTCCCATGCCTCCGGATGCACCTCTCGTCAAGCGGCGCGTGAGAACGGGATGACCAGAGGGTCACCGTGATCGTGCATGTGAGCGAGCCTAGGGAAGTAGGCGAAACCCACAACTGCAAGGTCAATGCCAGAATGTTTATTAGATAAAGCAGAATATAGAATAAAGCATGAAATAACAGAGTCGTGTGTTGTGCAGTGTATTGAGCAGAGTGTATAGCAGAACAAAGGTGACAAGGTAGAGCAGAGTATGTGTGCGTGGTACAAGATACAAAGAAGTGTAAAGCAGACTACAGTGTGTGCAGGTGTATCACGAGTATAGAGCGTAAAATGTAAAGCTAAGGAGAAGGCGATTCCCAAGCTCGCCAAGAGCCTCCGAGCAATCGCCACGCCACGGAGACCGAGCTCATGTACCAGAAGAGTGGCGAGCCGCACCACCCCAATCAAAACGCGAAGATGTCTCAGACGCCCACCAAGGCGCCGAGTAGGCAGAGAGGCACCTGTTCGCCTCGGTGAAGAGGGTCTTCCCTAGCAAAACATCAAAAGCCGCACGCATCGCTTTCACGGCCGCCTCGGCCATCGGAGCCGCCACCAACGCAGTCGCGACTCAATCGCACCTTGAACCAGAGTAGCGGACAAAGCTCGACTTGCAAGAGGTGGCACCGCCAAGCAAATAGATTTGAGCGGTCCACTCGTCCCATGTTTGTCGGCGGGGATCGGATCACCCCTACCCCGATGCCGTAAGCACCGAGAAGTCGAGGAGTCATCGCCATGTCTCCGCCGGATAGGTAGAACGAGTCGGTGGTGTCCCACCACCTCTCGCCAGGCTAGGAGAGGCTCGCAGAGCGAAGTCGTCGCACCCTGCAGAAGAATCAAAGCCCGCCGTCCACAATGTGGCGAACCGCTTCGAAGCTCGTGATACCAATCTCGAAGTCACGACATTCCCATACCCGCGGATGGTATGGGAGTCTCCCTGTTTTCAAACAAATGGTTGCAAAGCAATATGAGATGTACAGATATGAGGAAACATGTTAAAGTCGATACAAATCTAGCATGTGTGCAAGTTTTCCAGATCCAAGCAGATATCAGATTTCAGTGTACTATGATGGACTACGGCCTGTGATGTGTCAGTGTGTTTGTGAGGGTCAAGATATCGATATGGTGCATGTGGCACGCTCATTCTGCAGATATCGGGTTATAGTGGGCCAAGGGTGAACTACAACGATGATGCGTCAACATGTTTTGTGTGGTTCAATTTAAATACAACTTACAATATGTTTTCAGATTCAAATAAGTGCCGTGTCGATGAGTTTGCAAAGGAGTACTTGGTGTGTGGTGTTTGGGTGATTGAGACTAGTGCACAGGTGTGTGCATGTGCCCGCCTTAAACAGATATCAGTTGTAAACATGATTGCGATCAACTACAAGCAGTACAAAGATATCGTAGCTAAGCGCTTAAAGAATGATTCAATTTATGGCGCTAAACAGCTTCTACATTGCGAAAAGTAAAACAGAGGAAAAATGTTACCCTGGATGCCAAGGATAGATGAGAGGTCGGCTCGCAGAGAAGCTCCGTCCAAATACCGGTCAAAGCCGCGAAATGGCGAAGACCATCCGGAGGTAGGACGTGGATCGCCGGGCAGAGGTCGCCGGTCGAAGGACGCCGCCAATGGAAGGAGTCGACCGGATCCATCTCATGATCCGGGAGTCCCGACGTGTGGAACATCGCCACCATGGCGATGGTGGTGAGAAATGTCCGAAGAGCCGGAATGTGAAAAGTCAATCAAGAAGTCAACCCCGAGGGGTTTAAAATGACCGAAGGCCGGAAGATGGAAAGGCACGGAAATGAAGAGAAAATTGAGGGGAACAAGTCCCGAAAAAGTGGAAATAGCAAAGGGAGTGCCGAAACGAAATTTTGATCGATCGAAAATGTCCGAAACGCGATGAACTTTGCGAATCGAACGACGAAAATGTCGCGAAAACGCAAAGAAATCAGCGAATGAGGAGGAAAAGAGACTCTAGAGAGAGAGGGAGAAGTTTTTTCGGCGATGGGGAAGTGAGAAAATAGGGTCTAAAACCCTATTTTATAAAACCCGAGGCAAAATGTCAAAACTGCCCCGATTTAGCAATTTTTGGCCGGTCGGCACTATTTTGTGCCGGTCGGCACAATATTGTGCCTGTGGAACTTTTCTGCAGCCGGTGGCCACCTAGTCCAGCCGGTGATGTTCCCACAGCCTTGTTTAGGCCATGTGGGTAGTTTCTGGTCTTCATAGCTCAAAAAAAGTGCAAGAAAGTGAATCCCCGATGCTCAACCGGCCTCCGTTTTAACCTCGGACCGTGTCTTCTGTGCGTGGCACTCAGATTCAAGCAAAGATTGTATCCTTTTGTATCCTTTGGTCTTTTACAAGATTCAAAAGTTGCCCCATGTGCATTTCAAACCCATCGCGCTATCTTGCGCACCATATTGCATTTGGCATGCATTCAATCGCGATCGCTTTTGTGCACTCGCTGTCTAAACGCATCGCGCTTATCTTGCGCACTATATTGCATTTGGCATGCATTCAATCGCGACTGCTTTTGTGCATTCGCTTGTCTAACGATCGCGCTTATCTTGGCGATCATATTGCATTTGGCATGCATTCAATCGCGACTGCTTTTGTGCACTCGCGTTGTCTAACGATCGCGCTTATCTTGCGATCATATTGCATTTGGCAGCATTCAATCGCGCTTTTGTGCACTCGCATTGTCTAAACACATCGCTATCTTGCGATCATATTGCATTTGGCATGCATTCAATCACACTGCTTTACGACTCGCTGTCGAACGATCGCATTGCTTTTTGGCGCAGACTATCTTGTGCATTACATTTCATTCGCTTATTTCGCCAAGATCGCTACCGCTTGGTGCACCCTCATTGCACTTCATTTTCCATCCTTTGAGGCACGCGTACCTCATTGCACTTCATTTTCCATCCTTTGAGGCACGCGTACCTCATTGCACTTCATTTCTCATTTCCCCCATTTGCATTTGCATGCGTGCCTCATTTGCAGTATCTTGCATTCCTTTTGCGACTCGTGTGGTCTCGCCACACGCCCTTTTGTCTCCTCTCTCGCGGTACTACGCCGAGGTTTTTTTGCCTTGTTTTTTCCTATCCTGCGTGCGATACGCAGAGAGACGTTGTGTTTGAGACTCCGAGTGTTCTCGATAGTCGCTTCTAGCCTTCTCTGCGTAGACGCCGTGAGAATTGCATAACTCGCTTAATCCTTGCTGCATGAGATGTAGTTTGGTTTGAGTTTACTCATTTGCATCGCATTCACTTAAGTGTTGTATAATTGTTGCATTTTTCCTTGGTCTGGCGAGACCTTAAACACGCACGGTCTAGGAGACCTTAAATCACCGGTCTGGTGAGACCTTAAACACGCACAGTCTAGGAGGCCTTAAATCCTTGGAAGGTGCGAAACCTTTACCATATTTGCACGCCTAGAGACCTTAAATCCTTGGGAGGTGCAAAACCTTCTGCATTAAGGTGTGCACCTCATCGCATTTGGCATGCATCGATCGCGACTATCATGTGCACCGATTTCAAAAACATGCATTGTCATGCATACATTGTGCATCCCGCCTAGGAGACCTTAAATCCTCAAGGTGCAATTCCTTTAGCGCTTGTCGCTCGAACGACTTTTGGTGGTCTGGTAAAGCCACCTGCCTGTGCTCGCGGTGAGTTCCTAGAAGACCAACTGGGATGGTGAGAACTAGAGTTCCAACGGCTTATGCCTAGAACGTAAAGGTTCGGAATTTCCGAGACTAAAGTCTGGTTTAAATACCCAGGGGGTGTACCCTCGGCTTGAAATCTGTATGGAAGCCCCATAGGTTGAGGTGGTATGTCT
This sequence comes from Camellia lanceoleosa, assembly GCA_025200525.1. Taxonomy (NCBI): domain Eukaryota; kingdom Viridiplantae; phylum Streptophyta; class Magnoliopsida; order Ericales; family Theaceae; genus Camellia; species Camellia lanceoleosa. Next base: position 155,864,835 of record CM045759.1, read on the forward strand.
GCGCCTCAATTCTGGATACCGAACCAACCTAGTATATCGCCCTATTGGTAAGATAGGGAAAGCTGCAATCATAGTCGTTGCACCATAGTGCATTGTCATGCATCATTTGTAATATAGTGTATATGTCATGCATTTTTAAAAAAAAAACAAAAAAACAAAAAAACCCACAAAATACATAGTGCATTGTCATGCATCATTTGTAAATACTGCATATGTCATGCATTTTAAAAAAAAAAAAACCAAAAAAAACATGTATATGTCATGCATTTCATTGTAATATAGTGTATATGTCATGCATTTTCAGAAACATCCAAAGGCATATTGCATTGTAGCTTGCATGCATCCATTGCATCACTTCCATCTATGGCTTGGCGCCTTTCCTTGTTGAGCTTGGTCCGGTATGTGCCCTTACTTTTCACGTTGAAGCACGCTTCGCATGTGTATCGCTACTTACCCTTGATGAACTTGGTTTGAGAGTTGCGCACCTTTTCTGTGTTAGACATGGTTTGTATGTGTGCATGCCTTTCCTAAGCAAGATACTTTTGGCTCACGCCATATCCATTCTACATATTACATTGTAGTGTAATTGTTGCATCCGGCATTAGGATCATTGTTCTTTCCTCGGCGGGTCGTCACCCCACTTATGTCATTCCACCCAATACTTGTTCTTGTGTCCGTGCGAAGTACTCATAGATCAAACATCGTTCTATGGGAGACGAACTCGTTACCTCCATCAATCTATTTGACATTTGTGTGGTTTTGAATCGCTCATGATTGGATCATGATTCAATTGCATTGCATATTACATTGCATGTCATTTGCATTGCATATAGTTTCAATTGCATTGCATATTAGTTACATTATTCATACATTGTTTTGTATATATTGCATATCATTTTGCATTCATTTTGCATTGTCATGCATATTGCTAACAATATTGCACCTGCTAAGTTTGCTTTCTTTGTAGGCACGATATTGTATGTACGGCTCATTTGAGGTCGTGCAGTAACCGGACGAGCCAAGACAGTATTGTATCCTCCGAGACGCAGAGAATTGCATAATTCTCTTACATCCTTTCGCATCATGGTGTAGTTTGGTGCATGCTAGCTTATAACCTGCATGTGTGTTTATTACGCTTTTTTGCATGATCATAAGTTATGCTTGGCATCTTGCATTGTCTTGCATTTTGCCCCCGCCGGCGATACCTTATCTCGGCTTGTATGCGTGCATGAACTACGCCGGTTTGATTCCTAAAGGATACGAGGCGCTTTAAGTAGTTCAACCATTTGCGCTTTGTATGTTTGTCCAAGTCTTCGCCTTGTCAAAATGGGTTGTCTCGGCTTTTGAGATTCACTCGCCATTGTTATGACTTCCGAAGTTCACAAAGAGGGCAATCAGACACCCCATTTTTACCGCCCTCAAGACCGGACGCCACCGCTTGAACACTCAAGTGATAATCCATGATTCGTGTTCGCTTGAGTTCGAGTCCTCGCCACGTGCCTTGCCTCAGACCTCCGAACTTGACCGCTTTTGTGTCCGGTTTTGCACCAAACACTTGTGCTTTTGCCTTGAGGGGCAGGATGCCTTGGGAGACATCCCCATACACCACCGGGCAAGTGGGCTAGAGGCCACCACCGGTTGATGTTTCCATCTAAGCACTATATTGTGCCTGCCGGCACTATTTTGTGCCATCTAAGACTCTTTTGGCAAATGACCATTTTTCCTCGCCGATCACTTTTACAAATTGCTTTTTTGGAGATATTTTCAACAGCCTTGTAGAAGATTTTGTTTCCCCTCCATACACGTCTATGGAGGGATGAGCCTTTGGTTTGCTTAGCTTGTATGTTTTCATTCCTATAAGAGAAGAGTCTCTTCTCTTGGCTCAAGGGTTAGAAAAAATTGGAGGGTTAGGAAGAAAATACAGAGAAGAAGCTCTGGTTTTAGGTTAGAAATCCTATATCTATCCTATCTCTCTTTCCTTGTTCATTTTGTACACTAGGTGCTTTAGTTCATACTATTGCACACAAGCACCTAGTGTTTCACCTTCCTCTTGGAGCTGAAGTTCTAAGAGCCTATTCTTGGTGTTCTTGATCTGGTTTGAGGCTTAAGGAGACATCAAGGTCACCATTGTTGAAGAAAAGCTCCAAGGGTAAGAAACTAGTCATTTTACCCCTTTCTTGCACCTTGTTTTTTACCTAGTTTAGGACTGTTTTGTGCTTGGTGATCAACACATAAAAGTTCTGTTTTTTTAGTCCTCTTGATAGTTTATTAAGGGTACTTTTGTGCTTTGGGGAAGTTTGGTTCTCTTAGGCCTTGAAAGGCCTCATTTTGTGCTATTTTGTTGAGCTCCGGATTTGGTGTTTGTCTTTTCACCACTGAAATCTTGAGCGATTTCAGTGGTGTAGACGATGCCTTAAAGTCCTAAGAAGGAGAGGGCCACCCCCTCTCCTTGAGGTCCTTGAAAAGGGCAAGTTTTGGTCTCTTAAAGGAGCATAGTTTTGAATGTTTGAAGAGCATGTCTTGGCTGCATTTTATGTTTATTATGCCCTAATATGACATTGATAAGTGTTGGTTTTAGTACCCCTTGCATGTTTTGCATAGATGCTTTGTAATGCCTTGTATTGCCTTAACTTGCTCTAGGTTGTTAGCCCTAGTTTGAGCATGCTTTAGGCTTAGATTCATGAAGCTTGTATGATTATTTTGCCATGCTTTAGGTCTGTCCATGCTTATTTTGGTCGACCATGGCTTGTATCTTGGGTCCTCTTTATGTTTGGCTTGTTGGCCTTAAGGGTACAAGTGTGTAGCATGCCTTGCTTGCTTTATTTTCAATGGTTTGGAACCATTTGGCATGTCATTTCAATCCATTTAGCATGCTTGTTTGATTGCCTTGCATGCCTCTTTGATGCTTTGGAAGCTTGTGCCTTATGCCTCATATCTTAGCATTTGTGCGTGCCTTCCTAGTTGAGCCATTTAGATGCCGTCTAAGTAGCCTTTTGGCTTTGTTTTAACATGCTAAAAACCTGTTTTTAGTTGTTTAATGCATGCCATAATTGTCTTGCATAAGTATAGTTCAATGCCTCATTGACTCGCTTTAAGTCTTGGACCATTCGCACGCTTTGTTTGGCCTATCTTGAGTTGGTTTAGCACCACACTTTGACATGATTTTAGAGCTCATGTTGCATGCTAATCATCCATGTTATCTCCTTTCAAGTGTGCTTGAGAGTGGTTTGTTTAATGCCTAAGTTGTGTGCCTTAACATGTGTACATGTGCATGTGTGTTTAGCTCTCATACTTAGCATTTTGGCTACTGATTTTAGGCCTAGTTAGAGTTGTCTAGATCATGTTTAAGTCCACCCCATTGTTTGGTTTACATGTTTGTCTTGTAGGTATGTTTGCATATTAACATCCTTACATTACATTGTCCATCTGCATGCTAGCCAACATGCTTAGATTTCATTGCATTCACGCAGCATGCTAGGCCTCTTGAGATAAACATGATAGAGGTTTGGCACCCTTGCTTGTTTGATTGGTTTGCATGCATTTGAAATTAAAGTTGCATACTTGGTTCTTTGGGGCCATCATGCATGGAAATGCGTGATTGGTGGTCCGAGAATCGAGGCACATGCCCTTTTGAGCCATTAGTATGATAAGGAGTGTGTTTAGTGCATATATGCTTTTGAATTGCATTGCCATGCCAAGATTTGACCTCTCGCCGTGGAGTTGCAAGTTCTCGCAGGCATTTATGCCGCGCTTTTAGTGCCGACCGCAACAATTTGGTCGATGGATCAATTCAAGGCCGATGATCTCAATTCACCGCTGCGGAAGTTTTGAGTAGCCTAGTGATCTCCAAAGACTCAAGGAAGTATTCCTAGGGTCTGCGGATGTTTCCGAGATGCAAAGCAGGCAAAACAGCGGCAAGCTAGGCATGTCAGTGCGATTCCGAGCATGTCCCGAGCATGCGATGCAACTGGACCTCTTCACCAGACGATATATTGTCTTAAACGAATTAGTAGATTCATTTAAAAGAGTTTGTAATATTTAATTAGCTATGAAGTTAATTATCAGATTATTCTTTTGGTCCCTCCGAGCGCAGGGCAAGTCAGTAATAAGTGTGGGTGAGTGCGGTATGTCTTCCAACCCCCATTTCTTTCTCCCTTTTACTTACCCGCTTTCAATAGTTAGTATTAGGGCACGCTTATTTTAGCATACCTTATGCTATGCATGCGCATCCATGCATTTGTTGACATGCACCTGCCTCGCATACATCATACAAATTGCATTGTATTTTCAATTCCAAATTGAATACTGCATCAAATAAAGTGCATTTCACATGCCATGTTTAGGGTTAGTCGAGCCTACTCTAAATTGCATTCTTGCCTGTGCTGCATTAGCCACACTAACATGAACTAGGGCATGCATGTTTGCTAACTAGTTTCTTGTTTTGGCACGGAGTACGATGTAAGTATTTATGCTTTAGCATATTGCATGCATGTGCTGATGTTAACATGACAAGATGCTTACCATGTGGCTAAATGCTTATGTGCGATAAACTGCTTGAAAGCCTGTAAGTGGAGGTTGATTGCTTGAGTTGGGAAAACTCATTGAAACTGCTGCTTAGCCTACTTAAGTAGTAGCAAATTCTAAAAGCATTTTTCAAAACTAATCTGATATGCAATGTTTGTTTCCCAAATTAGGCAATCTAGTCTATACTTGTTTGTCGCACAACATAGTAATTCTAGGCTAATAATTGGAATAAGAGCATGTAATGTTTTCAAAACAGATATCACTTAGTAGAGGCTTATTTTGATCAAGTAAAGGGGGGTGCTCATAGTCGACCTTTCCGATCGTACTCCAAGCTCCCAAGCCAAGACCACTTTTATGATGACGGACACGCTATCTTCTAAGACCGAGTCGGTTTCCTAAATTTCCGATTTTAAAATATTTAGGTGGCGACTCAGAATCCGCAAAAGCAACCCATGTTTGGCACTACTTTTTCAAAACTGCTTTTTCTTCAAAACGATTTGCCGAGTTGGACTCTTTGGTTCAAGATTTAGAACCGCAACACAAAAGCGGGAAGTCCGACCATCAGAGCATCGAGGTTCACGGCGCCAAGTACACCGCTCTTCAGACCACATGGCATAATCCTATAACAATAAGTCCTCCACGGGGTGGTGAAAGCAATGTTCTCCCTGGCTTTGGGTGGCATCAAAACCGATTGTCACTCGTAAAAACCCATCCATGAACTAGAGCAACATGGCCCGCAAGTTGAAGTCCACTGATTTGTCGATATGCGGCAGAGGAAAGTCGTCCTTCAGACTGGCATTGTTCAAATCTCTGAAGTCCACACATACATGAATTATGCCGTCTTTCTTCGGCACCAGAACTATATTGGCCAACCAAGTTGGGTACTCAGATACTAACTGTAACCCTACGTCGATCTGCTTGGTGACCTCTTCTTTGATTTTCAAAGCCCAGTCCAGGCGGATCCTTCAGAGCTTCTGCTTAACAGGTCGGGCCTCAAGGTCAAGAGGGATCCCGTGCTATACAATCTCAAGATCGATTCCAGGCATGTCTTCGTAGGATCATGTGAAAACATCTTTGAAATCTTTTAATAAAGCGACTAAGTGCTCGCGCTCCTTCGAAGACAACGTAGACTTGATCTGGACCAAACATGGTCCTTCTCGGTTAACATCCAAAGGTTTTACAAACCTCGCTTCTTGATCAAGCAAATATTTCAAAACCGAGGAATTTCTTCTCGTCATTTTCATCAAAATTTTGAAAGTCTTCGATTAATGCAATAAATTAAAGGCACATAAAAGTACTCGTGGCCACAAATTTTCTCATTTTCTTACAATAACATCCACCGCTTCTAATTCTCATTACAACAAACTAAAAGGAAAAAGAAAAGACGACGACAGATAAGGGCATCCGGGTTATCACCCCCAAGAATACTGGACTCATACTTAGAAGAGCTGGAATCTGATTTCGACTCCACAGACTTAGTGGAATCAGATTCCTACCACTACCTAACCCTAATCGCTGATAAAGCCCTCCTCAGATTGGGCAAGATTTGTGAGGGTGTGATGGACTCATCAAGAATGCCTGAAGATGGCCCCACAGCCGCGTCATCCCCGATCATGGAAACGAGAAGTTATCCCCGCACTCAACGATCCGAGGATCCGAGAGGAGACAAGCCGCCATACCCCTATCTTAATTTATGTGCTCTCAAAATCCTCCTCATCGTATCTTCGCCACAGCTTGGTGAGTCTGCTTCGCTTCTTCTAAACTTCCATCCCCGACAACCGAAGATCAAAAAGATTTCAAAGCCAAAGTGTTTTCAAGCGCCACTTCTCGTGATTCAACCATGGCTCGGGAAACCGCAGAATCTGGGAAATCTTCTCCCTACACAAAGTGTCCGCTCAGTGGTCCACTAGGATAGGTTGGTGCACCAACTCATAATGCTT